>OY735231.1:48182759-48275259 GCA_963457665.1 Thysanoteuthis rhombus | reverse complement strand
ACCATTTTGGGGGCTCAATTTCTTTGGTCTTGAATCGTTCACCTTACCATCCATAACATGTCAACATTTTTCATGCATTTTTACAGCTTGAGACCCGGAAGGTCTGTGAAAGTCAACATTTTTGAGTCACTTATGAAGCTCTGACAGAGTTACTCAAATGTTCATTCATTATTTGTTGATATATTTCTCAACATGTCATTTTGTATTTGACAAGAAAATAAATCAGTATGGTGTGAATGTTTTATGTGATAAAGGTATGATAGAATTATGAAAAAAGTATATAAGTAAGAAAACTGTACAGTCACCTTGATGCCACCATTTTTGAATAAATTTATTCCCCGTACATTAATAGAATAAGGCTATCCTTATTTTCACAGTCTGTAATAACTGTCTACAGCATTTTCTTCATTTGGGTATACAATGAAATACTAATAGTACTATACATACACACACATGCACACATACTACCGTTTTCCTGTTGCAGATTTCTTTGTTTCTCCTCTAAAACTTTTGCATAGCCTTATCCTAACCCTTTCTCCCTATCATTTCCACCACACTTTACTTCCTCGTCATCTTTCTTTTCTCAACATACAAGCTGCACAAATCAGATCAGATCTCTGACTAGCAAACACGTACTCTCTTACTGAACTTGATTAGCCCCAACCAATTTTGTGTCAGAGGGTTTACATTACCCCTTTCCTCTCTTTCTGTTTTATGTGTGACAGACGGACTGGCAAGTCACAAATCATAATATGGATTTAAGTCTGAAGCCAAAAGATAGCGTTTTTAAAAGCCAGGTTGTCTTAAAATCCTCATGATAGAGAATTGTGTTTTTGCTTTGATTTATGTAAAAAGAAAATCTAAAAAACAATATTCAGAGTAAGCATTCTTCGGCAGAATAGAAAAACTGCTTCCTTCAAAATAAAAACCGAAAAACTGAACCTGTTTTTTCACTGCCTGTCGGGATGAATTGAAACCAGATTTTGTTTGTCTTTTTTTCCAAGTGCATCTCGGCTGGGTGCTAACCATTTCTGCCGACTTTTGTAACTGACAAGCTGAGAGAGGAACTGGAAGGAATTGGTGCTCAGAAATATTGAAAACCATTTTTTAATACTTTAAAATTTTTCTCTCTCTTTCACTCTACTTGTAAATATTGATCTCTCTCATATACATATATATCAAGATGGCACTAACTTTTTTGACTTAAGAGACCTTCATTCTGAGATATACAACTCAAGCAAGTGGAAAGTGTAGTTGTCACTATGAGAAAAAGAAGTGAGAAAATCAACAAAAACCGTCTTCTAAGAAATAATTGTTCTATCTGTATGTAAGTGAGTTGCATAATCCATATACAATAATTAACAATGTGCAGATGTCTTCTGTCATACCAAGGGATGCAAATGATGTCGTAAAACAGAATTTAATTCATATTCTAATGGTTTAATAAAAATGCTGAATTTAAAGAATAATATAATGTAGAAAAAGTGATAAAAAGCAAAAAAATAATAAAAATCTGTTTGTAGTCAACAGAACACTTCTCTCTAAGCTGACTGCAATGCAAATCTCTATCATCTAAGTTTGTAAAATGTAATGTGTACACCCATAGATTTAATATATTTTGTCATTTTTGATAGCAAGGAAAAATTGGTAAATATATATTGATAAACGACAATGATCGTTCAAACTATGATGCCATTAAAGTGTTGTTAGGTAAGAGTTGAGCCCTTCTTGATTTACCTTTTGAACCATGCATCAGTTTTGACAAATTTTCTCTTGATATTACGCAAAATTTTATTTGTTCAAACTCATGATAACCAGGCAGCAAAGTAGCAGGGCCTAGGAGTGGGAATATAAAACATATCTTTAAGTAATTCTTCTTCTACTTAAATCTTGTATGTTGATCATTGTCGTAGGGAGTTCAGGATGTTTGGATTGAGTATTCAATATTGATTGCCCCCAACCCAAGTGTTGGCAGGGTGAGGAACAAGAAAACACCTGACCCCACTGACAGAAAATGACACTGATTGCAACAAAAAAAAAAACAGGTTTTTATTTCTTTATCATTTGAACTCTTTCTCCAGAATTCCTTGACTTGGATTCTGGCCTCTCAGAGGATCTACAGCCTCTCCACTCACCCTGATTCTTTTAAGATTAAGTAAGATAGGGAGAGAGGCTTGGATTCTCAGGGGTGGGGAGATTTTTGTTTTGCTTTCTTAATCTACTTCTTCATTCAATTGACACCCCCCCATCAAGCTTTTTCAAGACAACTTCAGGGAAACCATCAGATAAGGAGCTGTAATATTCATACATCATGAAATTGTGTCAGTGACATCCACCCATCCCCGCATATCTTAACAGTCATCAAGTATCCTGGATGTATAAAAGGTTACTTGACCAACCCTGCAGCATTTTCTGGGTGAATCATGACGAAAAAATAGGATGAGAAGGCTAATCTAAAAAAAGGGACAATACTTAATCATAGAATTTTCAAATGTGGATAGATACAGTGAGTGCAAAAAGTTTCCAATACATTTCAGACGGATTATTTTAACATTCTTATGCAGCTTCAAGATTGGCAGAATTTCGTTCAAAGAGTTCTGATTTCTCTACACAACTTCTCCATGTTCAGGATTGTTTCAAAATTCTTTTGGCTTTTGTTTTTTTTTGATCTCTGGTCCAAATTCTGTCAATTTTGACCCCCCCCCTTTTGCCAAGCTTGCATTCCTGTCGTTGTACCATTCTCTTTTGTCACATCCATTTTTTTAGCACGGTAATTTTTGACTACGATTATGATTAAGTGTTCAATTCTTTAAATGGAAGAGCAAAATGTTTTTCAATTCTCATTGATTTTCTGATGTGTCTTGTGTTTTTGGTGTGCAACCATTCTTAGGATCTTTATTGTATGGACTGTCAAAAGCTCTTAATTCAATTAGCAGTTTGTGAAGAACGTGTTTAAAAAAAGGAGACAAATAATGGATTAAAATATCACTTATTTCATTGTAACTTTTCCTATGACTTTTTTCCTAACCCGATACCAAAGGTATGATGTTTTTCTGAGTGTACATTGTTTTTTTTTTCCCCATGAGTTTTTTTTCTGAACAAGCCCAACAGAGACGATGTTTGTTATGTTGTTAAGATGATTCAGTCTTTATCTTGCATTCTGTTGCAAACATTGTTGAACAAGATGACATTTTGGTTAATTAAGAACAGGTTTTGCTGTGCTATATCTTGTATGTCAAGAGGAAATTGTAATCAGGTAAAGGTGTCAATATTTACCTGATGCTTCTCTGCAGCATTTCGGATTTAGTTTCATTACATCTTCTGAGATCATTGATGTAAATGGTCATTTGTTACGTGTTATTGAAAAAGAAACCTTAACATGGTTGTCCACTGGGGGAAAGCAAACAGGCCATTTGCCCGCAGCCCTTGAGGGTGAAGGGGTTCGAAAGTTGGAACCTTTGAGTCAATAAATGATAACTGTGCGGTACAATTGTTTTATGTAATCCCGAATCAGTGTTGCCTTATGAAAATACTGTATTGTTATTCGCGGGGGCTCACTCAATGGTGTCACCCCGGGGTCAGGTCATGTGTCTCCATCAATGGGTCATGCTTGCTTGACTAGTGGAATGCCAATTGAATGATAAGGTTGCCAATAAGATGTATCCTGAATATATACAGTTTGTCCCCCCCCCGCTTCCCAGGGATACCCCCCTCCTAAGGATATGCCCCCACCACCACGGTGGAAAAGTGGCTGTGGATGTTCAGGAGCCTTGAGCTTTCCACTGATTAATAAAAGCAAGCTTCCATTATGGTACTCAGAAATTTACTTATTTTTACTTCAAATATCATTTAGGACTTTTTGTTAACATTTTCCATCTGGATGAGAAAAATTGAATTTTATTTCCATACTAGTGTAGTACCTTTCAAAAATGAGAGATTTGTATACATATAGACCATCATTTTAACAGGTACTATGCTGCCTAAACTCAATTTATATTCTTATATATTTCTCTGAATCAGCAGAATCGCCTATTGGTGAAATTTCTTTCTTTTTTTTCTTTTTTTTCTTCAAGTTTGATTACATAAAGTTTTGATTGTAAAAAAAAATATATAATTTCATCATTTTAATGAAACTCACATATTTATTTATTTTTGGTGAAAAAAAGTTAAACCTTTTAAGCTAATTAGGCAATTTCACTGATTTGGCATAATATATACATGTATTCATTAAATATGTAGGATAATTTTTGTCAATTTAATTTTTTTTTATTAATGTCTCTTGTATGCAAATACCTCGGTTTTTTCACTGGGTCAAGAATGAAGGAAATGAAATCCGCAATATTGTGTTCCCTGAGTGCTTTTGATCATCTTCAGTCATTTTCAGGAAGGATTTCAAACTCCAGCAGTTTTGATAAAATTAATGATGTGTTATGCTATATCAGTAACATTGTTTCTTCTTGAATTGCTTTATTGACTCTCTTGCGCCCCAGCAGAAAAACAATTTAATCACAACAAGAAAAATTAGTAAAAAATCTAAACTTGCTTAAAAGAAAAAATGCTTCCCAAATGCACATTATTCAATTACACACACACACACACACACACATATATATATATATATATATATATATATATATATATATATATATATGTATGTGTGTGTGTGTGTATATATCAACACTCCTGTGTGTATATGCACCTACCCATTTGTTTGCATATATACACACACAGAAATGTAACCGAGAACTGATTGATACTCAGCTATAATTTCATGTAATATATCTACCATTGTATACTGCCATGCCACCCTTTCTTGGATCCACTTGACCCCAAATCCTCCCTGCTGTTTTCAGAAGAACAATTTTATGATACATCCCTGATTCAACTGCTAAGAAAAACTTTTGGTTCACCTCTTCCTGCAACCTTTTCAGTTTCCCCCTCATTTCCAAAATGAACCACTGTAGGGTTACTAAAAAACAAAACTTTTATAGAATGTCAACCAAAAATGTCACCATAGGTTTCTTCATTTTTCAAGTTGGTCTAGCTGGATAGGTTTGTAAGAATCATGCATACAGGTTGCACCAATGGAGCTAGAGTTCTGGAAATTTGAACATTCATTCCTTGTTATGTCCACAAAAAACTTTTTTTTTCTGAATTGCCTCCTCCCCTGGTAGGTTTTTCAGGGGGGGTCCATTTTCAATGTAAGTTTATGCTAAATTGATCATCTAATTTGTGTCTGCTTGTTTTTTGAAAATTCAGACTTTTTTGAGTGATCACTGCTCAACAAAAGGCAAGAGATGAAATTTATTCAATGATCACCCATTTTTCCAATCCTTTAATTGATTACCTCAATGCTGCAAAATACCTTATTCTAATGACAGTGTCTATTGAATGACTAACCAGGCCTCTATTTGTTCTTTCATTTGTAGATGAGTTTTTTGAGATAATTTTTCTTTTGCCTGCTTTTTGCTTTGCATCTTTGTTAATCATTGTAAAAAACCCAAATATTTTAAAAAGATTTATTTTAGAATTTGTTGAACAGCTTGGGCCAGGATTATGTAATGGGCAAACTAGACAATTGCCTTGGGTCCTAAAATCTGGGGCTGCAACACAGATTCTGAACAACAGAAATGAAATTTCTTAATATGTATATAAACATACAGGTCTGGTTAGTCACTCAATAGAAATTGTCACATGGCCAATGTATCTTGGCAGCATACCTTATTGGGTGTGGTCATTTGAAAATTGGAAAAAAGGTAATCAATGAATAAATTCCTTCTCTAAACTTTGTTGGGACAGTGATCAGTGAAAAAAGTCCAAATTTTCAAAAAAAACAAGTGGGCTCAAACTATGGGACCAATTCAGAAGGAAACTCACATTGCAAACTGAACCCCCCTCTAAAAAGTATTTCGAAAAGGGAAAAACAAATGCGCTTTCTGCTTACATAATAAGGTGTAAATGTTAGAATTTACAGTCCTCTACCTGTGCGGCCTGTATGCACACTACATGTATGCATAGACAGCCAGACAGCCAGACCAACTTGAAAACTGAAGAGAACCTATGTTGATTGTTTTGGTGGCAGTTTCTGAAAATGCAGAAGCTAAACTTGATGAAAGTGATATTGAGAAATAAAACTCTGTTGGAAATGTTCCTTGAAACAAAATTTTATTGTTCTTTTCACAAGAAGAAATGACACTTTGAGTGTATGGACAGGATGCTGAATGCACTCTTGCTGAGGGCCGGGAAGCCAAAGCCAAAATAAGGACATGATGCATGGATATCTGTTGCCACTTTTCCAGGTGGGGTCAAAAGCATATATTTCTGAAGGGGGAAGGAGATGGTGCAAAGCGGTATATTCAGAATATATCTTATTGGCAACCCTGTTACATGTTCTACCCACCATTTGTTGAGTAATCAAGCAAGCGTGACCTACTGCATCTACTTTTCTAGATGTCAGATGATACACTTGACCGAGATGCATAAGCTGACCGCGGCTTGACAATAGTCTTTTTATATGGGAACTTTAATTTTGTATCATATAAAACAATTTATTCTCCCCCATTATCGTTTACTGACTAGAAGGTTTCAACTTTCAAACTTCCCTACCCTTGGTGAGAAGACCAGACATGGGGAATGAGGGAAAGACATGAATCAGGAAAGTCATTTTTTGTAAAATTTAAAGTGTGAAAAAAAAAAAAAGAAATTTAGTTAATTTTATTCATCCTAAGACAGGATAATTTGACAAGAACTAAGAATTCTGTAGAAATTTTACATCAGGACTTAGAAACGTAATCCATCCCACAGAATCAAAATCAATTCTAACAGTCAAAAGTGAAGAGGCGTCAAATGAAATTTAATTGATCTGGCATTTATAGCGATTGGCATTTCATAGTTTAATCAAAAATATACAGCCATTAATGAAATAATAAAATCCGTCTTCAATTAAGATAGATAAGAAGGATTGGTTTTCCTGAGAGCCTAAAGTGACAATTTTTAAATCTGTTTTTATTCCTTCAATTTTTTAAACCTTTTTAGATTTAAGATTAATTCAATGATAATTTTTTGTGCAAAAAACTTTCTTTTTTTTTTTTGAATGTTTTATATCTATATATCATTTCGGCCTCATGTCTCTATAGCATCTTGAATATTCATCCTTTTGTCCATTCGGTCTCTTTGGTTTCTTGTCCTTCAGCTAAAATGCATCTCACATCCTGTTTGAGTGAGGACTCTTTGGGATGAAATGGAATTAACACGCTCACTTCTGCTCTACATCCTCTTCTGTCCTCCAGATGGGGTCACTTTAGAGACAGAGGCAAATAGGATGAGAGTGGAGCAGGGAATGGTCTGCGGAAAAGCCCTGAACATTATTCTATGCCTTCATCTTTCATCTTTTCAATAACATTTTTACTGAGATAGTCTCTAACCTTCCTCAGATTAATATTATATCTAGTGTCTTTCGGTTTTTTTTTTTTTTCTCAAATGGGTTCCATTCTGATGCTGGATAAGTGAGGCTTGTTAATAACCACTTCCAGTCAAGTAAAAATTACCCAATTGCATCTTCCTTTGACAATCTTGTTCCAAATTATTGCAGTTGTTGTGAGAGCACTCTACGGTTGGTCATAATTTAGAGTCCCAGATTATCATTGTTGCTGTGTGTGAAGACACTTGATCAGTTACACCAAAATACTAACTAAGCAAATATCAAACCTAATGAAAAACAAAGTAAAAAGCATCCAAAAATAAACTAAAAATAAACACTCCATCAGTTATTTTGGGTGTATTTATTTTACCATATAATCAGAAGCACACTATTTTTTTTTCCAGTTTTGAAAGCTGGTATGTTTTCTTTCAAAATTGTACGAATAAAAATACAGATAGCATTAAAAATGTTGATACTGTTGAAAAAATATCTCAGAAAATTTTATGGGAACTGATATCTGCCTAGTTAGTATTTTGTTGTAACCGATAGAGTGTCCTGACACAGTAACTGTTATAATCTGGGATGCTAATCTATGAAATTGTCCATTTTCTTTGAAGCTTAGTAGTTACAGAATTTGACGAAGAACTATAATCAAAATAGGTCTGCTCAATAGATATTGATAGAAACCGTGACATGACCAATGTCTTTTGGCAGTGTGCTGTGTTGGGGGTGATCAGTCAAAAAATTGGAAAAAGAGATGACTGGATTACTTCTCTCACATTTTGTCGGTCGCAAATCACCAAAAAAGTCTGAATTTTCTGGAAACAAACGTGAATGCTCCTGGACACTAACTAAGTGATCAATTTGGCATAATGGTACATTGCAATTAGAACCCCCTTCTAAAAACCTATCTGAGCAGGATGTTGAAAAGATTTTTCCTTTATTGACATAATGAAGAGTAACTTGAAAATTTCAGATCTCTAGCTCTATTGGTGCGACTTGTACATATGATACATATATATATATATATATATATATATATATATATATATATATATATATATAGTCGGCTGGATCAACTTGAAAACTGTAGGGACCCGTTTTGGCTGTTTTGTTTGATGGTTTCTAATATTTTCAGTTTCCTTATTTTAATGTGATAGGATGTAATCGGGGCAAATCTGTGATGTAAAAATGAAAAGAAATCTGAATTACATCATCGCACAGGAAAAAATTGAGGACCTGCTTCATTTTGTTGGTAATGACCCATGAATTATAACTCATGATTTGATAACAAGCTTTAAAAAGATTGATTCCAATGTTTGTTTTTTTTCCCCACTTATACTGAAGTGCTGTGGGGAGGTAATGCAGCAGTTGCATTATTTCATCTAGCTGCTGTTTATTCCCCTTTTATGGAGCAATGTCGTATAATCCTCTCCCCTCTTACTATGCCAGTCGAAGCTTCACCAGCGCCCCATTAGCAGTTTTGTACTTGTAAAATTGGCAGAACCCACATTGTTGAACTGCAAGAAGTGTTGGACTTTTGGCAAAGAGTATCAGAGATTTTACTGGAACAAAGCAAATAAAGGAAAGGACAGAAGTTGAGAGAAAGAAAGAGAGAGATAGAGATCGATCCCGACCCACAATTCTTCAGGTACCAATCTCAGAGAATGCTGAGAGTAATTTCATCCGTCTCCTCATGAGGGCAAAATCTGACGCAAGGTTAAGTTTAAAGTCGGGACACATATGCATACACATGGGTTGAGACAATTATTTAGTTCCCTTGGCACTCTCCAGGCATCAGGCATTGAGCCTAGTCCTACCCCTCCAAGTACAATGGGAAGGTGCAGCCTAAAGGGACCGCCCACCTGGAAATAGACATGATTCTTATACCATCCCTACTGCAAATGAATGGGGGGAGGTCTGGCGAAGCCGCAAATCATACTCAAAATGGAATGGAAATAGAGAACCTATTCCGAGTTTCAGTTGCGACTGCTTACGTTCACTTCTGCTTTGCTTTAATATCCTTGGGAAAGACATAGGTAAATAGCAAGGCAGCAACTCCACCCTGTAAGAACCTACAGGCTACTGAAATGGTGATACAGTCCTATGCTCCACAAGGAGACTATGGGGAAAAAATATCAAGTTGCTTTTTTAATTTTGTTATTGGTAAATTCGATAATTAAAAAATGGTAATTTTCGTTAAAATGGGATGTAGTATGAAACCTGAATTCTTTAAGCGACGAGTTTAAGTTCTTCAGAGTGTAGACATCTGTGCCGAATATTGGCCCTCCCTGTCCCTGACCCTTGCTCTTGAAAATGGTTTGGTTTCTAAATTAGGTTTTGTCATTCAATACTTGAATGGAAATTGCATGATGATTTGAAGAGGTAAGAAATGGGATGAAGGAGAGGGAAAGGGAAAAGAAGGAAACTGGGAGGAAAAGATGTGAAGGAAAAGAAGAAAAGAAGAAAAAAGCAGAAAAGAAAACAGGGGGTGAGACGAGAAAGAGAACGCAAAAGAAATGGAAATAAGTAAAAAGACTGGAGAATAAAATGAAATTAACAGAAAAGCAGCAGCAAAAAAAAAAAAGAAAAAGATCGAGAAGAACCTATGAGTCATTTTTCTATGTTTTCTTTCTTTTTATTCCATTCATTTTTCATTCACACTTGAACTTCTCATGTTTCCCTGCCAATTTGCTTTGTTGGCTGACTATTCGGGCAGAAACGCTTTGCCTGTTTCCCTCGCTGTCCATCATTACTATTTAAACTCCAACATATGTCGGCATTCTGCGAAGACAAAATGAGCTGCAAATAGCTTTTGAAACCCCTACAGCTGAAAACTATTGTAATTTCCAATCAAAACCATTAAAGATTACAATGTCAGAGTATAAAAGCCTGTGTATTCTTCACGTGCACAATATTGAAAACTAGTATTCCAAGGGAAATTATGAATCTCTGCTACCCACATATGCTGGTTTTTACCTGATGAATTAGGCAATTGTAGTACTAAAATTAAGTTACCTTGATAAAAATACTACTAGTATGATTTGAATCATAAAGATATAATTTAAAATGAAGAAAAACATGGACACAAAATAAGGGACCAATTTGGCATAAACTCTCATTGTAAATTAAACCCCCAATGAAAACCCATTCGGGGGGGGGGGGGTCAAAAATAAGAAAACAAAAAACAAAACATTTTCCCAACCAATTGAGAGATAGTGTCTACTATGTATAGTTGCGGCTTGGCATAGTCTGGATAGATGCATATAAATGAATAATCTGAACCCAGCAACAGTGATTAAACCAATCTGCTGTTGGTAGCAGTGATTAAAAATGAATTATATTATATTATTGATCAGAAATAGAGGAAACTGTCTCCAAAACTGTCAATATGAGTTTCTTCATTTTATTTCTATTATTATTCAGACTATCCTCATCTTGGTTCTTCTGATACCTGATAAATACCGTAGAGTACAACGGCCGAAACGTTGTATGAAAAACAACCAAGATGAGGATAGTCCGAATAATAATAGAAATGATAATAATACCTCATCTCAAAAATTCAGAAAAACATGAGTTTCTTTTCAAGTTGGCCTGGCTGTGTATGTATGATGCATACAAGTTACTACAGTGGAGCTAGAAGGCTGAAAATTTCAACAATCATTCCTTATCATGTTTAGAAACAACTTCTTTAAAAAAAGAATCCCCCTTCCTTTAAATTAGTTTTTAGAAGAGTGTTCTAATTACAATCTAAGCTGATGCTAAAATGATATCTTGGTTTGTGTCAAGCATTCATGCTTTTGTAAATTTGGACTTCTTTTAGTGATCACTGCCCAACAATATGTGAGAGATTCAACTTATCCATTGATCACCCCTTTTTTCCAATAATTTAATTGATAACCCCCAACATGGCATACTGTCAAAAGACATCGGTCTGTGATTGTTTCTATTGAGGTACCAACCAGACCTGTTGTATTTTCTACACAGAACTAACAAATCATTCACCAATAAACAGAAAGCTATTGTCAATGAATATTTAATCTTACGTTTTGTTACTTATAAGGCTGACATCTGTTGAGCAGAATCTAACAAAGAATATCTATGTACATAATGAACAGGATGAGTTTTTCTTGTTTGTTCCCCCGTCTGTCACATTGAATTGTTCCTCTTGAAGACAACATACAAGGATTATTTTATCTATTTTAACATTAAATTTTCATTTTCATTTGAGGTAACCAATATTTGGAACAGGCATGTACAAGAATTGTCAAGAATGAGTCCTAGTGCTTTCAACTATTCTCTAGTCATTATCAAGAACATCAAATGTAGAGGTTATTATAAATATATAATATAGATAATTTTTTGATTATATGTTTGTTATATATATATATATATATATATATATATAACAACAATAACAACTACAATAATATATATATATATATATATATATATATATATATATATATACTGTCTGAGATTAAAACAGATTTAATATCTACATGGGTGAACACTGAATAGAAAGGACATGAGTCATGTCTCTCGTTATATTTATTGATCTTTCCTCATTGAATCTGTTGTTTAGGGGTAACTGTATATAAGTAAGCCCTGTGTTTCAAAAAAATTGGTTGATGCTTAGTATGAAATCTGTATACAATACATAAATATGATACCCTGTATAAAGTAACAAACTACATGTTGTATAACACGGCCCAAAAATTCTAAAATAAAGCTATGTATTGAAATCATAGCTTAAAGGAAGGTGGTGTTTGATCGGCTTTTGTTTTGAAATCCCAAAAACCACTAATGATCCCAACAAGAAAAATTCACACATAGTACCATAATATTAAAATTTGTGTAGAACATAAAAAACACTGATAAAATTACATAAATTACATCAACAGATGTTGGGAAATAATTGACGTAAGTTTTTGGAAAAAAAGATATTATATTACTTAATGTTTAAAGCTGTAAAGCTTATCTCTGTCTGTCTGTCTGTCTGTCTGTCTGTCTGTCTCTCTCTCTCTCTCTCTCTCTCTCTCTCTCTCTCTATATATATATATATATATATATATATATATATATATATATAGTTTCATTTCTTTTAAAAATATCATAGAAATTCAAACGTATCCATGAATTTTTCATGGATAATAACTGGTTTAGGAATAGATACCTAAACAAATGAAGACAAATAGAAAAAAATTGTTGCAGATTTTTTAGGTTAGCTTTTCTCTGGTTATTCTTAACTTGAAGATTCCTAAATTAGCAGCCTCAGGCTTTGTTCTAAGGTTTGAATAAAAATATCTATTTCAAAAGAGAAAACAAAACCAAGTTCTTCAGTTGCAGCTTGGCATGAATGTCTAATCAAAGTGTTAGTGGGTGGGACAGGAAACAGACTGGAGGTTAAACGGTTCAATTTGCCCCCACTTTGCCATTTGTTAAGTGGCTTTTCAAAGATTTATTGATTTCTAAGTCAAACAAAGCATTGCAGAAGAATCTGTAAAATATTTCCAAGTCTCAAGACACACAAGAAGGTGTTCCATTGGTGAACTAAAGGCAGATTTGAAGGTTGAAATATATTGTCTACCCGCTAAGCATCCAGCCATTTAACATCAACATTTTGTGAAAAGCTAGAAGTCATAGGTAGCCAAATCAGGAGCATGGGCTGACTTATAGACATGAATGATATGATGTTTTGCTCAAAAGTCATGCACTGTAAAATTGTCTTAGAAATATCAATTACCTTTGGCAACAGAGTATTTTTTTAATGATACATTTTTTAGCTGGTCAAATCTAGGATCTGCATAATTTGTCATTATTTTAGTATTATTTTTCAAAATACTTGAGCCTGAAGACCAACTTGGGGAGAAAAAAATGATATACTGTAATTGAAGAGCAAACTCTCTCACAATCTTGTCAAATCTTGATATATCCAATAATACTTTAGAGCCTGAGGTGGTTGTCTCTATTGGAAGGAAAGATATCAGTGGGTGGCAAAACCCTTACCGAAACTCTGATACGTAAAGGGTTTTAAAAAATTGGAGCATCTGGAACTTTGGTTGATATTTCTGTTGAAGTCTGTGTTATCACAAAAATTGATATACCGTATATACATGTGTATAAGTTGATCGCATGTAAACACTGACCCTTGTTTTCAAAAATCGATAATTTGTAGTATACTTTTTTCGAGCAAAGGTTTGCTTCCAGATCTTCCCATTATGTTTGAATTTCAACCTGACAAAATTCAGCCCTCAATTTTTGCCTCAAAATTTGATCTTCAAAACTCAAATCATTCACTGGTATATGTATCTGAAACTGTCAACCAAAACTGTCAAAACAGGTTTCTTCAGTTTTTTAGGTGGTCTGACTAGCTGTGTATGTGTCATGGGTACTGGCTGCACCAATGAAGTCAGAAGGCTGGAAATTTAAACATATGCTACTAATTATGTCTAGGAAAAAACTTTTTTCTGTTTTTCAGAATTTTCCCAAAATAGGTTTTTAGTGTGTGTGAGTGAGTGGGGGGAGGGGTAATTTACTATGTAAGTTTATGCTAAATAGGTGATTAGTTTGTGCCTTCTTGCTTTTTGAAAATCCAAAGTTTTTAGTGATCCAACAAAAGGTGAGAGAAATAAGTTATTCATTGATTACCCTTTATCCCAATTTTTTTTATAGATCACCCTCAACACAGCATACTACCAGAGGACATTGATCATATGAAGGTTTCTATTGAGTCCCAACCAGACCTATATATATGTATATTCTGAATTTTGGTGCCACTTATTTGCACCCAATTCTATTAACACCCCCCCACTCAACTTGAGTCCATTAACCCCTGTGAGATTCAATTATAACCCTTGATATTTATGAAAACGTTCTGAGTGCAGTTAATAAACAAGTGGCTATTTATTCCTATTTTTGCTAGGATTTCTCTCTGGGGAACAAAACTTCTGTAGTTTATTGCTTGCTTGGTATTTGTTGCTTTTAATATTCTATACAAAATTATAGGAAAAAGAGGGCAAAAAGAAAGTTATTTTGTTCCCTTAGAGAGTTCAACTAACACAATCTTGTAATCCATCTAGTATTCAATTACTTTGTGGGAGGACACTTGAAATATTATTATTTATTCACTTTTAGTATTCCACATGAAGCTAAGAATGAAATAAAGCAAGAAGAAAGGTTTATTTTGTCCCCTTTGGGCAGCTATTCTCCATAGGAGTCATATGGCTCCTCAGGGCCCCGTGTCCATTTGTGGTGTATCATTGTTTGAAGGGATCCTTGGAACAAATGAAGAGCTCTTAAGGCTGCTGTGGTTGAGAATGGCAGCCATAGGCATCCACTGCCACCTCTCCAGGGGGTGGGATGGAAAGGATAAATTTCTAGGGGGCAGGCGAAAGGATATATTTGGAATGTATCTTTGTGGCCACCTTAGTCCATCTTTTTGTATGGGTACATTAAGTTATTGTTACATGAAACAATTGTATAACACCTTAGAGACTTCAATAGAATCAATTGTGGAATCCATCATCTCGTGTTTCAGAGAGACAGCACTTGAAATATTCATTGATCATTCCCTTAAGGCAGGTTTATACAATAAAATGTCATCTTGTGTCCACAGAGAGATAATCAACAAAATCTAAACATGATACACAATTGATTTGTTTGGAGAAGAAACAGATACTTTATTATTTAATGTTACCATTATTTAAGCCCAACTAATTAAAAAATGAATGGCTGAAGTTGGTATTTAATAGTGTTACGGTTAAGCATTTCTATAGTGGAAGAGGCAGAGTGGAGGAGATCAATTTTGTATTGATTAGGGTCTCTACTGATCTGATATCTGATCTAATTATTGAACAAATTACTTGAACCAGTATCCTAATCTTTGTTGTTTTCATCTCTGTGTTATCTTTGAGAAAGTATTGTTATTCAGTTATTTGAACTAGTATCCTCGTCTGTGTTGCATATTTGGTTATCTTTTCCCTCGACTCTACCTTCTCACTGGTTCAGTAACAAAGACTCATCTGGCGTGTGTGGAAAAAAAAAAAAAAAAAAAAAGAAAGCATTTTAGATCCTCACATAGCCAACTAGAAGATCTTAAAAAATGAAGAAAACTATGTTGACAATTTTTGTTGATGGTCTCAAGTATTGTTTTGAGGTTTTAAGATTAGAAAGAATCCATCCAAGTAAGGGAGGAAATCCTTTGCTCTTCATGGAAAAGTGTAGCAAGGGTCATTTCAGGGGTAGATGTGACCCCCTCCCCCAATGCCTCTCTCTCTATAAATCCTCACTTACTTGTCTCCCTCTGGCTAATAAACCAATAAAAAGGAAAAAAACAGATGACAAAACGTTTGGGAAGAATAACAAGACTGGCTGCTGCAGGGTCACACTCTACTCTAACTTCTTTCTGACTGAAGATGATTACTGCAACTTTCGATCATCATTTTTATCTACATTGCATACATAATTGATAAAAAATTATAGAAATATTTGATTTTTTATAAGAATGTATTAATTTATTAGAATGAAATAAGCCCTTGTGTATTTCTAACATAAATTTTCGTAGATATGAGGTTTGGCTCGGTTGGTTAAAAAAGCCACCTATAGATTACCTGGTCAGGATTTCAAATCATGGTAGAAAGTGATTTTTATAAATCACATTTATTTCAACATGATGGGACAGACAAACAGTGAAGAGTTTACTCTCCTTAATTGTTGTTCTTGTTCTCTCAGTGGAAAAACAAAGTCAATTCCAACCTTCAATTTGGATTGGAGTTTGATGAATTTGTCTTGAATTAAAGACTTTGTTACCAAATCATTCCCAGTTCCATTACTCCTGACTGCAAATCATGAATTCTTTTGTAGAATTTACTCCTGAGTATTAACCTCTTCCTTCACTCTCCTTTCAACTAAAATCCATGTTTGCTCCAATACCTGCACTCATGGGCATCTTCTAAGTGAGGCAAATGAGGGATTTAACCTTCCCAGAATCAGGCTTTCTCACAGGTTTAAAAGTTGGAATCTCATTTTGAATAAAGGATAATGGTGCAATACAATTGTTTTATTTCATGCAAACTTGATATTCCTGTATAAAACGATTGGTAACGTGGTTCCTTCTAAGATATATTCTGAATATACCCCTGTGCACCCCTTGAAACATACCCTTTTGGCCTCCTTTGGAAAAGTAACAGGATATCCATGCATGAACTGGGCTTTTAATTGAATGAAAAGGAACCTGACATATTCAATTTTTAAAGGAATCATGAATTAAGTGATGCATCTTCTAACTTGATTCAAAAAGGACCAAATCAACTTGTTGAAAGCAAACCAACCTTCCTGTATTGTTGTGAAGGAACACTTTTGATGGACATAGTTTTGAGTAAATTGAACTCTCCACTTCTGTTTTTTTCCTTTCTCTCTAAACACTTTTGAATTATCCATTTATGATTATTGACAAGAGCCAGAAATAAAAACATTTTTCTCTGAATCAATCATCCTAAAAACATGTACTATAGATTGAAGGCACACTCCACTGTCTTCTATAGGTTTGAAGAAAGGAAGAGATTTATGTATGTGTTGAAAGAGGAATTCTCTTCTAATATATATAGTCATTTATTTTTCAGATAATAAAATATCTTTACATAAAGTTTTTTGCAGACTATTGCCCTCATGTTGGTTCATGTTCTGAACACAACATCTTCAGGTGATGAGTGGGTGTATTGTAAAGTTAACAACGCCCCTTCTGTCGGACAGGAACTGTCCATTCTACTGATATACGTACTCTCAACATAAGGAAACTGATAAATATTTATGCTTACGTAGAACAATGAAGAGAAAGCAATGTAAGTTTGTTCGTGGATTCCTGCTTTGCTATAGGGGCACTATTAGCTCAGATGGTGCTGGACAAAATGTAATTTCCACTCCAACGTCTTGATAATCATCACGCACATATGCACACATACGCACACACACACTTATGTATATATATGTGTGAGAGAGAGTGTATGATACACAGAAAATATAGTGCTTCATGGTGACTCTGCGCACTAAATTTTTTGTGCATATTTATTTTCATACTCTCTATCCCAGATATCAAGCACTCTCCACTCATAGATAACTCAATCCTCAGAAAATGATATGTATATAAAAAGAGTGTGGTTCCAAATTATGATTAAAAATCAAATTCTGAATTGGAATATTCCTATCTCATTACAACCTTTTAGTATATATGTAGTTTATAAGATTATGATAAGATGAAAAGTATTCAATCATAATTTTTTGATTTTTTGAAACTCGGGACTCACTTATATAGATTATCCCTAAAAATGTATTTGATTATAAGGGATAAATAAGTGTAACCAGAGCGATGCATGCAAGCCAATTTTTGATATCATCTTTAAGAATACTTAAAAAAACTTCTCTGAAGGGGGAATGATCAAAATGATATATATACATATGTATATATATATAATTGTGTGTGTGTGTCCATCTAGTACCCAAAATGTATTCATCAAGTGTATGCTAAAGAGCAGAACATTATTTTTCTCTATCTGGCATCAATCTCTTATATATTTGCAAAAAGAGTGATAGCCAAATACTGTAGATATCAACATTAAACCTGCAAATGTCAGCCATGAAGAAAATGAATCAGAATCTATTGTAAATGTTTACTTTCTTTTCCCCAGTGGTCAGAGGTGGTCAGTTATTTATTTGCTTTTCTATGAGGTTGAGTTTGAAGTGAGGGAGTTTATGTGGTCAGTTACAGATATTGTCCAGTTCTTTAGTTGTACTCAGAACAGAGGTCCTCGTGAGTGCCATTTTGCATGTGCCCACCACAGACCTTACAATATCAGACAGTATGTTTATTCTCAAGTCAAACTATGAACTTGCCTGGATTTTTTTCCATAATGACATAATTAATACCTAAAAACTTTTGCGCTTGGCATTAATTTGTTTTGAGCATTATCTTGAATAAGAATTAAATATTACTACGTTTGAATTTTATTATGAAGCCCAAATATGAATTTGACTCAAAAAGTAAATAGTGCTTGTCACACTTATTGATTATTGTAAAATTGCTCTCCAACACAAAATGGTTGCGATTTGGCAATGAATCCTTCACTCTGGACATATGTACTTTTGGGGGTGACTGTAGAATCCTATCTGGGGTGTGCAGTTCAGGTTAAGAATTGAAGGTCCTTTTTTGTCTCCGTTGCTATTTACTCTCAATAGATTTTGGATTTCATTGATGTGTAAATGGGAACAAAGGGTGAAAGCCACAATCTCAGGAATCTGGACTAAATCAAATCAGTTTCACGTATACAGTTGAACATCTTCTTTATATTCTGATCCCTCCAGGAATGCTCCATCTTCTTCAAAGTCAGATTTATAAGTGGCTTTAAAAGAGTACTACGGGAGATATTGTGTGGACAAACATGAGTAAGTACACGGAAAAAATTAAAAAATAACTATCCATTGAAAGAATTCTTGGATCCACTATGAAATTTAAGTAATTTCATCCTTACCCCATTGTAATTTATTGAGAACTTTTGGGGTTATTGTGTGGAGAGACATATAGCTACCATGTTGGGGATGTGACTGTAAAAATTCCTGGATCTACCTAGGCATTCATCTGATTCTTCCTTAGCCCATAGGTCATAACTGACCCATCCGCGAAATGTTTTTGAAATGAATTGTGAACCTTTGAAGATGTTGTGTAGACAAATATAAGTGAGTACACAAAAGTATGATAGGACAGAGTGAATACATATACTCCCAGCCAAATATAATAAGTCAAGCACTTTCCATCATCTAAAAGATCTTAACACCACAGAGAACATATGGACATATATCAAAGCCAAACTGGTTTGGAAAAAAATTGGGAACACTGCAGGAAGCAGTCAGAGATGAATGGAACAACATTGAGCTGCATACTGTAAACAACTATTCGAGAGCTTGACAGAAGAGCTCAGTTTTTTTTAAGGTAAACAAGGGAAAAGCTATCTCATATTAAAATGTATTCAGCTCACAAACACTACTCATACTGTTGTATAACATTGTCAAATATTTCATCTATAACACTCAGAATGAAAGATTAGTTATTAAAACTTTGATAAAAAAAGCTTGGTTCATTTTTTTTTCCCCCAGCAGTGTATTTCTCTCTCCCAAATGGAGAGATAAATAAATGGAAACTGGTTTGTTGGTTTAACAAGACTCACTTCTATATTTGGTATCACTTTCCGCATTGGCAAAAACATTGTCAATACCTGAAGCTGATCCTAAACTCAGTTGCTACAAATGTTTGTTCATGTGTGTGTGTGTTAGCTATTTGGTGCCATCATGTGTTGAGGGCCACGGATTTGACAAACTCCAAGCTTTGCTTGTTATTGATTTCATTCCTACCTTCTGGTGTAGGGTTTGGGTGGATACGGGTGATCACCATTGCTACTATCACTCAGGACTAAATTCAACCTTGATGAGGGCCCAGTGCATAACATTCCTTGGGGGAGGGGATCTTTTATTTTTGGTTTAGCTATTATTTCCAAACAAATCAAGACAAAAATGAAATATTCATCTAATTATGATGTTTAATTTAATTCAATAATCTATCTTGATGTAACATGATAAATCTTAAAACAAATTGAAAAACATTTTCCCAAGACGTATTTTTTGGGGCCCTGACATTTTCCTAAGGCATATTTCTTGGGACCCTGAAATCTTAGGGCTCTTCGTGGCTGTAGAGTTTGCACTGCTTCAAGTATGGCCCTGCGACTACTGCAGTTCTTTTTGCATCCAACAACATTCGAGAAGTGTGAACCAGGACAGTTGCTTGTGATCATGTGAATGGAATTGGCAAACTGAGTTCAAATCCTGCTCTGTTCCTCTGATATCATAGTCTTCTGGAAGACATGAATTCAACCCTTCCTCTGCCAGTCTCATTATTAACTATACTAATTCTCTCTAGCCGTCAGTCTAGTATTTCATTCTTATGCCTCTCAAGAACAATGAGAGGAATATTTCTCAAAAATAATTTTGTCTTTCATAAAGTTCTTGAAAATGTTTTTTCCTCAAATTTATGTAAATTCATAACTATAGATGAATCATTATTTGCTATTGTAAATAATATAACCTTTTTTTCAACTTTGTGTCAAGAAAATGTCTTCTACAGAAAGTAATTTATTTACAATTCTCAATACATAATTTTTCTATACGTGAAAAATTGTTTTTTTTAATGTTTGTAGTTTTTTGTCGAACTTCAGTACTAAGTCTGGTGTTGACTTTGTTTTCTTACCATAACAAGAATAATCCTCACTAAAATTAGGAGGCTAAACCAACATGTGAAATTCACATTCCCCTACTGTGATTTTGATTTAAGGGCAGATAAATATATATAGGAAGTTTAACAGTTTTAAACACTAAACATCAGAAAATTTTTCCCAAAACTTTTTGTGTCACTCCAGTCACTGGTTTCCAGATATGTGTCAATGTTATTTTCTTTATTGAAACTGGTCAAGAGAAATCCTTTTTCTGTGAGTTTGAAATACAACTTTGTACACTAACCTTTCACTAGATATCCAAGTTATTAAGTACTAATTCCAGTGATGAAGAGGTTGTATATATATATATATATATATATATATATATATATATATATATATATATATATAATACTCTGTGATAGATATAATATTTTGTGATAGATATATATATATCTATGTAAATATGTGTGTATTTTGCTGTTTGTTTTTGTTATGTATAACTTGATGAATGTAATTGATTTCTTTCCATAATTTTTTCCAGCTTATACTTAGTTGCATTAACATATCAAATCATTTCTGTATGTAGTGCATATATATATATATATCTATGACACATGAAGTACTATTGATAGTAGTGTTCATACTTGTGTATGTAGGTGCTTGTATGTGGTTGGTGTTTACTATGGTCATGGTAGTATTTGAATGTTGTTTCATATGTGTGTGGTGTCAACTGTTAGTTGTCAGATCAATATGAAACACATAGTTGAAGTTAGTCTAATCGTCTGTGCTGAATTTGGAGAATAAATGTGTCCATTGTGAGATGATCGCTCATTTTTGGTGAAAAATCCGATCGATTCTTGTGTTGAAACTAGTGATGCTTTTCGTGCAATTTTGTAGAGAAACTTCAGTATGTGCTATCGTGCATTATTTTACAGAAACATTTTCATGAGAATGTAAAAAGGATCACCATTGAAGAATTTGTTTGCTATCAGAAAGTTCCTGACTTCAAGAGTTGCATTCAAATTTTTGCGTTTGTTTTAGATTCGACTTTATATTTCTATCCGAAGGTTTTATAGAATCTAATCACATCGGAAGATCAACAGGTATAGGCATTATGGTTCTTATATGGGTAATCAGTTATATGTATACAGTTCTTGTTAAAGAATTAGTACCTTCTGTGTTTGTGAGTCCACAAGGACGTCAATGGAAATATTGGAGAAGGAAGGAAGATGTATGGAGAGAAGGCACGCCAAGTATGATTGTGGACACAGGGGATGAAACAAAGTTAAAAGGACATGTACAAGTATTTAGATAGACAAATAAAATGTACGTTTAATGCATGAACTTTAATAACGATACAGAACTGAAATGGAAATACATGTGAGACAACATAGATATGATTGTGTTCAGTGAAGGGGAGAGAAGACGGGAGATAGCTTCCAAGTGAAAGGTGGGAGCTTTGTTGCCATGATAATGCAGTCATCAGAGTTGAAGCAAAAGTGCCGGAACTGTTTTGAATCCATGAGACTTGGAGCGTACCAAGGTATGGTTATGGAGACGGGGGTTCAGTGTGTACGCCTAACTACCAAGTTGCGTGTGAGCACCTTGGGGACCATTTTCTGGTGATCATATCACGGACAGACCATGTAAGACAAAGAACGCATGGGGTTTAATCCATACGTGCATCCCAAAGAGAGGAGAATTAGGAGACAGATCATCATACCTATCAAGTTGTAAAGAGCAGTGCCATTTCATTCATGAGAATTTAAGGTGTATATGTATTTGGAGCTTGTGGGAAGGACATGGTTAAGTAGCTGTGCATTTGTGAGATGCCTCAACATTGGTGAACTGGAATGGGCAAAGTTAGTACAGAGTCATGGTGGAAAAATGGTCAAGTTTGGATCAAAGAAGGAAAGAGAGAGAGAATAACCGGCTAGAAATGCCGGTGCCAGTGAGCGTTTGACCAGGTGTGTTCAGGGCTTTTAATGAGAGTCATCATAGGAAGTGACGTTTTTTGATATCTAGCCAGAAAAAATATTTTGTATTTAATTCTCAATATGTATATATATATATATATATATATATATATATATATATATATATAGATATGTACATAGCGCTGCTCTTACCATTGAGATAAACAGGTGCCGGTTATATATGTGTAAAGAATAGCCACAATGGTTGAAAATAAATTTGTATTTGATAACTAAGATAATTAGTAAAAGGTTATTGCTTGAAGTTGTATTTTTAGCTCATAAGAAAAAAAATACTCTCGACTTGGTTTGAATGAGATTTTCAAAAGAAAATTAGATTAAGAGATTTACAGATGGAGTTTGGGTCTTCAAGGGTGAAGGACTTGAAAGATGGGTCCTGTAATAAATCTGTCATCCATGGCTTATGGTCAGTGTGTAGAAAGTCCTTTGAAATTAGGGGTGGTGAGTGTTCATCTCTTCAGTGTTATTGAGTCTTGGGGGAATGGTAGCTCATACCTATATCCATATAAAGGTACACCGCACATGTGCGCACACACACACACATGTGCGCACACACACACACACACACACATTAATGAACACATGTGTACATACAAATACTCATACTAATTACTTGACTTGAAATTCAATTAATGAAGAGGTGAATGATTAGAATAAACAAATAATGAAAATGAAAATAAATTTAATAGTTCAAATATTTTCAACAGAGATGAAGGAAAAGGCGTGAGGGAGATGGATTCAGGCGAACATACCCACATATATCTGAACCTAGGCACATGCAATGGGAATTAGTTCAAATATTTACAGCAGAAGGGGAGGAAAAAACTTGAGGGAGCTAGATACAGACCAACATTCACACGTATATCACATATCCAAAGATACGTATATGTGATGGGAAGTCTATTAGAGATTACCACGATTCCATATACACACACATTTAGATACATGCAGACCCCCCCCTCCCAGACACGGATGTATACATACTTACATAGATTGCCATTCATTTAAGCACAAGTTCATACAGCCATGTATACATTTAAGCATTCACATAGGTGCATAAGCACACCAATACACATATACACATCCTAATGCAAGGTGCAGAAATGATTGCAATTACTTGCAAAAATAAAATAAAAATGAGAAGGGGACGTGTGCATTTATATGCAAAATAACTGAGGACAGATAGTTGAATCAAAAAGATGACAACTCAAATGCATTCATATACACACAATGAATAATGAGAGAAACTGAGTGGGAATTGTGACATGGTATGTAGTATAGGAAAGGAAAGTCAATTGAAAACTTTTTGAATGTCTTCAATGTAGAGGGTTGTTGATGGAAACTCCATATCTGCTAATCACAATCCAAAGCTGGTTTTAAACACGTGATGAAGATATTTTCTTTTCTTCCTTGTTAGGGATTGTCTGTCTTCATATTGTAAAATGAAGTGTCCCCTATGTATTCTTTCCCACATCCCTGATAAGAACATGGCATAAACAATGTTTTCTACATTGCAAGTTAATGTTGGTTGGATAAGATTTTAAAAGTTTTTTTCATTTTCGGAAGTATATTCATTTCCTGCTGATAGGTGTGTACAAAGACCTCAGTTGGGACGATTGCATTTAATTATTGTTTTCTCTGCCTCAACTTTTAAGTGAAGTTGGCTTTCATCAGGAGTGGTTTCAAATCGAGAGGTGGATGTTTACAGTTGATTATTTTGAACTTTTTTAGGATGTTGTTCATGAACGGGTCACTATTTAGGATGAGGTTGTCTTGTTTTATTACTCTGAAGATGTTTAGCTTTATTGGATTGTGGACGTTAATGAGGGGAATCATATTTTTTTTCATTAGATTTTGTGTTTTCCGTTGATAATTGTCGTCCTTTCCATCTTTTTTGCTTCTTCAATTCCTGCTTTGATTAAGGGAAGTGGATAATTTTGTCTTATCAAGAATTTCTGTAAATCTTGTACCTAATGTTTCCTGTTTTGATATACTTTTTGAGCATTCTGCTTGGGCAAATGGGATACTAACTTTCGTGTGTTTAGGATGATAAGAAGAAAATAGTAAGTAGGCTTTACTGTCGATCGGTTGGTAATGTAAGTCTGTTTGGATTTCTCTCCCATTTTTTATAATTTTACAGTCTAGAAATGGTAATTCATGTTTGCTGAATTCCATTGTAAAATTGATGTGTTTATGAAGTTTGTTTAAGGTTTGGTGTAACTGAAGGAGGTCTTCATTCAGTTTTGTTCACATAAGGAAACAGTCGTCTAGATAGTGTTTGCATGATTCTTTGAATTTTTCTGAAAATTCTGTTCCGATTTGTTTGGATATTTTGTTGTATAATTTTCCTTGTAGATATTCAATAATGTGGCATAGGTTGGAGCAACTTTGGTTCCCATTGTGGTTCTGCTAGTTTGTCTATAGATGTTGTTGTTAAATTGGTAGGTGTTGTTTTTGAGGATGAATTTCATAGAATCTAGTAAGGAATTCCTGTTGAATCTGTTGAATATCTCATTGGAATATTTATCCATCCAGAATCCAACTGCTTTTAATCCTAATTTGTGGTTTATGTTTGCCTTTAGAGATTCAACATTGAGAAAAAAACCAAAAGAATATTATTGTCTGTTGTTTTGGGTCTTTTGCAGAAGAAATCTGTTGTGTCTTTGAGGAAGGTGGGTACTTGTTTCATTGGAGATTTCAATAAGATATCTAATAATTTACTCTATCTGATGGTTAAACATGAGGAACCTTCCGTTATTGACCGTAATTTTAGATTCTTGACTTCAAATCTAATCTCATCTAAAGTGGTAATTTCCCTCAGGCTGTTTTGATTTTGGTGTTTTTATGGATCGTTGCAAGGCCGTAAAATGGCTTGATTTACTTCAAGTTGTTTGAGGGATTTTTATTCTTATTCACGAAGACATTTTCTGTTTCTCTGTATGTGTATTGTAGAGAATCTGGTCCCTTTTCTTGCGGTCAGTTTCAAGTATTTTAAAATGATTCAGGTTCTTTAAGATATTTTCTGCCATTGACTAATTGTGTGATTGGTCCATTATAACAACTGCGTCTCCTTTATCTACTCCTTTGATTATGATCGAGTTATCTGTAGAGAGAGATTTTATTGCTTTCCTCTTATTAATGTTGACATTGCATTTAATATTTTGTGTTGTATAGTGGTATATTTTCCATATTCTTGGTAAAATTGTCCAAAGCAGGATTTCTATTCTTCAGGAGAGTGAAAAGACTTTTATTCTTTACTATGGCATCATCTTCTTGGTCTTTTCCATTAAAAATTTCTGCAAGTCTTATTTTTCTTGTGAATTTTGGTAGATCCTGTTTTTTTTTTTATTGGTTGGTGTTGGGGCAAATTTCAGTCCTTTTTCTCGGGTATTTTTTTAGGCTGTAAAGAGTTTTTTGGAGGATAGAATGATGATTTCTGTGTCAATCTTTCCCTTGATTGGATCAGGGTTGTTCTCTGTTATCTTCTGTGGTTGAGGTTTCTCTGTTTGTTTGAAAGATCCAATTCTCTAGAATTAGATGATCTTCTTGGGTATCACAGTGATGTTCTCTTTAATTCTGCCCTAAACAGCTTTTCAGTGGAGGATCAGTTTGCAATGTAAGTTCATGCTAAATTAGTCCTTTAGTTTCTGACTCGCATAATTCATGCTTTCTCTTGAAAATTCAGAAAAATGATCACTGTCCAACAAAAGATGAGAGAAGTATTATATTCATTGATCTGTCTTTTTTTCCTCGAATTGTTTCAACCCAACAAGGCATGCTACCAAAAGATGTTGGTCGTATGACTGTTTCTATTGAATGACTGTCTAGACTCGTTAAAAAAATATTTTATAAATGAAACAGATAAAAAGAGGAGTTTTGTTTGAAATAGATAAGACAGAAAACATGAAGAAAGAAACATTGTTGTACAGGTACTGGATAAATATTTCTCTCCCACTCCTTTACCTGAAGGTGGGATGGATGGTTGCAACTATCTTTGAGCAGCTTTTAAATATTTCTAATTAATGGGGAAAAAATGAGCTTGGGTTTTCTAGAATATTAATTACATTAATACCTTGAATGGCATGGTTAATTAATCCCCAAATTTTTCATGCTGTTCATAACCACACTGCACAAAGTCTAATTATGGTTTAATGTGTTTTTTTTTTTCAGATTATACTTAGTTACATTAATTTGTTCAGCAATACATTAACCATATCATATCAAAACCCACACTAAGATTACAGATTAATGGATATATATATATATATATATATATATATATATATATATATATATATATATATATATATATATATATTAAGCTGTACAGCTTAAACACTAAACATTGAAATACTTTTTAAAAAAATTTTTTTGTGTCACTTCAGTCGCTTTTTTCCCTGTTTCACATATACTTAATTATTATGGTGCAGTGAATAAATTTTCTTCTAGTTCATCAATTCTTTACTGATTTTGTTACTGTTTCTTGGATATTTGTGGGTTTTCTCCTCTATAAGAAAGTAGAGAATTCCTATTAAAAAACTTTTTGTTATCCAAAATGTAAGCCATAAATATTTTATGACTTGTGAACCTGAGATACAAATCTATTGAAGTCAATTGATAAATTCCTTTGTTCATCAGTGAGCTTCAAGATAGAAAAGGATGGAAAGATACTGTGAAAACCGGGTTTTGTAGGTAAGCAATATTTGATTAACAGTTGTGGGTGCTTTTCTAAATATTTTGATGTTTATTCTCATCATCCTTCTGAACATGATGAAAAGAAATGGCATTTTTCTTCCTATTCATGAGACACATTGAATTATAAAGAGGAAGAAAATGATGTGAATAAACATAGGTAGTTTTTTAAAGAAAATATTTCAATGACAACTTTTAATTAAATAACGATTTTCTACTGGTAGATTTTTTTCTGTGCAATTCATTTTTTGCATCAATATTGTTGTGTAATTGTAATCCTTCTGTAAACAAAATCTCCACCCCCACCTTTTTCATTATTTTGTGTTTTAGAATTGGATTGGATTGACAGTGACTTGAACAGAATGATTTTCACTGTATCTTGAGAAAACAGATAATCTCCCTCTGTTAATGAAGATGAATAGCAGTATATGTATTTTCTCATGTCTGTTACTCTATTTGTCTGTTGGCATAATATCTCAAGTACTGGATGGATTTCAATGAAATTCCGGGAAAGGCTGTGCAATGGAATAAGAAAGAGATGGTAAAATTTTGGGGTGGATCCCATTATTTTTTTTTTATTGACTGTGAGATATTTTTCCCCCGTACATCCATGTTAATGCTCTTGAGTGACCACACAATATCTCCCAAAGTTCTCAATGAATTCCAATGAAATTCTGTGTGGGGTGGACATTATGCTATGAGTGAATTGATTTGGGAACAGATTCATGCACAGTTACTCACATGTTGTAATTATATGTCTAAAACATGATACTTCGAAAATTCCATGTCTGTCTTCATGATATCTCCATAAACTCTCAATGAATTTGAATGATAATTTGAGGAAGGGGGGTAAACTGGTTACAAAAAGACTGATTTGATTCGGGGGCAGATCCTTGCACAATTACCTCCTCTACATCACAGTTACATGTCAAAATTTAATAATATTGCCAAATTTTCTTTCCTGTCTGCAAGATATTTCCAGAGGTTATCTATTAATATCATTGATTTTTTATGGAAGGATGGACAATAGGCTACAGAAGAACTGATTATATTCTGCAGCAGATCCATGCTCAATTACCTCCCTTTGTTGTAGTTATATGTCCAAACTTTCATGGTCTTTCTGCACAATATCCTTGACAGTTTTTAAAGAATTTCAATGAAATTTTGAGGAAAGACAGACTGTAAGTTTTGGAAGAACTGATTGAATTTTGCTGGAGATCCATCCACAGTTACTCCCCCTGACAATGGTATTGGCTGAGATATGCACTCTCCAAGTGCTTTTTATGTTTACTTTCTAAGATTAGATATTTTTCACTTGGAAGGTAAACTAAGCTCATCTTGTCATGGAAACTGACTTCAATTTTATATTTTTTTATATTGTCTCAAATAAGTACATAAAACACTGTAGAATACTGATCATTACTTATAGATTATAATTCATATACATTTTTGAATATACTGATGTGTTGTTTGCTATACGTATAATATTTTTATGCAAACTCTCCTTGAGATATAAAGTGATTTCAAGGGTTCTTCCATTAAAATGGTTGAGAAAGGCTAGTCTGTCTGTTTGTTCTGTGTATATTCAAAGTCTTCTTTTGTCTTTCTGTCCATCTACACGCAAGAAAATACAGAAGTAGATAGTTAGTCTCAGTCCCTTCTTACTTATCTTCTTTTTTTTTCTTCACTTTTGTCTACATGTATATTTTTCTTTTTGCAACATTTTTTAGATAAATTGATAAATAGACAGATGAGTTAGCTTTAAGCTAAATCAGTGGCCACATGTGGGATGTGTTGACCCAACAACTGCGGGAAGCAGAGGTGGGAGCTCTTTGGTGCAGTATATCTGAAAAATCTACAAAAATCTAAAAGATAATCTAAAAAAAATCTAAAATCTAATCTGAAAGAAAATTTGTAGGGTAGGGCACAGTTGAACCTGGTGCCACCCCTGGGTAAATACACAAACATAGACTAACAACTAAATACAGATGCTTGCATATTTGGGTTCCTGTTAGTAGAATGGTACTGCCAATTCAATTAATGGTTATGTTAATACTGGTACAAATGTATACCTGTATAATCATTGGCCGATTAACCATTAGGCTGAGTGAGCTAAAGCCTAGGTGCCTGGGTGAGAGGTAGGTCCAAGAACTCCTCAAAAAGCTTTAATTGTACCAAAAAATTGAGTTTAATTCAATGTACACGTGAGTATTTTAGATGATATTTCAATACTTTTACATGTTCTCTTTTTATGACTGGAATATCATAAGTACTTTATTGTTTTTTAGATTAGGCTAAAAACATAAGGGTAGAAGTAATGCTTTAAAGACTTCATACTGCAGCTGATGGGAGAGGTTAGGTCCTGGGGGAGCCTCACTAAAGCTTGGCACTGGGGCCTGTATCATGGGTGTCCGCTGCTACTTTTCCTGGGAGGAGCAATGGATATATTCTTGTAGGGAGCAGAGGATTGAGGAAGATGAAGAGATATATATATCAGGATGTTGGTTAGTTGTCAAGAAAAGGATTAGAGAGTGCCTAAAGTGTGTCTCATCTCTGGCCTCTATGAGGTTCTAAATTCCAAACCCCCTCGCCTTCAGTGAGAAAACCCAATCCAGGGGAGGGCAGATGCCCTTGGCCCGGATGATAGATAAGCCATGACAGTCTGCATTGAAGAAAAGAATCCAAGAAAACATTAGATGTGAAAAAAAGAAATAGTGAAGTAGTGCCCTTATGTTGGCGAGGGCTTCAGCCGTCCCTACATATCACAAGTTTCTCTGTCTCCTGGACTCTCTTTTAAGGTTTGCAATATGAGAAATTGACTAAGAGGTGACAAGCCACCTAATTGCTCGCTTCACCTGCTATTTTACCCATAGCAGGGAGAGGAAAGAAATGTATTCATGCATTTCCCAATGGCGTTAATGAAATGAGAACTGAGATTGTCTCAGTTGGATGGCTCATTGATTCTATTTTGCTACTAACTTTTTGGCCTTGTGCACTCCCAATTCCAGGTATCGGCCATTCATTCAGACCTAAACACCCTGGTTGGTATATTAGCTTCCTCCTATATAGTAGTAACTTGACACTCAGCCGTAGCATCAGCAGCAGACAGATGATTGGTCATAGTAGGAAGAAGAAAGTACATCTTACCTTTCTCAAACACCCTTCCATTTCCCATTCACAACTGAGCACAAAATAATCATTAGTCGTCATATAGATATTGATTTCTTGCTGCTTCGTTCTGATTCGCTGAATTCAGGGTCAGAACGCGTTTTCCCATTTTTGAATTCCTCACCGACGTGACAAATAGACCGTAACAGGGTAGATTTCTGTCTTCTTTTATTTCCACATGTTGTAGGATGGAGACAGAAACACGGCAGTCAAAAATGGTAGGAGGGATTTTGTAGTGTATTTGCTGTCTTCTTCAGAGTCTGATACATGTACTGGTGCCGGTCGAAGGACCATACAGTGCAGATGCCGGTATACAAACCATAGACTGCTGGTATACAACTCATTATCCTATCTTATATGACGCTTAAAGTATGTATTACTCGATGAGGTTCTCAGTGACGCTTGGGCTTTATTTGACAAAAGAGAAATTACACAAAACTCCTATGATGCTTAAATGATGTAATTTTATGTTTATCACCTGGACTTAAAAATTTTCCTCAAATATCTATGTGTATACGAAGAAATATTTATCTGGAAAAACATCTGCTTTAGCTTATATTTTTTGCAAATATGACTAATTTTCAATAGATTAATCATATTTTTTCAATAAAGATTAACATTACTAAGAATGTTCAATTGATATTTTACTGATTAAGCTCTAATAATGAATTTGGTAAAGATATGCTACTGGTCCCTGACAAATGGGAAAAAAACCTTGCCAGTCCAAAAAATCGGATAGTTCAAGTAATGCTGTACTAAAGCTACCTTTCTTTTCTCTCTCTCAGAATATCAGTTTTTATATTTTCTATACAGCATGCATCCCCTTCTTATTCATTATTTAAAGTGATTTTTAAATCACTTATTTTTTTGCCACTACTTACCTTCATCTTGATAGTTGTTGCTTTTTATTGCTCCTAAACTCAGGATTGGTTTCTTTCAGTAGTGAGTAAATAAACTAACAGCACAGATCAGAATCAAGAATGCCTTCCAAATAAGAATCAAACTCCCTAATTCTAATCTGTGTGATTGATTTATTTACTCATTGCTGAAAGGAACCCAACCCGAGTTTAGTTGCAATAAAAAACAACAAAAAACAAGATGAATGTAAATAGTAACAAAAAAAAAAATGATAATGATTTACATTACTTCATCTAATGAAATAAATGAAATAAGATAATTTTTATATTTTTGATTTCTGATTTTTAAATATCCGATATTTATTCATGAATTAAAGATTAAAGAAATGCAAAATTCTTTCTAATCTTTTAATAAAAGTGAATGGAAAATTGCCTTGAGTAGTTTCTCAAAATATCTTAATTTAATAGAATGAAATTATTTTGGAACAGGCATGGCCGTCCACTAAAAAATTTCTAAATGGGACAAAAGGATATCTCCCCAGGTGTGGGTGGGCTATATAATTAGAATATGTTACTGACAAATAATAATACAGTCATTTCATTTGGGAACATAAAGTTTGTGTTACATAAAACGATTTTATTGCACCATTATCCTTTATTTATTATGAGGTTCCAACTTTCAAACCCTTTCGTCCTCGGTGAGAACGCCTGATCCAGTGATGAGGGGTCAGATGCTCATGTTATGGATATGAATTTTAGTCTGGTTAGTAGAACACAGCAAAAATACTGTATAATTGTACTTAACCACACATCACTAGTTCTTTTGAAAGCTGTGCAAACTGTTCATTTTGGTATTGTGGTAGAAATTAAAAATTTTATTCAAATTCTTGTACTGTCATATATGCGGGAGGATGAGACTGATGGTCTATAAGGCTATTCGAATGAATACCCCACATTGCAACTCATCCAAGCCCCTTTGCTATCAAGCTTTGGTACATGGCCCCCCCAGTCATAATACCAGCTCCTTGGATGAAGTGTTATATCTGCATGTGGGGTGGGGTCACTGTATCAGACATAGTTGAGCTAACTGAGAAGATAATGAATTTTGAAAATTCCCTGAACCTTGTGCAAGATTATTTCCAAATTTACTCCGATTACGTCCGTGATTCTTCAAGCCTTAGGAATAGTCCTGAAATCCTGGGAAGAGAAGTTCAAAGAAAATCTCCGAAGAGACAAAGAGAAGCAAAGAACTACTCGAGATTTCGAGAGCAACGCTGCAACTTTTATGAATTGATATAAAGAGAGAGAAAGGGGGGAAAAGAAGGGAGAGAGAGAGACAGACAGAGACAGACAGAGAGAGAGAGAGAGAGAGATTCTGTGAAATTCTTCTGGAGTTAATAATTATCTATTCCTACTTAAGTTGTCCCAGCATGAAACACTCCCCAGACAGTATTTTTTGGTTGGGGTTACAGGAAGTCGATGTTATAACGAAGAGAAGACACATATTTTTATGTGTACTCCTGTATCAAAATATGTATCATTATATATATACATATATATAATATATATATATATATATATATATATAATATCTTCATTCTTAACTGGAATTATATTTCTGATAATGTTTGATTTGATGATTTGACAATTTTAGAAAAAATAACTAAATCATTTTCATATATTTTTATATCCAGTTCCATGTTTCATGGCAGTGTGATTTGATTGGACTCTAATGATTTTTTTTTTTTAATATATGAAGTCCAGCATTGCTATGGGTGCCACGCAACAATATAAAAAAAATAAGACAATAATTTTGTTCGTTTTTTCAAAAATTGTTGAATCAGTAATTTGAATGAATAAATGTGTGTGCGTGTGTGTGTGTGTGTATATATATATAAATATATATATATATATACATAATATATATATATATATGCGTGTGTGTGTGTGCATATCTATCTATCAATGTGAATGATTTACACAAGAATACACTTATTTTAATCTCAGGGTTTTTTCTTCAAAGAAGCCATTTTTTCCTTTTCCCGTTTTCTGAAATCCCTTGTTTTGGTTCGTCTGACTTTTCTATTGTTTTTCCTTTTGCCGAGCAGAGAATCTTTTATAAATGAAATTTTAAAATCCAATTCTTTTAAAAATGAGTCAGGTTTAAAAATACAATCTGACTCAGGTGTTGATTCTTCTTTCGGTCTTTCTTAGTGAGTGGCTGACTATACTTCAGTGCCTCCACCACCACAACCCCCCCTCTCCTTTCCACTCCTCCTAAGTCACCATCCTTACCCTGGCAAAAATCCAACCCTTACATGGTCTTTGCTTATTTTATGTAAACATTTCAAGAGAACGCCGGCAAAAACTAGTATTTGAAGAACATTTTTGGGTTTCATTCTATATGTTACACCGATTCAGTGAAATTGCATTTTTGGTGAAATTTTTGTGTTCTTGTTGAAAAAGCTCAATTTAACTTTGATTAAATAAACTTTTGATTATCAAAACAAATGGTTTTTTCGTATCCTTGATTTGATTAAATAAACTTTAGATCAAATTAGAACTATACATTCATTTATTTTTTGGTGAAAATAGTTTTATTTCACTTTGATTTCGTGAACTTTTGATGGTAAAAAATAGTTGTTTTATATCTTTGTTTTGATTAGATAAACTTTTGATCAAATTAAAATTATGTATTTTTTCAGTTTTTGTAAAAAAAGTCAAAACTTCACCAATTCAGCATAACATGCATATTACTAAAAGTATGACTGTTAGTGACCTCTATCGATATTATAATGAATGATTTGTCATGGGAGATAACTATTAAATGCTAATTTGTGTAATCTCCCCGAGGTTCATTCTGGTCACCTCAGACTGCTCTAATTTTCTCTCAAAGAGTCACCCAACAGGGTCACAGGGTTGTCTAGTAACAGTGCAAAAGTGAAAAGTTTGCTGAGAATTAAAAAGAACAAGTGCAGTGTGGTTATTGTGGATTTTACAAGTCCAAGGATGTTAAGTGTTACGGAAAGGAGGTAGATTTAGTCAATATTTTGTTTTTTGGAGTCGTTGAAAATTTGGAGAAAAAGACAAAAATTGTTGAAATAAAGTCATCTACTTTTAATTTCTCAAGGAAAAATTTATTTTTGAATTGACCCCGGATTGAAACTGATTGTAACTCTTCAAAGTTGATTAGGTCCCTCGTCATAATCTAACTATTGTCTTCATCTTTATTTCTAACATAATTTCTCGGCGGATACCTTCTTTGGCCACCCTCAGGTGTATGTTGAATCTAGTGGTCATCAGAAAACAATCAGAAAAATTTAAGCTCTTTAAAATCGTACTGTTATTTTGCTTGTTTCTATGTACCGCTGTTTTACTTTTTTTTTCATATCTATCATCCTATTTCATCTTCCTTCCCACCTTCCTCGCAATTTAACAAACATGGGTAGAGAGGGTGCTTATGTTTGAATGAGGAAAGGAACTCAACCTTCACTATAACTGTTGTTCATTCATAACTCATTCCTTATAAGTCTGAAGCCAGAAAATTATAGTAGTAGTAGACCACTGGAATATAAACAAATGGCAAAAGTTATCATTAATAATAATTATGATAGATATATTAGTTTAATTTGCTTTTGCATTTTATTATAGTTAATATAGACATATTTCATGTGTACTAAATTAGTTTAACAAAATCATATGCATGAAATGCGGAAATATATATGCAAGAGTAATGGTGGTATCTTAGTTGTCAATACCCATGTAATTTCCATGGGTCTAAGTAGTTTTTCATAACAACTCGAAATGCTGCTACCCCTCCTGCTCTTCTGTTTGCTCTGAGCACCCTCAGCCCCGTATAGACTGCTTGTGAAGCAAAAGGTTGCATGGCAGTTTCAATAACAATTAGATTTTCAGGCTGATTGCTTGACCCACATGTAAAATGGACTTCCTGGCGGATTTCCTTTACACGACTGAGGCCTGCTATTTACCTGTCGCTCTAAAAACACATTTGAAATGAAGACTGAAAATGGCCGGAAAATTAAGAGAATTAAAATGACTGAAAAGAGTTAGAAACACTAAAAATGAAAAGCAGGATGCTGGATTCATGTTTTCTCCAAGGGCTTTAATGTGAAGTGAAGTGTATGCAGCATTGGTTGAAACTCAAACTCAGTCTGCATATTCTGTTTTCCATCCCTGTAACCACTAAGCCATTCCACACCATTTCTTTCATCACAACTCTCACCTCTGCCATTCATGGCTTTGCTACAACTTCCTTCATCATAAAAAAAAGGTGCCGGTTGGACTCTTGCCAAACCCTCATCTCAACTCTACCTCCATTCCCCCACCCGATCCTCTCCTACCCCTTTCATCCAGTCGATCCAGCAGTCATGAAAAGATACTGAATGACTCAGAGAAAATACCTACCTTTGATGCTGATACCAAACTTCAATCTGCAAAGCAGACATACTACTACTGCTGCTACTACTGCCTCTATTGCTACTACTGCTATTCCAAAGCAACTGCTGACTAGTTAGAACTATTAATAAATTGATCAGATCAGGTGTTGAGGATTCATTCAGAAGTGTGACACATGATTTTGATCACTATTTTTCTACTGATCCAAGGAGACCCAGTCATAGTGTGTAGCCATTGTGGGTTTTTTATAGGGACCCGGGGTGCTCCGAGCCTGACATACCAGATGGACTGCCTTTCAGGGCTATAGAGCTCCAACTGCCCTGCTATATATCCATAGCTTTTGGGGGAGTGGTAGACTCATGCCTTCCCTAAAGGCATTAGTGCAAAGTGAACCCAAATGTTCCAGCCAGGTATTTTCGGTGCTATCAACTGTTAAGCCTCATTCTCTTTATTAAAAAGATAAAAAGCCGAATCTGACTCAGAGTGAATAAAATCTTTCTTTTTCTCTACAAGAGAACAGATACCATTTCAGGGGTCTGAGTCAACCAGGAAAAATGCCCCAGAGATTTTATATATTCTACTCTGAACTCATTACAAAACTAACATATCTTTCTCTCGCTCTGTGCAAACAGCTGTTAATTTAGGATTTTATTTTCAATCTGAATTCATTTTTATTCTTGTATCATACTGGGTCAGTGGGAAAAAACTTGATGTTGATGAATTTGCAGGAAATAAGAATTACTTTAAAACAAAAAAGTTGCTGAGAGTTGAAAATTGGATTCTTGTGAGAAAAAAATACTAACAACAAAAGTCCATTTGTTTCTGTGCTAATTTGAAACTGTCAATGAAAACTGCTATCTTATGTTTCTTCGGTTTCTTAGTTGGTCTGCCTGGCTGGCTGACTTGTATCATGAATACAGGCCAATCTCAAAGAGGTAGAGGGCTGGAAATTCAAACGTTAACTTATGTTGTTGGGAAAAAACTTCTTTTTTTTTTTTTTTTTTTTAAATACCCCAGCTGCCAAATTGGTTTTCAGTGGGAGGGGGTTCAATTTACCATGTAAGTTTATGCTAAATTGATCCCTTAGCATTCATGCTTGTTTTTTGAAAGTTCTGACTTTTTTAGTGATCACTGACCAACAAAAAGTGTGAAAAGTAACTCATTCATTGATCACTCCTTCCAATCTTTTAAATGCTCACCCCCAACAAAGGCTTTTCACCAAAAGATGTTGGTCATGTGACAGTTTTTATTGAGTGACTCAGTAGACCTGGTTTGTTTTTCTTTTTCAAGTTCTTCTTTATTTTTTACCGTTTGCTCAATTATCCAGGAATCAAAGATTCTCTTAATTCTCAACATGAAAGGGAGACATTGACTCCAAAATTTTGTATTCCTCCCACTTCCTTTCTTTGTATTTCCTTTGTAAAATCCTTTTGTAAAAATCACTGGATTACAGACATTCTTATGTGTACCATTTGGCTTGTATCTACCTGTTCCCCAAACAGAGCCTTCATTGACATCCTATGAAGACAGTGGCTATGATTATAGAGTGGAAGTGGGGGGGGCGAATGTCGTTACATGATTCGATGAATCATGGAATCCGATTCATAGAGACTCACATGTCAGTCTAGGTAAATAAACTAGAAATCAATTGTGTTGATTTTAGAGTTGGGTCTGTCTTGGACAATATTTGTCCAGGAGGCTGGGTAGGATTTGCATACTTTTTGACCCCAAAACCACGCCCCTACATCGTATTGGCCTTTTTTTCTCTGCATCTGGAAATAATACAGAGGTATTCCAAAGAGGGACGGTCACCTCTTCCCAGAGAGACAAGAAAATAAAATAATATTATTAAACATCCTATATATTTTGTGTGTCACACTCCACAAATACAGTGAAAGCAAAAAAAGAAAGTATCTGATTCATTGAAAAACATACAGTGTCAAAATTTTTATGCCTAACTTTTCAATATTCAATTTTTTCACAATTTTCGTATTAGTTGTATTTTGAACTGTCAACCAAAACTGCCATTATAGGTTTCTTCAGTTTTCAAGTTGGATCTGCTGGATGGCTATGTATATATATCACCTCTGCTGACCTCACCAACAGAGCTAGAGGGCTGATTCCTTATTATGTCTACAAACTGGTGGTTTATTTGCTATGCAAGTTTATGCTAAATTGATCCCTAGATTGTGCCCAGCTGTGTTTATGCTTGTTTTTTGAAAAGTCAAACTTTTTGGTAATCCAATCAAAGGTGAGAAATGTAACTTATTCATTGATCACCTCTTTTTCTAATTTTTTAATTGATCTCCCCTGATATGGCATGCTGCCAAAAGACATTGGTCACATGATGGTTTCTATTGACTGTCTACCCAGACCTGTTGATTATATTCTTTTGTCCAAATTCTGTCGATTTTGAAACTGTAAAAGATGTTGAAATAAACTATCTTCCCTTCTTGCTATGTATCCTGCCTACCTCCAGTTTTGCTGCTAATGTACATACAAGAAAGACTTTGGTAAAATTAGTATATATATATATATATTATATATATATATGATCAGCATGAAAGTTTGTTTGTTTGTCATCAAACAATGTCACCCTTTCTCTGAAACTACTTTTGGCACAGAGGTCCAGATGCACCTTACAATAATGCATAAACAAAGAAAACCCGAGTCCAGACTCCCATCCATGTAATATCTGATGTAAGTTCCCTTTTTGAAATCAAATATTTATACCAGAAGTGATAAATTTAAGGGAGATAATTCTTTTCCTATATTCAGATGTTTCTAAATATTCTTCATCTAGATTTATGCACCCTTCAATCAATGAAGTTGAAAATTCAATTTTTGAATAGAAGTAGTGTTCCAGATTATTGCTTTGCATTAGTTCTGTGAATGTTACTCAATCTTTTCTCAAATAGTTGCATCCTATTCCCAGACTTTATTGCATTCTAATCTATGAAATCTTTCTCGAATACAGAACACAAAATTAAGTATTTTAAGCTTCCTCTTTTCTGTGACCTCTTCGATTGTTCTTAACTCTGTCCAAAAATAGTTGTTACATTTGCTTATACAGCTGTATCTATAAATGATAGTTCATCCACTCATTTTCAAAATTATAAAGAACCCAGTGAAATTATCTATAAATTCTGTCTTCATTTTAACAAAGTTTATGAACTATGTGTTTAATGGCGAAATTTAATTTTCATTTGGTAATTTTCTTCAAAGACTATCACATCTTTTCTGTCTTCACTTTACAAGTTTTGTACTTAATAGCGAAATTTATTCTTTCATTTTTTGCTCATTGAGTTTTTAATTCAAAAATCTTTTTAAAAATTTTTTTGACTCAATTTACATATAAAAAGAAATCCACATTCAAGAACAAAAGAAATAGGAAAAACAAAGATAGTCTTTCTCACCTATATTTACTAGTAGCTCTCGGTTTTGTCTAGATATCAAAAATTGCTGTTTAGATTATTTTTTAGATAATATTTTTAAAAAATTCTTTTCACCCAATTAGATAAGTATTTCTGTTCCTACTTTTAAATCCTCTTTGAATCTAACCTATACTGAGTTGTGTTGGGTTGCAAAAACAGCCTCACCACCTGAAACTTTGAACAGATTATTGCAGTTTACATGATTTTTATAAAGATATTTTTACTTATATTATTTGCTTTAACTTTACTTGTAAAAAAATCTAAGGAGGTTACTCTATTTCTGTATTTAGAAATTCCAAGATATTTCTCCTCTAGATTTAGCTGTTTTCAGTTATGAATGCAGCGTCACCTCCCCAAACATCAGATTATTACATTCAGTTTTCCATGCGCTGCATTTTCTATAAAGGACGATCAAAAAATTCTGTTTTCTTTTTTAACAACTTTTCTGCTTAATAGCAAAATCTGATTTTCTTTTAATTTACTGTTTTTTTCTTCAAAGACAAAATGGATTCTTTTGTTATTCACTTTTTCCATTTTTCTCTCTAAAAACAATAACTTTACCAACGGGACCCAACAGACGACATTCTGCAAGTGCTAATGTACGTACAAGAAAAAAAAAATATGGAAGACAAATTGTAGTCAACTGAGAAAGAAGCTCGATTTGCAGCCCAGCAAGCCAGACTGGCAGAACTGAGAGTAGCAGAAACTCCTACCCAAATACGGGCTTGACTTGCAGCATATGTCCACATTTCTCCCATGGCCAGCTCTATGTTGCATGCTCACATCAGAGCCCAAAATCACAGAACAAGAAATGTTGTCTACCCAAGAGTTCTTGCTGATCAAAACACATTTGTCACAATGGTTTCTGTTTTATATTTTGCATATCTATCCAAAATTGATACATTTCTTAAATCAATAAATTTCTGTCAACAACAAAAATAGTCTTGAAAGCTTCTCGCATCATAGCAGTCTGAAAAGAATTCACTCTAGAGATGGATGTGCATTCAAATAAAAAATATTTGTGCATACACTCATATACAAAGAGAAATACCTAAAAGTTGGTATCAGTTAATTCGTCTAAGTTTCACGTAGAAAAATGCTTCTACGTATCTGATATCAGGACAATGCCTGGTACCTTTAGCTCACACACAGACGGTGTTCTATGAAGAATGTCACCATCATTTTGACTAATTGTATTTAAACTTTTTTAAATCTAAAAACTATTTTTAAAGATACAAATTACAAAAACATTATGAAAAGATGCTGATTGCAGGTTCATTTTAACTTTACAAAAGATTTTAAAGTTCATTTCTTTTAACCTGAATACAGGTTTGTACCTGTTTCATTATATTTGAAAAATGACATAGCTAACACAACTCAAAGGAACAGATGCTCGAATGAGGCTAGCACATAATGCAATCATTTCAACTGCTAAATACTGTTGTCTCTGAGTACCGTATTACCACATATTGTTGCATAAAATTTACGTGTACATGAATTCTACCATCTTACCCTCATGTGTTCTTTTAGCTTTGTGAGAATAAAGAATTTTTAGAGTCATGCTGTGTCTTTAGAGATTACAAGCCAAATTACTATCAGATGGATTGAAAATCCTTTACCAAAGTACGTTTTCCTTTTGTAAAAGGATCTTGGGGTTGTGTAATGAAACCAGATGTCTCACCAGATGTAGTTCAGTTGGAAGAACCCTCAACAGAACAACAATAATCTTCCTTATACAAAATTCATGTATCTGTCATTCTCTATTAGTATTTTGAATTACCTCAAGTCGATCCTTGAAGAGCAATTCAGTTGCAGGACAAAAGGTATTTTTACAATTTACCTTATCAGCAGGAGTAAAAAGATGTTGATTCTCAGAAGAAATATGAAGCAATCAGAGAGTGCGTACATCTGCTAATGCCATTGTCAGTGAAAACTGAATGAAAATCAGTTCATATATAGCTACGATGCAGATGATATAATTGTAAAAGAAATTCCTAGATCTGCCCAAAAATTTAATCAATTCTCCTTTCAACAAAATGCCATGGAAATTCATTAAGAACTATTGGAGATAATGTGCAGACCTACTGACAGATGGACAAATGAATACATACACCTCTTTCAACTTCATTGACAGAGGTAAAATAATATATAATCTCAATTTTGTTTTTGTTGTATCTGTATTTGTCAGTTTTAAAATAATCACATAGAAGTCAATTTCCATTTTTGAGACAAGCAAACTGTTATTAAAATTCTTAGTTTTTTTTTGTCCATTGATATCAAAAGAAGGCTCACCTGTTTTTCCGGCCATATTTTCAGTTTTAAATAAACACCTTTGAACATGCAGGTGCAAATTGGAAATTAGCTTTTTGAATACAAGTTTAATTCATTAAACAAATCTTTCTAATGGGGAAATGACCTTGAAGCATGGGCGTCCAGGATGCCAGTTCACAGGTGGGGAATGGACAGATTTCTGGGGGGGGGGGTCAAAAAATATCTTCAGAATTCATCTTAGTTGTAACCCTGTTAAAAGCGAATAATAATAATAATAATACAGTCTTTTTATATGTTGGGCTTACATAAAACAATTGTCCTGCACCATTATCCTTTATTGACTATCAGGTTTCAACTCTCAAAGCTCCCTCAACCCCTGCAAGAGTTCAAATTCAGGCAGAGACAGTTTGCGTACACTTTATACTAATGTACATAGGAAAGGCTTGAATCTCTCTCTTCCGCATTTAGCCATGCAGACTGGGTTCTCTTGCATTGGTTGGTGACCAGTCTAAGGGAATGACAACCCTAATTCGAAACCAGAGAGCAAAGCCCCCTTATGGTGGCTGGATGCTGACTTTTACTGGCAGCACCTACAGCCAAGCTGAAATCAAACATATAGCTTCACTTTTCTCTAGACTACATCAGCGAGGACACTGTTGACTGAAAATCCATTGATTTCTCTACCCTTTGCCAAGATTTGTACCTTAAAGAGCTCACCAGCTCCAGTTTCTACCATGACAGAAGGATGCCTTTTATTTAATTGCTACCAATTAGTGAAAATGTAACATGCTCATAATGATCATGTGACATATAACTGGGGTTGCCAGATTTGGCCAGAAGGGGAATTAATCTGAGCTTTATCTCAGAGAATTACATAAAACAGTCAACCCTGTATATAACTGTGGATGTGTGTACCCGATTTGTATCTATGTTCACAAAAGGCTGGTCTAAAATTAGTCTGTGTTTTTCAGTGAAAAATGAGATGATAAAAACTATTTTGAAGCAATTTTATCATTTCACACATTTTTCAAATAGTATCTCCAATGAACAACCATAGCCATCAAAGTTGGTGAAGAGTTCTACCCTTTTTCATATTTTCTTGTGTTTGTGTGTTCTAGCACTCCTGGCCATAACGTTTTGTCTACAGACTTGAAAATTAGCTTCAGTACTTTACTACACCCCTTCTAAAAATGTTTTTTTCGATTTTTGGAAAGAAGCTTTCTTGATCTTTTTGGGGCCTTATTCTGACAGGATTATTGATTACATCTTGATTCTTCAAGATATTTTTTTACTCTATTTTTTATCTTTTCCTGTAGAAAATACCAGTGATGTCATAAATAGAATTTATTCTGATCATATTTATTCTCTGATGGAATTTTTTTTTACTTGACTTCTAATTTAGACTCTACAGTTGTTCAATTATTGACTGTGATGGCAATTCTTTGTTATTTTTAACAAAACATTTCAATTCATATATTCTTGAACCTTCCCCAGGTGTATACAAGAGTGTATCAAGTCTGTAGCCAGACACATGGTAATTAGCTCAAAATTTTATTGTATAATGTTCAATCTATATGATTAATATTAACCACTGAATCAAGAGATTCTATTGAAAAATGAACATTTGTTGTGTAAAATAAATACTTTTTCATGATCAGGTTTCAGACTTATTGATGAACTTACGTATATTACATTTGTTATCATTCATTCTATTTTTAGCATTCAATCTGTTGACCTTAAACTCTGCTGATCAAGTTGAAGAGAACAGAAAGTAAGAGAAAGAATAACAGATTGTACACTTATATCTTGAGCAAGGACAAGCCAAAAACTACATTAGAGTCTTTCTTGTACAAAACTAATGTGTCTGTTTCTCTGTAGATCAGTAATTTTTTTACTTCCTTACCTCCACCCCCTTCCCCGTAGTTGGACCTTACTTCCATGCTCACCCCCCCCCATCTCCAACCAAATGATTAGTTTGAAATAGTTGATGCAAAAGGGAGAGAAAACTAAATTTGAACCGATTACCATCACAATATTAGTCAAACACTTGTTAAGAGAATTCCCCAGATAATTAAAGAAATTCTTAATTTTTCCTGTGGGTGAGGAGGGCATGCTGCCCTTGTTAAGAACTACTGCTCTAGATAACCATGTTAGATTTCAATACACGGAAGCCTCGTTAAAAGAACCCTGTTGAGCCAAATATTGAATAAGATGTACAAAATCAGAATGACCGTTTGTGTCGACTTATAGAAGACAGAGTATTTGCCTCTCAAAGTATCTGTTAGATGGATCGCCTGTGTGCGGTCTTCTTTGTGTGTCAGTGCTCTATTGATATTTCAGTAATTCTTTTTCGTAAACAACAGAAACTCAGCTCATTCCTCAAAACATTAGCGGACATGATATTCTTTCTCCGAACTTTTCGTGATAGCAACCACCTCACAAGAAATTATACCAACATCTTTAGATTGCATTTCTGACTCATTCTTCTTTGCATGAGAATCATCACATTGTTGATTATCCCTTCTACTACGATTCCAGAGGGAAAGAGACGTCAAAGTAATTTTCTTCACTCAGCAGAGTTCATACATTCTCCTCCACCTTATGCTTCAGCCGGACACACAGGAAGATCAGCACCATCATTCATAACATAGTATCGTAATTGGACTGCTTCAAAATTACTACTACAATTACCTCTCCACATTTAGAAGTAAACAAACTTATAATGGTTTATGGATTTTCAGAGAAGTCAGATCTTAATTAATTAGACTTGAACCAATTAACCTTATTATGTCAAAAAATTTCAAACATTACATATATGTTTTATATAGTTATATGATGTATTGTGTTCAGTGTATATACTTTCCAATATTGTGTACATTATTAACCCTTACCGTCAGTTAACTTGGTGAATCAGCTAAAACAGACACCCTTCCTTACTAGTCCATTCTAACAAGTTCACTTTACTTTCACTAGATCTTTGTTTTTTGATCACTCATATATACATATATACATAGATGTGTTATATGGAGAAATGAAGATGAAAACAAATGGGGAATGAACTGCTGCTCAACAGTGGTTGGCCATTGCCTACTGTTATCTTCAAGATTCACAGTTAATGTTACTAAGTTCTTTATAAAATAGAATATGAGAAGAGGAAATTAGTTGGGCCCTTTTAATCAAATCTCTTATGACAGCTATCTTAGATTTATTCCACATAGATATATGATACTGTAGCTGTCATAAATCCATGTGGATATAAGATAGTTGGCATAAAAAAAATTAATCAACAGGGCCCAACTAATTTCCTCTTCTCATATATCCGCAGTGGCGTATGATAGCTATCATAAAAAATACGATTAAGGGGATCCAGCTAATTTCCTCTCCTTATACATATTGTACTAAGAGCTTGGTTACATTAAACAAACACCAATTAAGAATTTCCAAATAACTTTGTAGATGAAGAAATAAAATTAACTGTAAAGAAAATATTATAAACGTATTTTATTGCGAACGATTGCATTAGAACTACCAACGGAGCAAATCTAACTTTATTGTTACTAATAACACTGCCCCTCCCCCAAGTCCTAATTAAACAAAACTCATGTCATTTATGAACTGAATTGTCCATTAGGAGATTGTTTCTGCAATGTTCATGTAGAAAAATCTAATTTATACATTGGTTGAACTTCTACAACTCTGTTATGTAGACTAATTTGCCACCGGTCAGACCAGAGTGCCATATGCGCCCATATCAACAACATAGTATACGAGGCCATGATGTTATTGCCACCATTCAGCAGATCCTTATGGATAACACAGATATTATGTAGCATTAATTGTAGAAAAAGACTTAAATACTCAAAGCTATTATTATCAAAAACCTGCATTGAATAAGATATCTTTTGGCCTGGGAACTGAGATTCTAAATATATTTAAGAGTGGATTGATATATTTGTCCAACTTACATATCTGTTGTGAGTTGTTTGTACATGCCATCACCATCATGTTGCTAAAAAACCTGCATTAAGAATTGATTTTGATCTGCGCTGTTAATTTATTTACTCACTGCTAAAGGGTATCTACCCAGAGTTTAATTATGATAAAAAGCTACAATAATTTAGATGAAGGTAAATAGTATTAAAAAACTAAATAAGATCATACTTTTTCTTGATTTGCAAATTTATAACAATTATATTTCATGTTCTTGAGAATGGCCAAAAGCACTAAATCACTTGATAGTTATGGGCGATTCTTGTATACACTTGATTAAAATATGTTACTGTATGAAAAAAACAGGATGGATATATTTACTTGAAGATTTGATGATTTCTGTCAATCCCTTCAAAGTAATCCCTTCCTTGCAGCTCCCACACTGGCCCTCAAAGGGTTGTGACAAAAGTCCGTACCATGTCCAGCTTGTGCATGCTGTTCAATGGTAACTCTTAGTTTCACACCAACTATCTGAAACTCGGAATCACCTTGAAGTGTTGATTTCTGTGTCTATCTATATTTGCATATGCTGTAATCCTGATATCAAGCACTCTCCACTTATAGATAACATAGACATAACTTCCAAACACAATTACAATATATGTATATATATATTTTATTATAGTGGTACACATATTAAGGAACAAATTATATGATAAACCAAGGTGTGTACCATGTGTAATTGCAATAGGTTGGCCTAGTGATTCTTATGAATGAAATATTTCAGAAACAGCTGCTATGTTCTGGGGAAAAGGTGGGTTGATGGCGGAACAGGGGAAGCCCTATTAGTAGAAAAAAAAAGAAAAGAATTTGGTAGATAAGATGAAATAATTTATGGTAAGGAATGCACATCTTGACAGTTGGAAGCTGTTGCCTCTGATAAAAGGAATTCATATTATCAGAAAATATAGAAAGTCAAAACTGAGTTCGGATAAAGCTGCTTTCACTTTTGTACTGTTGCAGTAATGAAGAACCTCCTGAATTTACTACAAGATGATAATAGGTCCTAAATGTGATAATTGGCTACCACAGGAACAAAAATGACACCATGGAGTTTGCAACATTTTCACTTGCAAGTATGCTGAGCTATTCAACCATCAAATATTTTCCGAAAAATATCTAGATAATTACAGTGTACTTTTTACCATACATAGCGTCTTATCAGCCAGGAAATACACATAGCAATTCATCCTCCACAACAGAATTTTTTGTCCTATGGTGTGAACTTAAACTTCTGACTGTGGAATCACATTTCAGATTTTTATTCATCTAGGCGGTTTAGAATTGAGCAGGACTTGGTAAGTTAGTCTTACTCGCTATTGCTTATGAGTTAAATCCTGATCAAAACAAAAAAACTGAGCTTTGTAAAAATAACAAAAATATCCTAAGCAAAAGTTTGTCAAAGTTTGAATATGATTTCCTCAACTTTTGAAAATAGCTTGTTTGGCACTTACCATGCACACCCACTCATATGTTTTTATTGCAGAGACATACGTAAGAGTAATGATGATATCTTTGTTGTGAACACCCATGTAATTTCTATGGATTTGTGATAATTATAGTTTTTAAGCTGTTCAAGTTTCTTGAACCAGAGGAAAAGTGGCCCAAGGTAGAATCTTTTTTTCCCCAAGCCAAGTTGGAAAGATTTGAAAGACTGAAATATTTGAAGAGGAGAGTCGAGCATCATAGCCTTGAAGGGTTGCCTCTTACCAGTCATGACCTTCTCATAAAACAGGTCTGGTTAGTCACTCAATAGAAACTATCATGTGACCAATGTCTCTTGGTAGCATGCTGTGTTGGGGATGATCAATTAGAAAAATTGGAAAAAGGGGTTATTAAGAAATGTTACTATAACTTTTGTTGGGCAGTGACCACCCAACTGTCCGAATTCTCAAAAAACAAGCTAGAATGTTGCTCGACACGAAGTAAGGGATCAGTTTTGCATAAACTTGCATTGCTTATTGAGCCCCCCGCAACAAAAACCTATTTAGAGGGCAATTTTAAAAGAACAACAAACGTTTTTGTTGACATAATAACGAGTAAATGTTGAAATTTTTCTTAGCTTCATTAGTGTGGTTCGTACACCTGATACATGCATACATAGCCAGCTGACTTGGAAACTGAAGAAACCTATGGTGACAGTTTTGGTTGATGGTTTCTAATGTCTTTTCTAATGTTTTCTCTCTGGAAGTTGGATTAAAACATTCTGTTGAATTTATTCCTAAGTATGGCCTTATGACTTAGTAGGCATTGGAGTGGTCATGTTTTGCAACCAATTTACTTATTAATTTATAGGATTTATATTGAAAAAGATACAGAAAACAAAATCTCTTACACAATCATGCTAATAACATTGACATTTTTATGAAATGTAAACATATGCAGAGATATTCCTGGGGCCAAATTCTTATCTTCAATTAGAATCAATTAAGTATAAATTCTGCTTGTTCCCCTGTCAAAAAATTGCCTTGAAAATCATTCAAAATATTTCCGCCATCGAATATTAAATTGGAGTAAATAAAGAAATGAAATGGAAGAAAGTTGAGAGTTGAACTGGGTTATCTTGGTTTTCAGTTACTGAAACACTAATTGAATTAGTTCTGTTCAGGAGTATTTAAGAGAATTTTTTCCTTCACCTAAATAATTGGGTTTCTTTGGGGACGTTGCTGAAGAAAGGGGAGGGGGAGGGGGTAATTTTTAATCTGCAAAAGCTGAATATGAGTAGTAGTTCACCTACTGCTTTTCTACAGATATTATACAATGATGAATCTCACTAAATGTTAGGAGCCAAGCTCTCTGTCTGGGCCCTCAGCAAGTTCACAGACCTCAGTTTTGGGGGAGTTCTTCTCACAGATCCCTAGTAGCCCCTTTGTGGATCCTCTGGAGTCTATGGCCCGCAGATTGGGAACTACTTCACTTGGAGAGGTGAGGTGAGGTTCGAGGAGCTAAGTCTCCGAGGGCCCCTCCTCCCAGCTAGCACTCCCTATGGAGCTCCCTCCCTTTTACCACCCCATATCCACCCCTAAAACATGGTTTCCATCTATTTTCAGCAAGCACTTGCTAATACCATGAATGAGTCCAACAACTTTCTCCAAGTGATAGTATCAACACCCCAGCCACGCTGCCTTTGTTGATTCTGTGAAGCTTGCTTCTTGCTGTGCCATGATTTCTCATTCAAGCTAAAATGAAAAACAAACATCCAAAAAGCTGCAAGACTGGAATCGTTTTTATTTTCTCAAGAATTGGCATCCGTTTGTAGAAGCATGTGTGTAGATAATTCAACATAGAATTCATTTGAAATTTTCTTTTTTTTTCTAAGCATCTTACGTAGCACACGATTGACCTGAACATCGTGATAAGGGCAATTCTTTTTTCTCATATTGTAGCTCAGGATTGTCATACATTTTGCCCTGGCTTGGGCTCAGGATGGACATTCCATTGTCTGTAGGAACAGAACAGGCCATTCATTATTAGATGGCACTCTGATATTATTAGTTGAGTAGTTCAATTGTTTTATGAAAAGACACATTTGGTAGATTCTCCTACTATCTTAGAATTACTTGGGAGGGTTTTTTGTTCAGGGTGTAGGATGCATTCATACACACAGTAAAAAATCACGCACATTCATGTGTGTAGTGGGAAGTTTTCAAAAAAGAAATTTACTGAAATGATATAAATATAAAAAATAAGATGGAAAGATTATTTAAAGTAATTCACTTCCTTTCTGGTGGTGTAAGAATGAAACAACACTTTTATAGCATGATCCTATTTCTGTATGTTTGCATCAAAAATGGCTCCTCATAAGGAAATTCTTTGTTAGCACAATACGATCAAGGCACCTAATGGACAATGTAGCACTTTCAAGTCCAATTCCCATTTAATAATAATAGTATGGGGTCCTTACTTGCTCTCACCCTGATAGTTTCCTTTATCTATTCTCTTGAACTTATTCCAAACTCAATTTGTGTCCATCTAAATATACTGTATTTGTATAACACCTTTCAATGAGTGCACTGATATTACACTGATTAGAGGTAGAAGTGCCAATCCATAAGTAAATAATTCTCTCATTTTTTAACTGGTAATCTGCTAGTTATCATATAAATTCTATAAATAGGAAGTGACTTATGGCTGCCAAATGTAAGTGGATACACTCTGATGTCAGGTTCAAATATTTTCTGATTCTGTGCATATTTGTGAAGGGAATCGACTTAACTCTTCTTTATGAAGAAAGCTGTGAATTCCTTTGAAAATCTCTGACTGCCGTACGTCAAATACTTTTCCCCTTTGAAGTAGAATTTCAAAGAAATCCCACAAATCCAAAGTATCTCCTCTTTTTCAATCTGTAAGTTTCTTCTTGACTTTCTTTGTTTGGCACTTCTTGAAAATTATTTACTTGGCATTGATTTCAAATATCTTCTACTCATGAAAAGCTTTTCTAGTCCCTCCGTCTTGCACTTCTTCTCTTTTGGTCTGTTATGTTGATCCTTATGGATTTTTTTTACCTTTCTGTTTACACAGGTTTCTTCAGTTTTTAAGTTGGTCTGCCTGGCTATATATGTATCCATTTACAGGCCGATAGAGGGCTAAAAATTTAGACATTTACTCCTTATTATATCTAGAAGAAATATTTTTTTTAAATTCCCCCACCCCCATAAGGTTTTAGTCTGGGTTTCAATTTGTAATGTAAATTTATGCCAAATTGATCCTTTAATTTGTGTCCAGCAAATGTCCATGCTTTTATTTTTGAAATTTAGACTTTTTACTGATCACTGTCCAACCAAATTTGAGAGAAGTAACTCATTTATTGATCAGCCCTTTTCCCAATTTTTTAATTGATCACCCTCAACACTGTATTGCACCAAAAGACGTTGTTTACATGTCGGATTATATTGTGACCAACCATACCTATCTTTTTCTTATTTATACAATTTTCTTTCTTTCCCTCATTTTTCTATCCCCCCCCCCGTATATTTCTTATCTATTTACATTCATATTTACTTGGTGTAGATCATTTGATTAATACAATCGTACCTCTTTAATCTGACAGCCTTGGCAACTGACCAAACAGAAAATGCAAGAAACAGAAATGTTTTCTTCATACCATTATGTAATAAATTTGAGGTGTGTATTAATTTTGAATGATTTTTTTAATGTTATAGAAAAAAGATTCCTTATGGTGTAGAATTAAAATAGTGCCCCAGATTAGCGAGATACAACCTGTATTTCAATGTTTATTAATTATTGCTACCCACAACTGACTGGTTTAATCAATGTTGGTGGGTCAGGTTATTCATGTGTTTTGACATTTATATCTTTCTATCCAGATTGTTCTGACATTTATATCTATCTATCCAGCCGTAACTGTTCATGGTAGAAAGTTGAAATTTGGCGCATGCACACCTCTCAATCAATAGGGCAAATGTATTTTGTTTTTTTAAATCCCCCCCTCCCCAAAAAATAGGTTTCAATTGGGGTGGGTCAATATACAATGAAAATTTATGTTAAATTGGTCCTTTAGTTTAATTTACGAAGTAAAAATCCGCATTTGTGGGTTGCTAATGTACACTGTTGTCAGAACTTTTTGACTGGAAGTTATTCATATTAGTTATCCAAGGGCACAAATGAAAAGAGTGCTCATTTCTTGACCTTGTGCCAGACTGAGCTGAATATAGAAAATATATATTTGCCTGTAGCCATATAGACCAGAGCTCAGCAAAGCCAGCCTTACTTGACTATAGCTCATGTGATGAATTTGATCCTGACTAAGTGCCTATTTTTGTAGCCTTGTGCCAGGCTAAGCTGATGTTAATAAATATCTGTTTATCTGTAGCCATAGAGGCTGTTGCTTAGCAAGCCAGCCTTGCTTGGCCATTGATCGTTTAAACAAGGATGAGACGTAAATAATTGAATCAAATTCATAGGAAAGATTATAAAAAAAAACCGTTCCACTTGGAAATAATAACGAAGCCAATCATTTTGCATGTACGATTCATTTAATAATTATTTTTCCTCTTTGTTTGAATTTTTTTTTCTTTCCCTTTGAAGGGGCTGGAGGGAAAGAAACACAAGTTGGTTGTTTTTTCACAAAGACTTAAGTTCTAGTATGCAAACCACAGCAATAAAAAAAGAAACAAAAAATGGTGACTCACATAGTGCTTCCAGTCATAGGAATCTGCTGTTTGCAACAATTGGTCTCATTTTTTGCTTCTCTGTTAAAGTACAAGATACTGTACTTGATGACATATAAGACCTCCCCTCATCTTTTATCAGAGAATGTTCAGGAAAAAAAACACATTTCCCTGAACTCCTCTAATTTAACATTTTTATAGGGCTCAACAAAAAAGGTTACTTTTGCATTTTGAACCATCTTTTCAGATGCATCTCTGTGAGACTTTTTTTGGTTAGTCGTTTGGTGCTTAACATGTTAGAAATAATTTTTCTAAGCTGTATTGTGTTAGATTGATATGAAACTTATTCCAGACCTTCGGATTAACCATCTTCATCTTCTTGCTACTACTTATCAATTTTCTCTGCCTATATCCTGTTGGATTGATATGAAACTTGGCCCAGAATTTTGAGTGAACTATCCTCATCTTCCTTTTCCTGCTACTACTGCCATGGATGGTGGACACATTGTTGAACTTATGGTTCTAGTTTAGAAAAAAAAAAGGTGTCATATATTGATGGGTACCTGGTGTAGGGTAAGGGTTAGCAGATGAAAGTTTGATCCTCACAGCAGTACCCTGCAATAGTGACCTTGTGCCAGATAAAGCACAGCTCAGTGAATATAGACATATTTTCACTTTTAGAACAATGAGATACAAATCTGTCTTTATTCCATGAATTACTCAGACTATTATCCTGTGTATCCACAGTGTAAAGACACCTTAAACAGGGATCATCAATCAATCCCCCTCCCACACACACAAACCCACACACACACACACACAAACACACACACAAACACACACACACAAACACACACACACACAAACACACACACAAACACACACACAAACACACACACACACACACACACACACACACACACACTTATTTGTGTGAATATCTCTCTATTTCATATTTTTTAATCAGTTTTCTTAGTCTTTCTTGTTTTTCATACAATCCATTCTTTGGCCATTAGCCTGTAGAAATTCTAAATGAAGGATTTGTATCCTATTTCTAAGGAGCTCATCTTTCATGGATGATACCTTGACCTATTACGTTACTCGTTTCTTGTCTTTCTGCCATTCTCTCTTTTTTCTGATTCTATTCCAAGCTGTATTGTTGACTACTTAATAGCAGTACTACTATCACAACTATTATTACTCTTAGATTATTCTAATATTCTGAAGTATTTTATGTATAATTCTGCTTGTTTGTATTTATGACAGTTACACTTTCTGAGTATTATTCATTTCTTCTGCAATGTCTTCTCGCACAATAAATTCTGTTGATTCATTTATTTTCACATGTTCTTGAATTTTATGATTCCTTTTCCCTTTTGATGTTTAACCACTTACGAAGTCGGTTGAGAAGGTGAGAAGTCAATAGGAATTAAAGCATAGTATCTTATTGCACAATTCAATCTATCTTTGTATATTTCTCCTCCCCATCTCTTCACATCCTTGCAATGTAATGAACAAGTAAGAATGAAAAAGTGTGCTTATGCTTGAATAAGAACAAAAGGGACACAACCTTTGCTATAACTGCTTGTCAAGTATCATTCTTCTCTCATAAGTCGGAAGCCTAAAAATTTAGTTATAGTCACAGGAATGTAGAGAAATAGCATAAGTAATGAATAATGATGATAACAACAGATATATTAGTTTTATTTGCCCTTGCATGTTATTATATTTAATATGAATACATTCCATAATGTAATAAATTAATTCAATTGTAGAAATCGTTGAATTTTGATGGGTCTATTTAGTTTTCATTGTTTTTACAAATCAGTTTTCGTCATCTCTTTTTTGTTTTATCTATCATAGAACAAAATTCTCTCTCTTTCTCTTATATGGTTTATTGCAAAAGTTGGTCATGTAGAGGTGCTTAAAAACCAGATCATTTTAGATAAATATATTAAACCAGCTCTGTTAGGTAGTTGTTGGAGAGTAAACATATTTTCAATCAGCTAGTGTATATACTGGTATTATGGATTGGGGGCTGCCCACCGAAGCTCATATGGAAAGTTATGAGCTTTGGATGAATTGCAGTAAGTGGTAGTCCGTTTGTCATATAATCAGGCATATACGGTAATTCTTGGAATCTTGAAGAGTCTTGAATCCAAAAAATAATTAGGTAATCATGAAAGAAACCATTCTTTGAGAGCCGATATGAAAAGACAAGAATCATGAATTCTTCTTAATCTGATACTTATTGCCTTTTTGTCATCTTGAGAGAAATCCAGAGTTTCCTTCCTGAAGACTTCCATCCTCTTTCTTTCCAATCTCATTTTTCTCCATCTAAACCCATTCCCTTCGTCTTGTCAAGAAAGAAATAGGATTGGTTGTTAATAACTGATGAATCAGCTTAAGGATATTTTGTTGTTTCTTTCTTTATCAAATTCTTGAAGTCCTCTTGAAAAAGATTCTATATAGCAACCATTCTTGATTATCCTGTGTGCAAGTGTAGTTCTAGAAAAGTAGGAGATTCTAATTAGGATTCTCTTTCACTATGTGTCTCTGTAGAGTATCAAATAGTTTAACTGATAGATTTTAATCAAATTTTAACTACAGCATACTTTGAATAGTGTGGTTAATTTGACAAAAAAATTTGTTGCACTGTTTAAAACCACATTATCGAATATATATATATATATATATATGATATGAATTAAAAACACAATTAATATATTTTGGGGGTAAATATACATGGAGAACTCAAATTTTCAGGTTATGCGATGTCAGATGAATTCAAAAAAATATATTTCGTTGTTATTAGTTATATGGCCCTTCCTGCCTTGAAAGGGATAACTTGAAATGTTTTTGCTTTTTTTTAGCTTTTTTCAGTTCCTTTAGTTTGTATAAAAATACTTTAACTGTTTTACTCTAAAAGCCGCTTTCCTCGAGGTATTCCTGTACTATTGATTCTTAGAATTTCTAAAGCAAAATTTGCTCTGAACTATATTCCTTTTCAGTTATCATTTTGGGCTGAAAAAGAAAAAAATATTTTCTAATTCTACTGAGGCTGAAATGAATTCAATTCAATTCAACTAGATAAAAATGAAATTGACATGATCTGACCTGACCCCTAGGTTACACCCATATATTCATCAATGGTGACTTGACTCTGGTGTGAAGACCCTAAGTCTCTATCTCTATTACAGAATTGGGCACTTTCTGAGCAATAATTCCTTGCCCTCCTCCCCCCCTTTATTGATAAGTGCATTGGAAATGGTCGGGAGCCAAATGCTTTTAAGGGCCTGCTGTTTTTATCTGCAATTGGAAGATCGTCTTTGCCTGCTCATTGCTTCGATCGATATTTCTTTTATAAAAATAAAAAGATTTCGATAGTGAGAAAAGCCTGCCAAAGTGTTGCTCTTTTCTATTCTTTCTGAATAATTTTTTGAGTCAGGTCCAATCTCTTCCTGTAATCTTTAGTAGTGAGTGTATGCAAAAATCTCCGGGGGGGGGGGTGTTCTGTGAAAATGTGTGTGCGTAATTAATGCTTGTGCAAATGTTAACTGTCTTAAGATAATTTTGGTTCAGCCAATCTCCCATGGCTAATAAGACTGTATTGGCATGTTTTGATATAATACAAGTATGATTGCATTCTATAAAGTGACCTATTTAGTTAAGATTTTATTCTATACTTTGAATTACTTTGTTGTTCCTTTAAATAAAACATCAATATCACTGAATCAGCAGTGATGTACGATGTACAATTGTGGAATTTGAAAAATCCGCTAACTAATCAATGGAAACAGTTGGCTGAAAGATTATTTTCCAGAAGTATAATCATGATATATCCCATCACTTCATCTCACAAATAGCTCGCTTTGACCAACCAGCCGAATGGGCTACAGATTCTCCTCTCTTAGCTCATCTGCATGTCTGTCTTTGTCTCCTTGTCATATTTTGGGGCTCCAACCTTGAAAGTTCATAAGAGTACACCATTAGGCACCATCTACAAATGTTTTTTTTTGTTGTTTTGTTTTTGCAAAAAAGTACTTTTCCAGGTATCTATGGTCATTTTGAACCAACAATCCCCAAATCTTGTGCTGGTATATTTTTTAGATAATTTTAGATTATTAGTTCTGGTACATGCACTGGCTACGGTGATTCATTTATGTGAGGTATGGATATTATTATTCCCTAAGCTATTCATGAATTAATGCATTGATTGGGACATTGGGTATCACATGCTGAAGCTAATTAACTTTAACTTAAATTTCATAATTCTTTCTTTTTTTTTTTTACATACTATATAGTAATTATTAAAGTAAATAAATTTGTTTCGAAATGTAATATTTTTTGGACAGTCAGGCAGAATACCTCTAAGGGTAAGATTACGCTCTCCTTACAATATGTTTTGAATGTGTGATATTTTCTTAAATGAAGATCTTTTCTTATAATTATCAATTACTACATTTTTAGGTAACTAACCTTTTGTGCATTCATTAATTTCCTTTGTGCATTGGTTGTGAAAAATGGGTGTGTATGTGTGTGCACACATGTGCACAACTTGAAGGGAACTATGTTCAAGTCAGAATATCAGTCTTAGCGTAGGTTCTCTCTCTCTCATTGGCTTGAAAAACAAAAAAAATGTTGAATTAGTACAAAGTTGGGAATAAAAAAATCTATTTCTTCTGGAATCCATTATTTTTTATTCAGCAGCTCCTTGTAGATCTTTAACCAACTTGTTGAGAAAATTGATGGAAGAAAAAAAGATTATTGTGATGGTTTGAAGGTGATATAGGCCCTACACCATCAGATCAAACCTCGACTACTCCAATGAGGAAAGCAGCTTTTGTATCTCCAAATAATTAAGATTGGTATCAGTTCTCATTTAATATAGATGAAGCGGGAAGCCTAAACCTGCCACAAAGTCATCCAGTTCTCTTTCTAGACCTTTGTCCTTTACTGATGTATGATGTAAAGATAATAAAGTAAATAGCACTCAGAGAGCACATAACTCTTGCTGGAACCTGAATGAAAATCAGTTTGTACTTAGCTGGGATTCAAGGAAGGTAAATGTAAAAACTGGGAAGTAATTTATACTTTTGAAGGTCAAAGATATGGATTTCATTTATGGTAAAAGTACACAAAAATAATGGACACTGAACATCATATCCTGGCATTTCTTTTGTTTGTGCCTGAATATGGTGGCCATTTTGAATATATAATGATGTCACATGACCATTATATTTGTATACTTCTGTCAAAAATGAAATCCATATCTTTAACCTTCAAAATGATCTCTGACTCCCTAGAATGAAAAAACTTGAATCCATCCATTATATCCTTGCCACCCTTGCTTTGTAACCCTTAAAAATAACCCCTGGCCTGAGTTTTTGTATTTTCATTTTATCTATTGTGAGTAATTTCTCAACTATTATACACTTCATTTTTTTAGACATTGAGATACACTTATGAGTGAATGCAGTTATTTACTAAACCCAGCTTAGTCTGGTACAAAGCCACAATAGTAAGGCACCCAGTGAGGAACATACTAACCAGCAATGATTTAATAACATGGCAGTTGTCCACTTGTTCTTAGTAGGTATGAAGGTATTTTTTGAAGAAAACAACTACAAAAAAAAAAAAAAGGTTTATGTACTGGTATACCTTGCATTAAGAAAGTTCACTTCATGTAACATTGTTTTTATGAAAAAGCTCGTCACCATAGCTTTGAACTGTGTCTGTGAGCATCTGTGCTTTATCTTGATTTATTCTGTGAATCTGTTAGCAACATGTATCTGAAGGTATCAGAACAGCCCAAAAGAGCTTGTAAAAGTGTCGTGCTTAGCCTAAAACTGGCAGACATAGAAAAAGGTTATTTTTTGGTGTCTGGGAATACTCAAAAATTTTTCCTTATGAATTAATGCTAATTGCTTTTGCGCTTTAAACCATTTTGGCTCATCGAAGCTTTTCATGGGAACATTCTATTTTTTGGAAAGCGGGAAACCTGTATTGTGAAATCTACTCTAATAATGATCATTGTGATTTTTTTTGCTTTGCTGGTCATAACACTGGACTCTTTCCCTAAGAGATAGAAATTTTACGGAGGAAAATACTTCCAACTCACTGTTTCGAAATATGCACTCTTCCTGGTAAATAAATTCAGTATCTTTTTTCTGGTTAGTCTCTCAATAGAAACATCACATGAGTAATGTCTTTTGCAGCATGCTGCATTGGGGGTGATCAATGAATAAGTTACTTCTTCCTTTTGTTAGACAATGATCCCCCAAAAAGTCTGAATTTTCAAAATGAAACAAGTGTTAATGCTGCTGGACACAAACTAAGAGACCTATTTAGCATAAACTTACATTGTTGTCCCCCCCCCCCTGAAAAAAAGAAGCGGGATGAAAAAAAAAATTCAAAAACATCTTTTCCATCCATAATAAGGGGTTTAAAATTCCAACACTCTGGCTACATTGATGTGATTCATGGCCAGCCAGACAAACATAAAAACTGAAGAAAACTGATGAAAGTTTCTTACAAAAACTAAAGAAAATTTCAATCCAAATCTCCCAGTGAATTTTCTCTGATGTAATTAATTATAATAGAAATAAAAAATGCTTCAGGACACACACCGTATATCAATGATCACTTAACTAACACTGGTTCTTATCAGTGGCTTGCTTTAATCCTCATTGGATCTCTCACTACTGATGGTCTGATACCAATTCATACTGTTAATATTTACTTATGAAATGAACTGTATAACATTTTGGTTTTTCCTCCATAACACTGTACTCTTCCACTACTCACCATTTACAACTATGGATTCTCCAACTGGAATGAATCCACTTTTTTTTTTCTTTTCATAGTAATTCAAATATATCCATGAGTTTTCTCCTAAGTATTTACTAATCCTCCTTCTATAAAATGAATTTTGATTTTCTGTTTGTTTATCTAATTCTCTGTCTGTGAATTCATTTAGAGTATAGAGATACTACACTTTGATCCTGAGTAGAGTGCACTGATACTCTGGTCATAGACAAAATTGCTGATCCATACATAAATAATCACATAATTTTTGACGTTTACTGTGCTAGTATTAGGATGAAATAACTTATTTTCGTGTGATTTGGTTTTTTTTCTCTTAAACTGTTCTGTAATCTTATCTGCCAAATGTAAGATTGCATTTGAAGCCATTTGCAATTTTTTTTCTCAATCGTCTTGAATTCAAGTCGATTGACGCTCCAAGGCCGTGGCTTTCTCCTTGACCTTTTAATCGGAAGCACCTGTTCAAAGGTTGTCACGAACTCCCACTTGTGAAGTACCCCCAGATCTCACCCTCAACATCTCACGTGTCTGTTGGGATGGTCTTGGTCGCAGGGGAGGGTAGTTAATTGTCCAAGGGACATAACTCATGAAAACTGACACTGGATGTCAAGAAATGTAAAGCGACCCAACAAATGACGTGAATTAGGAAGAAAGGATCGAACACGAATGCTGCTGCTGCTACCAGAGAGAGTAAGAGAGAGGGACGGAGAGATACAATGAGTGAGAGTGAAAGAGAGAAATAGGGAATTAAAAAAGAAATGGATTTTAAAATTCATTTTTCAAATTCATTTTTCTTGGTATCTTTTGAGGCCTTGCACTATCAGAGCAGTGAGGTCCAGATTGGAATGCACCTTTTGAGGCCTGCAGGTCAAGATCAAAGTGTTGTATCTGTTCCTCTAATGTCAATGAAAAATAGCATGAACTTCCTGTTTTAGTGTGGTACCTTCATTTATAGTATAGTCTTTTGGGAATATCAAAAAAGAATTTTGAAGTTATAAAAAAATACTTGCATACCATTGTTGTCAGAAATGATAACAATTATTTTATTTTATTTCAAATTCTACCTGTCTAGACTATTGGCTACTTTGATGTCTTTTTCCCTTCCCCCCAATGTATACAATTTGACTGACATACTTTATGCTTAACATTTCAACATCATGTCAACTGTGTACCCTTGATCCATTAGTAAGTCATGAAGTTGCTAAGGTCTGCTTTTGAGTTCAAAAGCATGGCAACTATACTTAATTTTATGTATCAATTTCTTTCAATATGATAGAAAACAAGTAAATAAATAAAATTGTAATAGTAATTATCTGGTATTTTGGTATTTGGTAGCAAATATTATTATCTACAAGCGGTCTACTTTTTAAAAATTACTTTAAGGTGCAAATTGAGTTGAATAATTGCCGTACTTGCAAGCCTACAAAATTAATTTTTCACATTACTGTATCTCATCCCTATTCTGTAGCTCTGTAGCTTGAGCCTTTTAATGCTTAGTCTCCCATCTATAATACTTTGCTGTATAAAGACCTTACCTGATTAATCATATTTCTTCCTGATCAAATTTTGATAATTACTGACTTCTACAAATCATCTTGCCCATTTCCTAATTTTTCTCTTTTTCCTCAATCCTGGGGCTTGGGCATCCTCTGCTCAGTTGTTTCTAATGAGGGGTATGATTTGGTCTGAATTTCTTGCTTGGGGAGGGAATTCATGCCTTCCAAAGGGCATTAGAGCGAAGTGAACACAAACTGTTCTGGTTAGACATAAAGGATCATAAGAAAGTAATCCCCTCTCTTTCTGAAAACCTACTTTGTTTCCTGATATTCCACTGCTTCTATGTCTACTAAAATGGCATTAGCCTTTGCAACAGAAGCGAATGCTTCAGGATAATTTTTATAAATAGAAACAATTTTGACTCATCTCATTAGTTGCAGGTAAAGAGGAAATTCTTCTTATCGTGGCTGGTGATTAATCTGTTGGTGATTAGCTAGCTGGATTAGTAAACATCTTTGTTGCAAGTTCAAGCCTCGAAGGAAAACCATTTGTTAAAGTTTGATCGTTTTAGATATTATTGGTTGGAGTAGGGGAGAAGTGTATGAAGTGCAATGAATCATGTTTGTTGTATTCCCGATCAGAAGGACAGAATTGGTATTTTTATTTAATCTCTTCATTGAATGTGAAGATATTTGAATTATTTGAAGGATTCATGGCTTTCGCAAGGTATTAGTAAGAAGAGAATATAAGCGGCCTTGTCCAAAACTCTAATTCTATTTGTCATGCTGGTAACTACAATGTTATTCCAAACCAATTGATAAAACTGCTTTTTATTTTATCAAAAATGTATTTCTAGAAACTTTGGCATCTAATTTTCATTTTAAAATAACAAGAATTTACTTTCTTTTCATTTTGTAGGTGGACATGCCTGTGTTTTTCTACATTGACCCTGGTTTTGCAGAAGATCCAAAACTCGAAAAAGTGGATACCATCACTCTCTCGTACACATTCTTTGAAGCAAAAGAAGGACTCAAGCTTCCACTACCAGGTTATGCAACAACTTAAAGAACATCATTTGCTAGATCTCTATAACTTCATACCTCAAAAGAACTTGGGAAAAAAAAACGACAGGGGAAGTGTGTATGTGTGTTGAAATGCCTGATCCATTAGGTTTGATTGAAAGATTACATCGGGTTTCCCAACCTTTTTTCCTCTCTGAAATCCATGGGCATCCAGACTTGTTCCAAAAAATTAAGGGATAAAAAAAAATTGATAATATTAGTCTTCATAAGAGCTCCTTCTAATTGTTAGTGGGAAGTTTTGGAAACCTCTTTGAAGTTCCTCATCTTACAAGGTGATTAGTTATTTGAATATGTCAGTCTTTGATTAAGAGACAGCTAAGCTTGTTCTTTGCAGCAAGTTTATTAATAGAAGAAACTTTAGCATAACTGTCCAATGAAGATCATGTTCATTTGTTTTGAGATTAGATCTATGGTACACAATTGTTTATGCTCCCTAACCCTTAGATACCCTTGCTTGGAACCTCTGGATTACAAAAACAAAACTCCATTTTGCAAAGATTGCCTGATGAAGTTCATCAATCATGTAGCTAAAGAGGTTGGGGCTTATTCTTTCAGACACTGTTGGAAACAAAAATCATGAAAGTAATTTTAAGTAATAGAATTTTTTTTTTTTATCTACAAATCAGATTCCTTGAATGTGCATTTACTTCTGAAAATTCATCCAACACTGATTCCTGCATCTGTGTGGGGTGCATTGTAACATTTTAGTACAAGAAACATAGGGGGAGGATAGATAAAGACAAAATTGTCTCCTTTCAACCAGATTTGATGAGCATCATTATTGAAAGAAAAAGTGTTAGGAAATATTGTTGAAATATGGATCATGTCAGTGCAAAGAAAATAAAAATTGAGCTAACCGGGTCAGGCAGGAGAATGTTTGTTGAAAAAATAATCAGATTTGTTTCCACTTATAATTGTAAGTTACTTTTGCAGTAAAGTGCAACAAAGTAAATGTAGTTGGGTTACATTTTGCCTGTGAGGTTTTTTTTTTCTGTTGTTGCAAATGAAAAAAAATTAATAAAAGAATTGTTTCATTTAAAATAATTTTGGTGTCTTCATTTTCAACATCCTGCTTTGGGTTTTGGGGGACTCAGAAATTACTGGGATCTGTGAATGCCTCCGCAAATTTCTCCATCTCATAAATGACTTCTTGCTTTTTTCAGGGGACTATTTTCTTTCCTTCTCAAACTTAAAACCGAAAAAATTCAACAAGGAATTAATTGAATTGTAGCCAGAACGTTTTCTATGTGATAGAACACACATTTTTCCAGAAAAATACTTGAATGACTGAATAACGATGATATGATTAGATATTTTGTCAAAAAGTGCTGAAAACTTTCCATCAACCTAGTGGGCACACAGAGATACTTTTCTTATCAGCTTATAAATACGAATGTCTTGACCACTACTAAGCATAGCCTCACGAACCCAGCCTGTACAGCTTCGACCTTCAATGATCAGCACTCAGAATGCACTGGAAGATTTAGATAGTTGAAAAAATTAAATATCTGTACCTCTCATAAATGAATCACTGCGTGTGTACCAGAATTAATCATTAGAAAAATTATTCAAAACTATTTAATAAAATTTGGGCATTGTTGATCCAAAATGACCATTGAGACCCAAACACACATGTCGGTGGTAGCCCCCAAAATGTGACCAGGAGTGCTCGGAAACACCCACACCCATATGTAGATAAACACAGACACCCAAAGAGAGAAGAATCTGTAGTTCTCTTGGCTGGTTGGTCGGGCGATTTGTGGGGCTACGGTGATTCGATAAAAACACGCATTTTTGTCTGAATTTCTGAAATGAAAAAATCTCATAAGGATGAAACAACTTGGCAGAATCGACTGATAGGAGACCTCCTCTAACATGGACGATGGAATGAGAACAATCTGCCTCTGTAGATTGAATAATAGGCTTGGTTTGTATTTCCCAGTAGGTTATGAAAACATGATAGGCACCTTGAGAAGTCTGGAGGTACAACGGCTGAAACGTTGTTATGGTGAATAACAGTTCGAATAAATCAGAGTATGGTAGAAACATTTGTCCTCGAGGCTAGTGAGTGCACCCATAAATACACACACGTATGAACACAGACGGGGATTAAAGTACTCGATGGAAAGTTAAGAGTTCGTAAGATATTCAATAAATATATCCATGTCAATAACATTCGGATTGATTAAAGTGAACAAACACTTATTTGTTCGTTTGTGTTCATTACTAAAACATAAAATCTCCTACTTGTCGCCAGTTCACAGCATTTAAATAAATCAAAGTGAGTTTTATACAATGAAAGAAACTCTTCAAGTATTCGGACGATTGCTAAGCATAAACACTTTATTAGATGAAAGAAGACCCTACCTGAGGATCAGTAAAATTTCCTGAGGGTGGAGTCTTCATCTCGCACTCAGTAACCAGAAGAGTCGATAATATATACTTGGGTGATCGTGTAAACTGCTATTGAACGAAATGCCCGGAAGTTCTGAGATTATGAATATTTTCGATCTAGTACGCAGATTGAAACCTTTATTCTTTGGTTTCTGGTCGGGATTGACATGACTGAATCAATTTACTCGCTGGGAATAGAGACTAAACCTCGATGTGAAAGAAATTTCCAATCTTCTAAGAAATATTCGGATTGAAACCGAGAAAGTTTTGTGGATCAATTGGCATTATTCAGGGTTGGAAGGACTGAAGAATTAAAACGCTCTTCCATCAGGACGTTCGCGTTGAGTCCTCTGCTGATGTCGCGAGTTCGATCCTCAGATGGCCACGAAGCTGAGTGAGTATCGAAATAAAGTAGTTTGCAACATCACCCCAAGTGTGGAAGGTTAATTCAAAATTCCCTGGAAAGCCCTACAAAAATGTCTTGACCCAAATAGAAACTTCACGTCCGTTATTTCCAATTTCGGAGCTATACCGACTGAAAAAACATCTACAGAAAACATTGAAGAGATGAGTCAATACTAAACGAACAAGAACCATAAGTTCAACGATGCGTCCACCATCTTTGGTGGTAGTAATAGTAAGGGGGAGAAGAGTAAGTAGTCTTTCTTTGAGTCAATTGATTCTCATACTTATCAAATATTGCAATGTGGAAATATTCCGAGAGAATTATTCTCAATAAAAAGTGGCCATATCTCTGAATTTTTTAGATGAGGTATTATTATTATTTCAATTGATATTCGGACCATCCTCATCTTGGTTGTTTTTCATACAACGTTTCGGCTGTTGTACTAGAGTGCAACGGCCGAAACGTTGTATGAAAAACAACCAAGATGAGGATGGTCCGAATATCAATAGAAATCATTTGGTAGATGATACCTGACGAAGGCCATAGAGTGCAACGGACGAAACGTTGTATGAAAAACAACCAAGATGAGGATGGTCCGAATATCAATAGAAATAAAAAGTGGCCATTTAAAAAAAATGCTGAACTCATACATTCTATTATGACATCATAGCAGTTGCTTTTTCAATGACATCACACCTTTAATGACATCACACCTCTTCCTTACTATTCCTTTGGTTTTATGTAACTGGGACCGACCGACCGAGAAGCGTCTTATTGAGATGTGTGGGCACATTCAAGAACAAGAAGAAAGTTTGGACGACAGGCTGTTATGAGCAGACTGACAAATACGTTGGATTCTATAAGTAAACGATTGTACTAAATTCTGGGAAAGATTGTTGGTCGTTACAGCAATGAAGACAATGGCTCAGGTCTTTTACCTGGCGGTAATTTGAAGACTTAACTGGTCAGATAGACAGATCGATTTCAACTAGAAGAAAAAAAAAAGAGATAGATGGGGAAAAGAGACTGGGGAGGGAGAGAAAAAAAGAAAGAGGTGATAATTTTATTCGTACCTGTTTCTTGGCTCCAATCGTAAAGAGAAACTTTATCCCCTTTCTCATTTTCTTTCCGCCCGATCAACCAATCAATTAAGCGGAACAAATAGAAACAACAAAGCAACCACTAATTACTCCCGTCACCTGACCGTGTGGATATTTGCCAGTTAACGTACATCCCCGTTTGATGTAGACGTTAAGGAGGCGGGGTCAACGCAAACAGCCCAAAGAAAAAGAAGAAAGTGGATGGGTTTCGGATGAGCAGAAATATCGCGAGAATGAACATTAAGAAAATGCCTGGTTAGTCACTCAATAGAGACCGTCAAGTGACCAACGTCTTTTGGCAGCATGCCTTACCGAGGGTGATCAATTAAAAAATTGGAAAAAGGGGTGATGAATGAATATTACTTCTCTTGCCTTTTGGGGTCAAAAGTCCTCTAAAAAGTGTGCTTAAAAAAAACAAGTGTGAATGCTGTCTGAAACGAACTAAATGAACAATTTAGCATAAACTCATGTTGTAAAACGACCTCCCCAGAAACTTATTTTTGAGTGGAATTTGAAAAAAATTGAAAAAACGTTTTTGTAGACAAAATAAGGAGTAAAATTTGAAATTTTCAGGACTCCATTGTTGCAGGCTGTACGTGCGATGCATAACATAGCCAGCCTTCCAGACCCACTTAAAAACTAAAGAAATCTATGTTGCCAGTTTTGGTTGACGATTTCTGGTAAATAAATGAAGCAAAATAAGAATTTTCTATCACAAAATACGTGTTTTCCAGATAATCTGGCCTGAAATCCTATAATCTCCTTCTTACATGCAAGTCTTGCGTCTTATTTGCCGATAAAACTAATCTATTTATATATATATTTTTTTTCTTATCATTTCTCTGTCCGTAATCATCGACTTTTCCACTAGAAGGTAAAAATTTTGCTGATAAAATACATCTCTTACCCACCATTTGAAACCATGGATCCTTCCACTTGAACGAGTTCAGTCACTTTTAAATGAAGCCTTAGATGAAATAAGACGTAAACGTTTATTTACACTACCAACAGCTCTGAACTATTCAATCTTAGATCAAATAAAATAATGTGAAAACCTGTTCGAAAATTCGAGGTTGCAGCAGATATTATGGCATGGAACAATGTAAGAGATATATTCAAGAAGTTCAAGTTATCTACTGCGTGAAGAAACTACTGGCCCAACAGTTAGTTGAGTTACATATTAATAGCGTACATTTAGGGTTCATTGCACAAATGAAAAGGTTCAGTTTCATAGACTGGAAAATATAGTCATTAAAAGAAGTAGTGCAGTCTGTCAAAAAAAGTGCGGTCCTTCTCACATAGTAATACTGCTTTATTTTTGCATCCCATACTCCAACTGTCGATGTTCCTGTTGGGGTAGGTAATTGAAGTATGAGATGCGAAAATGAAGCAGTAGTTCTAGCTCTGTAGGAGGGACCACACTACTTGACTTGAACCTAGTCATTTTCGGTTTTATTGTTATTGCAAACCTAAACAGAAAGTGTGAAAATGGACCCGACAGAAATTCACACTCCTATAGACACACCCTAACTGAATAAACGTCAGGATGTAAGTTCATGTAGATGCGTTTATTTGAAACATAAGCAAATACCGAAGTGAGTTAGAAATATTTATTCTGGCTGTTGACAAAACATCGATTGCTCTCGTGTTTGTAACTTGATCGACGTCCCTAACGGCTTTCCCTGCAGGAGAGAAAAAGAGAAAGGGAATTTCGCTTTTTGAGTCACTTGTGAGTTTCCGATTAATGTGCTGGCTTGCATTATCTGTAACCTCGAGAACTTTTATTGTAAATCTTTTTATAACTGATAAAACACATGAAGAAGTCCGTAGAATGAATTGACTGAAATGTCGTGTAAATAACTCAAATAGCAAGGAGTTCAATCAATCGTCCGAAATTTTTTTCGTGTTTCCGTGTTTGCTTTGCACGCCGGAGAAAGAGGCCGGAAAAGAGGCTCTCCTCGTGGATATTGCATATTACACCTGATGAAGACCGTAGAAACGTTGTGTTAACATCAAAGACGAAGAGAAGAAATTGGATTATCCTAACAAAATTCGGAAAATATACTGGCTATTAATAAGCCAAGAACGAAGAAGTAAGCGAAGATCGCCATTTTTGTAATGGACGAAAAACCACGGATAAGAAGATTCTATGAAATGAAAGGTAGAATAAGCGGAAAGAGTAAAAAGGAATTAAAAAGAAAACAAAAAAGTGGAATGAAGTAAAGAGTTCTGCCGCCCAATTGAAATCAGTAAAGATTAGTATCACCAACACGAACCAATGAAAATTCCATATGCAAATCATCGGATTAAGTAAAGATTAGTATTATAAATTCGGACCAAGTAAAGAATAGTACCAACTAAGTCAAGATTACTTCTGTAACATCGGATCTAGTAAAGATCAGTACTAACCGAACGAGAAGTTAGATTTGCTGTCCGTATTTTCTTTTCAATTTGCTCGGGAAACGGAATAGTCCAGAAGACCAGTTCGCTAGTGTGAGTGAGTTCGATCTTGACTCGGTATCTCAGAGTAGCTTTGGGCCAGATTAAATTAAGCCCAGTAAATACCCAGAAGGAACAGAAACTGATTATTCGTTTTAGCGACAGAAATAATAAACAGAGATTCAAAACCCAACATTTTATTGTTTTTTTAGCAGTACTTGATTAAAAAAAAGTACTTAATAGGTATTTACTCAGCTTAGTTTAGACTGACACGTAGAGAGGATCGCGATACTCCTAACTAAAAAACTAACAGACTATGTGGAGGCACTTTTGTCCGACAGCAAACTTTGAATCCACAAGATGTGATTGAAATTCAATGAAACTCTTTGCAGATATTGCGTTGACAGAAAGACAAACAGACAAGATAGACAACCATAAGTGAATCCATAACATCTTTCCAAATTCGTTGGCAGGGATAAAAACGGACAGAAAAATGAGCTTTGTTATATTTAGCTTCGGTTGTTTATGGTCAATCAATGTTGCAGATTAGTAACTATGCAACTGACGAACCTTAGATTAACCAAGACCAAGGATTTATTTGGACTTGGTAATAAATCATTTTGCCGAATGAAGAGAGCAGATGTTGTCCAGGTGACTAGAATGATGAATGGCTCTAACAACCTGGATGCGGCTGATTTCTTCCAGTTAAATACAAATTCAAGCACAAGGGGTCATCCTGGGGAGATGTACCTTCCGAATCATCTTTGCACCCACGTCGGCAGATGATGGCACAGGGTCAGTTTACAGTAGGGACCTGCAAACGTACAGGCAGCCAGTATCAAAATAGTTCTAATAGCTGCAACCAGTGCCGAGAAGGCGTCGGTACAAGTGCTGATACTCCTCTTTTAGTGTGATGAGGAAGTGTTGCCCCAGGGAAACTGTATCCCTGAAACAAGGCAAAGGTGAATTGACCATAAACTATGCATCTAACTGTAAAAGTTTGAAACCACAGAGGATTGACTACTAAAAAGAATCGGGTCTGATGAGTCATTCAATAGAAACTGTCTCTTGATCAACGACTCGTAACAGCCGGTCACTTTGGGCAGTTGGCACGGAAAAATCTGAATTTTCGGAAAACAAGTGCGAACTATTACTAAGTGACCAATTTAGCATAAACTTATTGTAAATCGACTCCCCCATTAAAAACTTACTCATAGGCTGGGGCTTTTGAAAAACTGAAAAATATTTTTTCTCGACATAATAAGAAGCAAAATGTTTTAATTTGCTGCCCTCCAGCACCATTGGAGTAGTCTATACACGTGACACCCACACATACACACACTAGTAGAGTACCCGGCGTTGCTCGGATATCAAATATATAAAAGCATTCATTTTGTGCTCAATTCAAATTACTTAATTGATTGCAATCTTTTGTGTATTCTGTTTTGTAAATAATCTATGTAAAAACATTTCTATTTGAATACACTTACGTATCTGAAGTTGATGTGTTTATTGTTAATTACAAAAAAAGCTAAACAGCGAATTGTGAAGGACTGTCTTTGTCTTTAAAATGTTCGATTATTGCACGTGGCTTTTATACATATAGAATTAGTTTAAAGACTTCGAGAATATTCACTTTAAGAAAGAAATAATATAATTAAAACATGACCTTTGTAGGTAAAATTGAATAAACAAAATATGATTAAAAATAAAGCCTAAATAGCAATATCTGATTATATAAACCAAATGGGATTAAATCAATTAGATACAATATTTATTCGACTCTGGACATTACTTTATGACTTAATCAACCCGCTTACTTCAAATGTCAACCAATTATTTAGTTATGATTAGAAACGAAATGAAATAGAAATACTATGGCTGTCTATATCAGGTGAGCCATTAGTAGCACTAGTAGTACGTATGTTTACATGTAAGCAATGCATAGCTCTCTTAGAGACTGCTGATTAGTTAAGTGAGAGTCTATTTGAAAGGTCGTAATGAAAGCATTAAAGCAGTAAATGTAGTTTGCTTATGCATTGGAAAAGATGTGCATATCAATTTGCATGTAAAAATAACACTGGGAACAATGATTTGATCAACAAAGAATGTATTTATCAAGATAAACAGAAATGAATGATTGCAGTTCTCATTAGGAACAGAATCTACGAATATATTTTTTCTTATAAAAGCAACGTTTGCGAATGATTCAGAAAAGAATCATAAATTAAAATAAATTCTATGAATGCTTCTATGAACATTTCTCCTACCCACGTGAGACAAAACCAAAAAGCCTTTTGGCTGATTAAATTAGAAAATGTATGAACATATTGAAATGAATCGATTATAAAAATTCGATAATCTTATACGACAGTGCAAGTAGTACTTGTGAGCAGAGTACGCTTTAGCTTTTCCCTTGTTTTATACAGAATTGAAAAAAATACCCTCTTCTTCTATAATAGAAAGATACTTTCAAAAACCCATTACTTTTGTTCAAAATAAGTTGATGAAAAATATCATTTACTTGCACGCCAATAGAAATTTTGAATGTGCCAGTTTGCTTGGGCAGACTCCTGGCCGTGAGTGTAATGTCGGATGTACATAAATTTTAGCCAGAAGTGAATCAGTTGAAGAGTAGCCCTCGAAGTCAAAACTCCCGAAATGAAAAAGTCGAGATCCATTTTGAATTTATAGTTTCATTGAAAATCGAATTATCCAGAGAAACCTTTCAAATCTCCTACGTCCTATGTAGCCTGCTGTGAAAAAAATGAAATGCTATGCAAAATTTCAAGTTCATACATACAAGATTGAGGCCTACAAAGTGGACCAGACAGACAGACAGACTTTGAAATATATATATATATATATATATATATATATGTATGTATATATATATATAATGTGTGAGTGTGAGTGAGTAGCCAAGCAGAACCACTTAAAAACTGAAGACACCAATGTTGAAAAGTTTGTTTGACGGTTTCTGATTATCGTGCTAAGAATAAATTTCCCAGGATAAAAAAAGATATCTTCTCTGAATTGTGAATTGTAAAACTGATTTTCGATCTGAGTGCAGTGATCCTGTAATGGCGACCAGTATTTATCCACTTCACACGAGGGCGGAATGTGACACACAAAATCGATCCAAACGGGTACATGTGGGTGGAAATAAAGATTATTCGCCTCGACACCCCTTGAGACGTCTCTATTTATCAGACAATGAACCTTACCCTACCCATTTAAATACAATGGGGAGGTGCACCTGTAGGTATGGTCTCCTGAAACTCAACATGATTTAATACCCCCATCCACCTCCCACGAATGTCAGGGGGTGCAGAGCCGGAATCACATACAAAAGAAACAATCCTTCAAAGTATGACTAAACAGCTAGTTAACAATTGAAAAAAACACAGCTACTTTCATTGACAGATCGATTTCAGAACAGGCCGTTTCATATATTGATAGATTCCGTTTGCCGTTGCCCTGGCAACGTTCTGATGGCCGTTTATTTCGCCGAGACTCAAGTTGCATTGCCTTACATCATCGGAATTCGAAAAGTGAAAGAATTTATTCGATCGTTAAGAGACCGGAGTATGTAATGGATATCTGCTGTGTACACTTCCGGACAAAAAAAAATAAATAAGATAAACTTCCCTAATGACCTTTTTGCAATTATCATTTTATTCTTACAATCATAGGTGAAATATTCAACAAAGTTACACAAGCGAGAGAAGTCCCAGTGTGTTCAGTAAGTTTTACTCTTGTTTTTCCCCCAGAAAACTGCCGTTTAGTCAAGCTGCCCGATAGTTGCTAACAATGTGCTGATGTTCCATTCATCTCTGACTGCTTCCTACAGCTGATCAGTGTTCCCAAATGTTGTCCCACTCAGTTTCGTCTTGATAAACACCCATATGTTCTCTATGGCGTTGAAGTCTGTCATAGGATGGAAAGTGCTTGCCTCATTTTTGCTCAGGATTGTACATCACAGAGCTGCTTCCGTTTTATTTTATTGATTCTAGGATATTGATGTGACGTTTAGCGTTGCACACATTTGGGATTGACCATTGATGATCCCCCCCTCGTTAAATGATGTAGAAGGCGTGAGGCAAAACGACAGGCAGGGGGTTATTGGTTTTTACATCATGTTAGGTAGATCGATTCCTGGAAGAAGGTTGCTCTTTGCATTGTTGTCTGGACAAGCGTTACTCAAACCAGTGCCTATGTTACAGGCCCTGCATTTTCAAGGGCCCCGCGTTGAATGTTTGCCAGCTATCAATTTCAATTCAAAGATTTTGGATTTCTCTATTTCTCAAGTACTATACCGCTTTTAACCTTTATGAGTGATTGGGTGTTTAAAGTTTGTGATTTTAGCCAATTATCACCTTCAATTAGGGTTGTTATTCCAATAAAGGCATTAATGGGAGAGTGGTATCTATGTGATTGTGATATATATGTTACGTCGAATCGGTGAAATTGCGTAATTGGCGGAATTTATTTATTTTTTGTAAAAAGAGTTTGGATTTCACTTTGATTTCATAAACTTTTGATCATAAAAATAGTTCTTTTTATCTTTGTTTTGATTAAATAAACTGTTGATGAAATAAAAAATACGTATTTATTTACTTATTTTCATTTTATAAAAAAAAGTTAAAACTTCGCTTATTGGGCAATTTTGCTGATTCATCATGATACGTGCAACGAGGAGGACCAAGTCGTTGGACTCTTTCAAAACATTCATTTAAAACACTTTTGACACTGACATTCAATTAACATTTTCTTAGGTGATATATTTTGATATGGAATTAAGAATTTCTAAAAAAATATATACATAATCCCATCATACATTGCAGAATGAAATATAAACAAAAAATTTAAAAGTGTAAAATAAAGAATTCAGACACAATCCAAAATTAATCAAAAATGTTATTTAAGAAGGAATTCAGGTGTAAATCTTTCTGTATCTGCAAAGAAAATGTTTCGGCAATACTAAACTAACGTATGATTTCATCTCAGTCGTCATTCACTTATTTTACCATCTTGAAATAGTTGTTTTCCCTTAATGTATACGACACGTAAATACAAAGGTTTTTTGAAAATGAAGTCGTAGCCTCTGCACAAAAATCGAAATGGAAATAAAGGAATATTATAGCTGTTATGTCAGATATATTCCTCGTTTTATCTGAATGTAAAGAAAATGAAAAACTTTTCTTGATTTAAGACCTCTTTATAACATACAGACCCTGCACTGAATAAATCCGAAACCTGATCCAAACTATCTGTTTTCGCGAATTGACAAAGATTCTTTCCAATGTGTTTGGGACATATCTATGCCAGATTATTATTCATACATGATCAGTCAAATATCAATTGAACATTCGTTGAAATCTTAATCTGCATAGAAAAAATTTAATGAATATATAAAAAATTTGATTTAAAAGTTCATCATATGCATTGAGGCGCCATAAGAGATTCATATAGTTTATCTGTCGGAAAATAATCCTCAGGGATGGCGAAGAAAATCATTTAGCTTTATGCACTTTAAACGTAATTAAAAATGTGGAAAAGAGTCGTGCACCAGCAGCCTTTGGTTCGCCCACCGGTACCGGTACAAAAGTTAAATGGCAATGGGCTGGTCATATTGCTATAATGTCAGACAACTGGCTGAGCTCACAACTTTGATCTCCTGAAATCACTTGAAAAACTATGGCCGACAGAAAATAAAATGGTTTGACGGACTAGACATATTCAGAAAGTATTGGCTCCGAGACGCCCATAATGGTGTGCCGAATTTTGGTGAAGGTCTATCATTAACGACGCATGCTATGATTATGATGACGAACTAGATTAACCCCACCTTATGTGCCTTAATTTCTTTGTTCAACTTCTGAATCTTTCCTTTCCCTTCATTTTTCGTTTTTTATGAGATTTATGATGATATTAAAACAGCTGGATAATCCGCATTGCCAATTGTTTATTGATAACCAAATGATTGAACAAAAGACCAATTTAAATATCTTGCTAGCTTCATATCACGTGATGCTAGAAGCAATATAGAAATAAAAAGTAAAAGTTACCATCACAGTCAATGATTGGACAACCGTAGCGTCAAAATTTGAAGTCATGTAAAAAGTTCCATCGAAGAATAAATACGGTCAGAATTAATTCTATTTATGACATCACTGACGTTTTTCACTTGAAAACACCAAAAATTGATTTAAAAAAATGTTTACAATTGACAAAGCGGAATTAGTTTAGATCATCATAATCGTCAGCCTTTTAGCATCCATCGTTGAATATATAGACCTTTCTAAAATTTCACACACCATCTATCTCGGTAATGGAGATGTTATTGATAAACACGTCAGAATAAGGCCCCGAAAAGGTCAAAATATCTTTTTTCCCCAAGAATAAGAATAAAAAAAAAACATTTTTAGAAGGGGTTTAGTAGAGAACTGTTGCCAATTTTTCAAGTCTGTAAATAAATGGAATGGTCAGGAGCACTGGAATACATAAGCACACAAACATACAAACGCGTACACAAACACAGAAGTACACGGACCAACACAGAAACACACGCGCATATGCAAAGGTTTGAACCTTTCGTCACCTTTGGTGGCAACGGTTGTCCAATCGTCATGGCCTAAACCAATTTTTTTTTTTAGGTGGAATGTGACAAAGAAAATCAATTTCATTTCATCCAAGTTTTATTAGTATATTTTGAAGTTTCAACTTATATTCCATTAGACTCTTACTTTGATAAATCCATTACAAAAATAGACAGCATAAGTATTTAACTAAAATTAGATTACATGTATAAGCGACACTCCAATAACAGAATTATTCAAAGAATTGAAATTTCGACAAAAACTGTGCTAAAAATGTTCTCTATTGATGAGATTAATGTAGCAAATGAGGCTGTACTCCAACGTGGATACAGAAAAAGAAAAATATCATCAACGAAAACATTAAAATAAAGAAAACCAATTCAGTCACGTCATCGGAAATAGAATATTGAAATGTTGTACATTACAAGGTCGTACGTCTAGGAAACGTGGAAGAGGAGAGACAAAGAAGGAAGAATATATATATATATATATATATATATATATATATATATATATACACATATATATATATGTGTGTGTGTGTGTGCGAACGGAGTGGATATATATATGTATATATATATATGAACGGAGTGGATATATATATATATCCACACACACACACACACACACACACACACACACACATATATATATATATATATATATATATATATATATATATATATATATATATATATATGAACCAAGTGAAGGAACACACACCTACTTGAATAAAAAAAAAATTGTACGAGGATATATCATTGACGCTGCGCGGGATCGTTTGACGTGGAGAGGGCCATGATCGCTGAAGCGTATAAAAATGATTTATGAAATAATAACTCCCTGTTTCTTTCCAGCGATCTGGTGTCGCTAAAGTGGCAAAACTGTTTCTAAGGCAGACAGAGAGGGAAAAAGGAACAGAATTTAATGTCCACACCGAAAGTCGGGAAAAATGATGTGCAGGTTGCCTAAACGGTTAACGACAAGGAAAAAGGAATCGGCGAATTGAGTTCAAACTCTGGCTTGGACAGTTTGCTCAAGTTGATTTAATTATCAAAACAATTTTTTAATGAAAGATTCTTCGTTTGTACAGGATGGTGAAGCTATGACACGCGTGTCAGCAATGACACACGTGTCTTGAAACTGCGATACATGTGAATATACAAGTGACACTCCGATAAAAGGACTATTCAGAAAATTGAAATTTCAACACTGTGCTAAAAAGGTTGGCTATCTCTGGTATTGGGAAATCATTGTCGTCATTTTATAGAATAGCTTGCACTAGGCAACTTGACTCCAACATAAAAAAAAACAAAACATATATATTTTATTCATAGGCAAAACAGTGATAAAATTTCGGGTAAATCAATGTTATTTGGGCAAAACGGTGTAAAATTTAAGGCAAATCAAGCCCTGTGCCCCCCTAACGAAAGAGTTCCCAATGCGCCCATGATCTCATTTGCATGCATTTGACATTTTCCAGAATATTTTTTTTCTTTGCTGTCTCAGGATGAGTCAAATCAATCGGCAATTATTATTTTTCTGGGGTTCGATCAATGGCGAGGGTTTTCCCCAAGCAGCAGCTGACATCAAGCGAATGAAAATTGACTGAGATTTCTTGGGTATTAATTATGTCAAAGGGGAGAAGCAGATTTGTGTCTTTGAACTCTGATATGAGAGAGAGAGAGAGAAAGAGAGAGAGAGAGAGAGAAGGAAAGGTGGGGGAGAGGGAGAAAAGAGAGATGGGAGAGATATGGGGAGAGGGAGAAAAGAGAGACGGGGGTGGGAGAAAAGAGATAGGGAGAGTTGGAGAGATATGGGGAAAGAGTAATAGATGGAAAAGAGGGGAGAATGGGGAGAGAGATGAGATGGAACGAGAAAGATATGGGGAGAGAAAGCAAGAGAGATGGGGAAAGAAAAAGAGAGATTGAAAGCGGGAGATGGAGAGATAAGAGGAAAAATAGGACGATTCAGAAAAGGAGAGATGGAAAGAGAGAGAGAGAGAGAGAGAGAGAGAGAGAGAGTAGAAAAAGAGGAAGAAGATGCGCAAGAGGAAAAGCGAGAAAAAAATGGAATCCGAATTAGATATTTAGTTTCGACGCATCGTTTTTGTCAAAGGTTATTCAAAATGGAGAAGATCAAATCGAATGACGTTCAGGATTTCTGATTTTCCCTTTAATTTATTTACATTTTTTTGTCATCTTGAATCAAAATACCAAAATAGATTGTCAGCCACGGTAAATGCTAGGCTTAAATGTCTTTGGAAAGAAAGATCCAAGATTGAAATGCAAAACAACTCGCAGACATTTTGGTTTCCATGACGTTTTCCTCATGTTGCAATTAAGTGTCGCGTCACTCAATGATGATAGCTGATAAGAGCATCCAGGTTTCAAACCCAACTCACAGCACTTGAAATCTTTCAAATAGCACGACTAGAGTTTACTTTTCCAATCGGTTATCGCACTTTGATTGAACTAGTATAGTACATCGACTTCTAAATATGCCAAACTATATATATATATATATATATATATATATATATATATATATATATATGTGTGTGTGTGTGTGTGTGTGTGTGTATGTGTGTGTGTGTATGTGTGTGCACACATACACACACACACACACACATATATATATATATATATATATATATAGATAGATAGATAGATATACAAACACATACATCAACAAACGCATATATTTACACAGACACTCACATATTTCTATGTCTATAAACCAATATTACACTCTGATCCGACGCCAGGGTGAGTGATTCTTGGCAGGATGCAGAGATACTCAGATCCTGGACAGAAGTTCCGATCTACTCATTAACAATTTCGTTGTTGCTGTGCTACTTATTTCATAAGCAGTAAGCGAAATCCCCTTGACATCGTGGGAAGAGATTTTCTCTTAGAATCCAATGAACACGACAGTCAAGAATTCTTGACCTATTTTCATTTTCAAGGCTTCTTTAAATCATGAATGGAAGCAATTTAACTGATTTGTTCGATATGCATTGAAGGTCTCTCAAGAAAGTGGAACCCTTTGGAGTAGGACTTAAAAAGTACTGATTCTGAACACTATTTAAAGAATATACCCGCCTTTTGAAGCACAAGACTGACTGACAGAAGGAATCCTGTTCCAATTAATTACTTTGTATATTCTCAACACTTGAGAATTGATGGAATAGTTCGTGTCACCCTTTGGGCTTTTCTGTAACACAAACAATAAAATCGTATAAAACGTACAGTGCTGCTCTCTGAAAAATCGATCGCTGTGTTATTGGGTTCCTTGGTTTAATTTGTTCTAATCTGAGAACGATTATTACAAGTTGTTCGGTGTTGGCATGAGTCGAGAGCAGTTGACTATTCTGATGGGGAAAAGACACTATTAACAATCAAATTGATTGACCATTAGAGCGAAAGATCATTGTTTTCAATGAAAAATACATGAGTGGCCGCGCATGATAAGAGCCCAACGAGCTATTTTTTTAAAAAAGTTGAGAAAATCGTCATCAAAATTTGCTGAACTTTCGCTCGCGATATTGATCAACCATAGCGATCAAAGATGGCGAAGGGTTCTATCCTTTTATTGAATGAGCGTGTGTTTGTATGTTTTTTATGTGTTTGTTTGTGTGTTCAAGTGCTCCTGGCCATATCGTTTTTTCTACAGATTTGAAAATTGGCATCAGTACTCCACTGTATTCCTTCAAAAATGCTGTGGCAACTAGTTTATTTTTAGTTAAAATTAAATTTGAAAATAAAAAAGTATTTGCTTTAGATATGAAACCTTCCATCTAGCCACATATGCAATACATCACTTTCTCTATGTACTGTCCATAAAAGCACTGAAATCACGTGTACTAGTGCACATTGAGGTCCGACTTTCGCAGGCGGTTATCTCTTTCCCTTCCTTTCCTTCTCTCTAGGATCGGTCTTATTCCCGGGTTCCTAGCCAACTCAAAGTTAACCGTTTCATGAGGACTTGGTTTCCATTCTTTTACCGTAACAATCTTCCCCGAGAATCCGTAAAAGCTTTCTGGCGGCTAAACGCAAACGCTGTATTTATTTCCCTTGCCTCATTGCACCCCTTCAACACCTTTCACCCGAAACTGAACAAACCCCCTTTGAATAATCGAGCTTGGTCAACTATACCACTCATTATTTAAGGCACCACTGATCAGGCTCCATTCAATAAAAGAACCAATCAACATTAAACCCGTTATGTCACGTGTTTCTATAACTAACTAAACATCGTTCTCTCTTATATCACATTCTAATGTATAGGAATAGCCTAATAACCAGATCTCTCCCTAATATCTCCTTTCTATAAAGATGCCACGTAGTAATCTAATCTCAACAGGCCTCCTCTATCACGATTGATATTTTCTTAATGTTTATGTTTCCTTTTCAGCTTTAAATGTAATGCTTATACATGCCTTACTTCTCGACTCACTGTACTCGTGTATCTGTTGAACGAAACATTTGCATTTGTCTTTATTTCGATTACGAACTCTGTGTCCATTCTCCCTTTGAACAAAAAACTGTCAGGGCGACAAGCGACGTCCTTCTTCCTCAATTCTTATCGTGACGTCAGCATGTGGTGGTCAGTTTTTTACACGCTGTATTATTAGGTGTATTGATGAATTGTAAATACTTACAAAATTACATTGTGTAAAGTGAGATTTTTCATTTTCTTTTCTACAAACCATCAAAAGCTTCCATGATTTGCTTGTTCACGCTATGTATTTATAGGAACATTGTCATATATATCAAAATCGAAAACCATGTATAAAAGCTCTGAAGAAATCCAAATGAGAATCCTAACCATAAAAATAACGAAAATATCGCGAATGAAACTACAAAAAACAACACGTGATTTTCACCTGAGTTAAAAAAAAAAAAACAGTGATTATATTCAAATAACATGACGTATTCATGCAAGATTAATTGAAATATGCATCAGAATCATAATGCAGTGTGTTTGAGCTTCAAAATAATAATAAAAAACAACTGAGCATTATAGTTCTAAAAATAACGAGAATATTTCAAGCGAAAGTTCTTCAAACTGTGAATCCGATTTTCTCAACTTTCTAAAAATGGCTCGTTGGGCACCTATCATACGTGACCACTCAAATATCTTCGCCTAACCAGATCTAGGATGATATAAGAGAACATTTAAAAAAAAATTATATTTAATCTTTTCCTTGATTGAAAAGTGAGCTGCTCGGTTTGTACTACAGAGGAAGGTTCATTTTTACCACAGATAATGCCATTAAACGGTTATTGTTATCAAAATCAGTTTATTTGAATTGATCACTATTCCTCTGTCTGTATGAAGCAGATCTAACCACGATTGCAAGTGACTAGGTCTCGCTTGGCGCGAGTTTAAAGCAGTGGCCAGTTATGACGAAGGGGATGGGTAGGCATCATTTGCCCAACAAGCAGGTTCCCGGGAGCAGGTTGAACCTGGCTTTTGGCATTTAGCCAAGGAAGAAAACATCATTGGAGAACAATGGCTGGGGTGGGAGGGTGGTTCAGTGATGGCGCTGGGTACTTTCATAGTTTGCAAACCTGCGAAAGACTCCATATTGGGACCTCGTCAGTCATTCGGCGGAGCAGGCACAGAAAGTGATGACCTCACCAGACAACTGCGTTTGGCGTCTGTTAGGATGAAGAATGATCCACACTCAACACACATGCACGTGTGCATCGTCCATATTCTAATGATGAAAAACGCATTTATCTTAGGAAGTATTCATTTTCATACATAACACCCTTCTGATCACATTGATCAAACGTTATACAGTGAAAACTTCAGATCAAAATCCAACTTGTAACTCTCAGGCTATGGACTTATTGATTCAACTGTGTGTGTATGTGTATGTGTGTGAAGGTTGATGAACGCAAAACACACTCAGGATCTGCGTTTTAATTGGGTTTGTTGCGTGTTCCTCACTACATTTTTTCCGAATTCCGAATTAAATAATCATCAGTTCAGTTGGCAGCAGGAGAATATTATCTGAAAGAAAATCATTAGTGTATTTTTTGTTATTTAACTTCATTTTATTTGATAGGGTGTGAGTTCAGGGGTTTGGTCTGGACAGGCGCTTGTCACTGGGTTCCAGGAGTTCAGTTGTAAGAAGTGCGTTCTTTTCTCAACTGGAACTTATTCTTCATTTTGATCTGCGCTGTTTGTTCATTCATTCTGCGAGTTTAGTTGCAATGAAAAATAACAACTATTAAGATGAAGGTAAATAGTAACAAAAAATGAATGATAAAGAGGTAAAACCAGTTCATATAGAGCTTTGCTACAAGGGACGTAACTGTGAAGAATTCCTGAATACGCCATAAAACCTAACAAAGTCTTCATTTCTCCATGGCCCAACGTTTCAGAAAATTTAATCGAAATTCATCGAGGACTTTTGGCAAAAGTGTGTGGACAGATAGGCAGACAGACAAGCACGAGTTAATACTTATACCTCTTCCAACTTCGTTGGCAGGGGTAAACTCCCGACCCTCCGTAGACGCTGCCGTCTCCACCGGTCAGGCCTGTTCGAAGCACTGAGGAAATTCGGGATGACGTCAGTAATATGGCGAATAAAGCAACAACAATTGAGATAAATTAGCGAAGAGAATCCGAGGGACGGAAGGACAACTTCGTCGGAGTGATTGGAAGGAGCAGAGGACGGAGAATGTGCGGAATAAAAGGGGACATTGGACATGTGGGCAGGGGACCTGACACTTTGAAGCGTGGACGTGCGCGTGGACGTGAGTACATGTAGCCGAGCATGCCTGCAATAACAGATAAGCGTTGAACTCTGTATGAACCAATGGTAAAAGCATCTCTCATCATTTTCGTTGCCATCAAGGTCCGTCCTCTACCCCCACCGACAACTCAGACCTCCTGCGGACGAGCACGTTTCCCGTCAACAAAGACGAGGGATCAATGAGAAATATTCAATAAAGAAAAGAATCAAATCCCTCATTTAACCCGTGAATTGTTTGAAACATTTCATTAAAATCCTGAAAGCGTTGATAAATTTCGTTAATATTTTCATGTTAAATTACGATTGAAAGGTATATTATGTTTGATTTCTGGCACATTTTCTGAGTTTTCATTTTGGCGGTAAAATCTTGACTACGATCACATCTAAGAACTTCTTGATAAAGAAAAAAGATGTAGTCAGTTTTTTCTTAGATTCTTCCGGGTGGCCACATTGAAATTCAAAACCGTCGACCTGAATATAAATGACCACTAAATTTGAAAAATCATTAAACTGTCTTGTAAATTTATAATACAATAACGATGAAATAATCAAATTTCATATACGACATAATTCTATACTTTCACATAATTTTATACTTTCACATAATTTTATACTTTCACATAATCCTATACTTTCACATAATTCTATACTTTCAAGATCAGAAATCAAAACTCAATTGCTTAGCTCCTGGTCAACAGAGGAAGCTGATTGTGACAATAGTCATGGACTTTCAAGTGATGAAGTCGAAACAACTCTAGATCATCTGTGGCTACGGTACCCAAATGACTTCCATAGAATTCTGTATGCTCTGTTTGAGATGAATGATTGAAGACAATAGGCTTTACTTGACATGGCAAGAGGCACATTTCGATTGCAATGGGGTTATTGCCGAAATCATCAACGGAAAATTTTCTGACAAGGCTATTGAAGCACATCGTAATATCCTCCAGGTTCCTTTTTTTTTATATCTATGGTTGGAGGCATTCTTTGGTGACCAGATGGTGTGTCCGGTAGCGTAGACAAGTTTCTTTTTTAAAAAGTCTGAAAAAATACCCTCCAAAAATTCCATTGAAAAATGATTCCGAAAATAAGTTTTTAGAGGATGTTTTGTGGACTACTCCTTCAAATTTGTAAGATCCTTGGCAAAATCCTGTGTTCGGTGGCGCTGACACAAAATTAAAAAAAAGTTCAAAGGAAAACCAAAATTTCCAAAATGAAAAAAATTTCCTGAAATCCAACAAAACGTTTTAGATGTTCAGCGGAATACTCATGCGATTTCACCAGATTCTAGGATAGACAATGCATCCGGTAGAGTTGACCCAACGAAAACAAAGGTGTGAAAAGAGGAGAAATACTTTGGCGTCACCATGTTGGTGTATATGGTCGAGTCTACATAAATTCAATATCAAATACCAAACAAACGAAAAAGACTATGAATGAGTATATGTTACTGCACTTTGTGCCACACAATCGGTATTATTTTTCCATAAAAAAATAGATATTCCTTATCTTTTATTTTTTTATGTTTTGCAAACAATGTTACATCATATTTGTCAAAAATCCATGTTGTAATTCATATTTTTAAAGTACTTGTTTTCTGAAATCTACGATGGCCGCACCTGACATTCATAGAAAAATTGACAATAATTGTTTTCTTAATATGGATTGTATAAAAATATGATTAAATCATATTTCCAAAATTCTCTCACCATGTCTCTAAAAAAATGATCCCTTTCACTTTACGATCGACTAAAATTGTAACAGCAAATACTGCCGCTTTCCTCAGGGCAGTGGTTCTTAAACTTTTCCCCTTTGCAGAACCCTTGATGTCCACAATAATATATCATCATCATCATCATCATCATCATCATCATCATCATCATCATCATCATCATTCTTTTAACGTCCGTCGTTGGACATAGACCTTCCCCAGGATTCGGAACTTCTCTATCGTGGGTGTCGCGGAGTCAGTACTTTCTGAATTTACCTTGTTCGTCTCTCCATCTGGTATTCTGCCGTGATCTCTGAGAATCCATACTGTAAGTCGTGATGTCCGTAGATTGTCTGCCATTCTCGCAACATGACCATCCCATCGCCATTTGAGTTTTTTAGTGGATTCTGTGATATCTTGGACTTCTGTTTTCTTCCTGATATACTGGGCTGTCTTGTGATCTCTCCGTGTGAAGCTAGGCATAATTCTTTCATGTACACGTCACATGCCTCTCAGTATGCAGGTCTGTCTCTCGGTTAGGTTCCATGCCGATTCTAGATACCAACAATTATTTATGTGCATTGTGGAAAATAGAGGCCCTATATCTCTCAGCTGGTTGTTTCTAAGCTTAGAGAATTGGGATATGAAGACTCGCAGATTATCATCTTTTCAAGCATTTTGAACTTCATACCTGTTCAATAATAAGGAAGCTATAATTCGTGGTTTTACTGAAATTGTGACCACTAAACATGACGAATTTCCATAGATTTATTTCTCTGATAGTTTCATTATAGAAAAATCCACGTATCAACCCAATATTCTCAAAAGTTCCCAATAATGACATCTTATGGATTTCGAAAGAAGTGATTAAATTTGTGGATGAATCCCAAAATTTGTTTTCGATCGAGATATGCTTCCATTATTCAGCACTAAAAGAGTTTAAAAAACAAACAGTAGATAAAAAGGCTAGATTTTAATTTTAAAGAAAGTAACCAAACATTTTTCACATTTGAAGTTCCGTCCTTTAGATCGTTTTTGAAAAATTGTTTTTTCATTCAGTCCGTAGTTAATGTGCGGCATTTGCAGGGGTAAGCACTTGCCTGTTTTACATTTTTATTCATTCATTTCTGAGCGCAGTTCAGAACCAAAGACAATCTCGCTAGATTATAAAACGTTATTTCAGCTGTCAAGTTAAGCTCAGGGGAAAGGGTTTTGTGTAAGAGGGATAAATAGATAAATAAAAATGTCTAAGAAAGAACTGGTTTTCGGGGCAGGGGGCGAAATGACAAAATTCGAAATTCAGTCGAAAGTAGCGAAAAGCAATTTCAAATCCACTGAGACCCAGTTACGTATTCGCAATGGAATGTGTGCCGAACACGTTGACATTTTTTAGCCTCTCCCTGATCTTGAAGGCATCTGTCAGACGAGGAGGATCACAGAAACAAGTAGATAAGAAAAGCAGTTGGAAGAGGGATAATGAGAATAATTGATAGCTTAATTCGGTGAACAGGTGAAAATAGGTTGTTGAAGTGACGTCCTACATTCTGTCATAGCATACTCTTTCATGAATTGATTACTGTATTATAGATATCTCATCCTCTGCCGTGTGCACTTCGAGTTGCTCCTTTTGTTTCAGATGTAATAATGGTGGTTACAAGAATTGAGATTCTGGCAATTTGGGGGCATTATTTCAATTTAGGATTAAAAACTGCCGAAGCTACTCGCAGAATTCGGAAAGTGGGAGAAAATGTAACAATTAATGACCTTACTGCCATTTTAAAGCGTTCCAAGAGAGGTAACTTGTCTCTTGATATGACGTTTAAAGTATATATTATGTCGTTCTTGGTCATGCTTGGCCATTATTTTATTGTAGAGAAACTATGTAAAGCCCTTATAACACCTAAATGACTTCATTGTGTCTATTCCCTAGACTAGTATGGAATATTCGTCTGAAAACAAAAAAAAAAAACAAATGCTTTAACTAAGGTGGAAAAAAATGCGCCTTTTGATTCCTTACTTTGTGAGGTTTCGAATTGTTGTTTTTGTTCACTAAGAATAATAAATAATAAATTTGAACATTCAATTAATATTTTACTGATCATGTGTGAATAATCATCAGATATGCTACTGGCCCCTGACACATTGTAAAAAAACCTTGCAGACCCTCATGATCAGATAGTTGAAGAAACGCTAGTGTAAAAGTACTTCCCTTGCACAGCCTTCCATTTCGACGACCCCCGCCCCCCTGCCAAGCCCTTTTGTTGGTTTCTTTTCTTGGCGTTCATCCAGGACGGCCGCCTCTAACGTAATCAAACGGGTTATGTTTGTCACCTGTGACGTCATGCTGGGGTCACGAACCGAGAATTACGATGTTGGCCGAGATGAGTCAGAATTTTCTTTGTTTCGGGTTCAACCGTTTCCGTTTTTCCCTAAGAAGATAAGAATTTGACATTGTCGTTTTTATCGTCTGCTTTCGTGACTTTCCCGCCATTTCCCCGTCATCCATCGATCATGGCGATGTGCCAGGACAGTCATCAGTTTTGTTGGCCAGGCGTCAGTGAAGGGAATCGGGAGAATTTGTCGGAAAAGGATCAGTAGGGAACACATCTCTGCACCCCCACCCTGTGTGAGCATGCATCTGTGAGACTTTTCGCGTGATTACGGCGCACCCACAGAGTCAGGCGTATATTTATATGTTTATAAATGCGTTCGCAAAAATGATGATCTCGATGCTCTTGTTGGCATTTGCACGCAAAAGTAAACAAACATATACAGCAATGCACGAATAAGCGTACGCGTGCACAGGTCGTTTATTATCATAACAGATAATGTTATCGAATGGTTATTATTATCAAAATCATTCAGTGCAAAACTGAAATCACACAGACACACACACACACACACACACACACACACACATATATATATATATATATATATATATATATATATATATATATATATATATATCACATGATGTGTATACATTGTTTCGGTGACTGGAATAGTTACGCATTTCTCATCGATGCCGGAGGTTGTAGTTCGAGCCCAGAGAGAAGCCAATGTATGTGATGCAAAAATAAAGCATTTGTACTCGCTCTGGAAGTATTTTTGTACCCTTTATACAACACTATGGAGGACAGAAAGGACACCGGTCAAGATAAAGTGATTAAAACTAAATGAATATTTTAGATTGAATAAATTCATCAATTGCAACTAACTCGTCCCATAGAAGAAATAATTACGGTAAAGTACATAATTTCAGTTAGCAGGTGTCGTTTGTTTCAAAAAGGTCATCAGAGGAGAAATAGCTTGAAAAGTCTGACGGTAAAGAAAAAATAGGAGAGAATTAGGTGGGGTCGGAAAAGAATGATTGGTAACTTCCGAGATAACCGATGTAATTTTAACTAGAAGTTAATTTTTGGCTTCGTTGTGGGTAGGGGGTTTATAGTGAATCATGGCAGACAATGAAATAAACAAACTGATAGGAACCAAGTGGAGAAATACAGATTTCAGACAAAGATATTTTAATTTCCCGTTCGTGGCAGCCGAGAAAAATTCGGTCGACTCTCTGCAATTTTTATCTGAGGAGAGCGATAAATGGTTGTACTTTTGGGCTTGGAACGAAAACATAGGATCCCTTGTGATCCACACCAGATGTCGGAGAACTACAGTTAATGGAAGAAGAAGAAAAAGTTAATTGTCCTTCAACGAAAGATCTATTCCATCTGTTCGGCTGTTTCGTCCATTTTTAAAGACGACCCTTCAATAAGTAGCTATTAATAGATTTGTAGGAGGGACAACACATCTCATGTTATATATCTCCAAAGTTCTCTCACAATCGATTCTTTATGCGGTTTAATGAGAAACGAAATATTTTAACATTTGTTCCCTTTGCGAAAATTTAATACCTACTACTCTATTTGGGTATTTATTAAGATAAATGAATAAAGATAAATGAATAAGGATAATAAATTAGCACAGGGGGTTCAAATATTTTTTTTTCATGAACTCATATTAAGACTGTTGCTAACTAATAAAGCTCTTACTGCCTCAAACAACTAATACAAAAAAAAAATTACTTCTCTTCACTGTGGCGTCACTTACCGATACAATATACAGTGTTAAATATGTCGTCTATCTGAACACCCACTTGTCTCTTGTCTTATCTTCCATCGTAATCCAATTACGACTCATCCATACACTACCCATCGGCATACAAAATATCTTTTACATATAGATTCGAGGAAAATAAAAGCTTATTTCAAACATGAAAAATAAGAAAGTAGTGTGTGATCCGGCATTTTTCACTTACATGTGAATCGTTGCTTTTTAAGCACTAGAATTGACAGGAGAGCAAAGTGAAAGAAAATCAAAGAAATTTACCACAGAAATGATAAAAAATGTATAAAGAATAAGATGGAAATCATCTTACTTATATCAGATGAAAAATATTTATTCATTTATTTTGCTTTTAAAGTTAGTTTGGGGGTATTTTACAAATTTTTAACTTCCTAATCTCGATATTGAAATTCAAGAAAAATAAAATAAAGCTTTGCACAAGCATAGGGAGGAAGGCCAGACCCCCTGGATCTGAGCCTGCTGAACTGCTTCTGTCCTTTGATCAAACAGATTCCACCGAGAAAAGTCTGCATTTGGCTTTCACTCAAATAAAAACAGGAAGAAAAAAAGAGCCCATTGTAAGTAAAAAATCGTTTAACCGAAAAAAATCGATTTAAATCTGAATTGCACGTGTTTTTTTCTTCTTCTTTTACACTGAAGGAAAAAATTAAATTCTGAAGTAGATAAAAAATTTACCTATATATCTGAAAACAGATTTCAACTACCGTGTTTTCTTTTTTTCAATCATGGCGCCTGCAATGCATCAGTGAATGCGCATGCGCGAATGTTAAGCTCTCCACAAATTGAGTTGATTCAAGTGAATAAACTGAGACTTAACGTGGTTGGTATTTTGAACATACTCATACACACTCTGCACGGTTTTCTAATAAGGAAAAAATATCTCTGACCTTGAAATTTCTAGATTTTCCCTCTTAGCTAATCGTAGTTTTAACAATTGTCAATATGATTTCATAGCAATTTTCACGATTTCGTCTAAATCAGAAACGGAAGAAAGGTTGTGTTTCGTCCATCTTTCTAGTTGAAAGGACCTGCCTAGAAAATCAACATTCGAAATCCTGGCCTTCTATCTGGGCTTGAGCATCTACCATTGGTTGATACATAACTGTTTTAGCTTCTTTGAGTCAATTGATACTCATACTTGTAATTCATTGCGATATGCAAATATTCTGCATGTATTATTTTCATTTTCATTTTTGGCGTTTCGGAGGCAAATTTTGGCTTTAATGCGAACCTCTATTATGGCATCCTTAGCAGCAGGTAAAATATTGATCGGAATATATTTTACGCCTTTTAATGACATCACTTCTCTTTCTTCCTCCCTGTTTCTGTTGTTTAATATGTGGGACGGATCGACCAACCGATTGGAAAGCATCATGTAGAGATGTGAGAGCACTTCTAAAAAGAGAAGCATATACAGACTGAGATAGATAGATAGATAGAAATATTGTACAGAATAAACAAATACTCTAAAATGTGACGAAGGTGCAGAACATTGAATATTTTTGTGGGATTCCAGTTCAGCTATCGGCAAATGTTGTGCAGCTGGGATTATAGCCGTCTCAACAGCTGTTGCTGCCGGCTTAAGAACAGATTTAGCGCTGCACAGATGAATCGTCCTGTCTGTCAAAATCGACCAAGAACAGAAATTTGGAATTCAGTGCCGACAGATCGATACGAATGCAAATACATCGACCCAGCAATTTGAAATCAATAAAGAAAAGTACTCGAAAGTGTTTATGTCCCTTTCCGATATTGCAGAAAGAAATTAGTCTTCCCTATTGATTAATCTCAGTTATGGTGATGATCTGCTATCAAAACTGGAATGCCCTGTAACACAGAAGATGCGTAAAGAAATCAAAATTCCTTCGCTGTCGATACGATTTTCAAATCGATAGATAAACATTTTTTGATCAACTGACGATTGGAAATGAACTCTGCTTTTGTATGGAAATGCATCTAATCATTTTATCACTACTGCAAAAACGTCAACCCCTTCAATTTGGACTTGCGAAATACAAGTCTAGGATCATTTATCCAACAAACTTGGATCTAGAGGTGACCAAGATTTCTGGATTGTTCGTATTAACGAACTAAGCCTTAAATTTAAATCTAAACATATAATAGGTGTTTATGCAAATTTCTTCTTCTGTTTGTTTGAGCATTGATCTCTTTGGGTAATTCACCTTCCTATTATTACATAACAAAGAAGATTACGTCATCCTTCAAAACATCTTGAGTTGAGTTGAGACTTAAATATACTTGAATTATTATTAAAAATGAATTATCAAATAAAATAACTTAAGTATCCTTGGTTGTTATCCATACATGAATAAACTGTCATTTTTGACGGGTATGTACTAGTTATAGAATAATCAATGAAAACTAAAGGGCAAAATTGTATTTAACATAAGCAAATTGATTTAATTTCAAAGCAGTCTGTTTGATCCGTTTGAATTACTTCGAATATGAAATATAAAATGTACGATGAAAAGTAAACGAAGAAAAGAAAAGAACGGAACTTTATGACATATACAAATAAATTTACTTCAAAAACAGGGTCCGTTTAATCAATATTAATCCAGTAATCTTCATTTGAAGACAATTCAGCCGAGCCATGAAAATTAAAACAAAAGCGGCTTAGTGGCTAACTATTACGAAGCCCACCGGATTCAAAACAAGGCAGTTTCGAAAATAAACGGTTTTCTGGTAATTCTGGTTTTCTGAGAGCCGGATAAATGTTCCGGTACTGTTTTTTTTTTTAACTAATAACCAATTTGTGCAAGGACATTCTATTTGCACTCCCAATGGCTGCCTCAACACTTATCAGTTAGCTCAGGTTGGATTCCCAAATGCAGAATCAAATCAGATAAGCTGAGAAAATCCACCAATGAAAGGTTTCCTCTTACTACTTGATATATTCGCTCCGATAAGTCTTCATCAATACGACAAGATGATTAATTCCAAGGACATTTATTTTATAGATTAGACTTTCCTTTTGCGTTCGTGTACTTGAAGAAGAGTGTTGTTGCGTCGTGCTTTACGAATTCATGATAAGCATCATCATAATCAGCCTGTAAAGTTGGACATAAGCTTTTCCCAAGGTCTACCACGCTGGCCCGTAACATATTTGCAGGAGTTGAGTGAACTTGGTACGGTAACTCAGTCTTAGCCTCTTCGACAACGTAGTGCGTACTCGGTACAGTCCTAGACAGCTTCTCAATATTGAAGCTTTCGGATTATATCCGTAAAAAATTGTTTTCTCAGAGCTTCGAACATTACGCCTGTTTTCTTTGAAAGTCAGACTCTCAATAAATGATTGATAAATAAGCAAATGATCGCATTATTCACTTGCATAGATATACATGGAGATATTCGTACCTCGAATAGATGAATCACCGTTGCCTGCTTGTGTACCAGAACTAATAATCTAAATAAAGATTTACCTAAAATTGTCTCAAAAATAGATCTTTAGTCCAAAATTATCTAAAAAATACCAGCGCTAGATTTAGACATTGTTGGTCCTAAATGAACACAGAAACTCAAAGAGAGCTTTTCTGAAAGAAAAAAACAACAAAAAACGTGAAAAAAATGGTGTACTTATAAATATTTTCAAGGTCCTAACCCCCAAAGTGTGACCAGGGGCGCCCGGAGGCATATACACGTAGACGAGTGAAGACAGAAGAATCTGCAGCCTTCTTGACTAGTTGGTTGGGTGGGCATTTCTTGTGTTACGGTCATTCAATACAAGACAGAATACTAACTCCTGGTTTGTTAGTTTGAATGAAATGTGACCCACGTAGTTGTTGATGAACAGAAAATCCTAAACGAACCATGTTATCAGATACCAACTAAGCACCGAGAAGTCTTCGCACGAAAAATGGTGTCTTGTGATTTGGCATGTTTTATGCACTATCATTTTATAAGATACACAAACAAACACGTCGCTTGTATGTTTTTTTAAGTTAAGACAACCAGGGACGATGTTTACATTTATGAAGGTGTAATGTCGACTGTCTTACCTGGTAGTATCTACCTTCTCCTTTTCAAAATAATATTTTCTCTTGCTCCTCCTTTTCCTTTCTTTCTTCCTTTCTTTCTGTCTTTCTTTCTGTATTCCTTCCTTCCTCTCTCTCACTTCAATTCTTTTTTTCATCAATTCTCCATTTCTTTCTTTCTTTCTTCAATGTTTTTCTTTATTTGCTGTTTTTCTTTCTTTCTTTAATTCTTCATTTCTTTCTTCTTTTCTTTCTTCCTTTCTCGACTCTTTTTCCCTTCCTTCCAGTTCTTCCCCCCCATTATTCACTGTTGGTGTAAATCGACTGTCTCATCTGGTCGTATCAATGTTCTCCTTTCAAAATAATATTTTTCTGGCTTCTCTTCAGCGGAAACAGATGTTCTGCAACAGGTCTCTTTTGTATTTTCGTAGAAGCGATCTTATCAGATTAGGACCATCCGTCTCTTATCTTCGGACGTATCTCTCGCAGTTTGTGCGAAAGGCTTATGAGATGTGATTCAGATTCCCAGGCAGCTCTCTTCAATATGTTCATGCCTCTTTGTTAAAGTAAAACATTTTCGTTCACACCAAATGATTTTTATTTGTACTTGGTGAGGGTGCAGGCTTCTAATTTGCCGACAAAGTGGATGTGCAGATAGAATAAGGCTAGAAATCGGTGTTACCAAATATGGTTTGTTGATTATGTGCCTTTAAATGACTAAAACCGGTTATTTCATTCATTTGAAGCCCTTGATCAAATGAATGTAAATAAAAATTAAACATTCACTTTTATTGAACTTACCAAATTTAATCGACTATTGTCGGATTTTATGGGCTGATTTTTCACAAAATCAGCCAAATATAGCCATAAAATGGTTAATTCGGCAAAAAAAGGGATATGTCACCTTGCTCGGTACGCCCCTGGCCAAATGATTCTCTGCTGAGATCCCAACATGAATCCACTTCTCTTGCATTCGGCTGGTCTCTCGATCAGAAGAATATTCCTCGATCCACTCCCAGATTTTAATCAACTCTTCCCCATTACCCACCATTACGAAGGATTGCATTGAAATTTATTGAATACTTTGGAATTATCTCGTGGAAAGACAGACAGAAAGAGGAACACGACCAAATACTTCGTTGGTAGAGTTTAATGGTGTTCGTAGTTCTATCCTTCCATTTGATACAGAAATGAAAAATGGAGCTTTGATCTTCACATCCATTCGAGAATCACCTCGGCAAAATATTTTCATCTGAATCTGTTCACAAATTTCCAAGCAAAGATTCTGTAACACATTTTATAGGTGTTCGTACCAAATCTAAGCTACACTTGGTAAATAGCAATATATTTAACGGGTTCAATTTCCATTTTTCGTTTCAAGTTAATTGCCCAGATTTCATTATTAAGAACAAACTGATCGACTGAAATGTCCTTTCTCTTATTTCTGGCGATAAATAATAAAAAGCTTTGGCAGTCAGACTTTACAACATTTTACTTCTTCTCCCCAGACAAATACAATTCTTGTAACTGCTAGTATAAATCTATGGTTTGACAAAGATATAGGGATGAAAGTTTCGATCATTATTTCACAGCAAAATCTTTTTTTCTTGATTAGGAATGGTAACTTTACATGCTGAGGCAAATCTCAAATCAGTCAATTCTTCCGAGTTATTTCGTTCTTCTGATGTCGTTTGTCTTGCTCTTCCGGTGAATTAGACTATATGAGTGACCGCACATGATAAGTGCCTAACGAGCTATTTTTAAAAAGTTGAGAAAGTCCGATTCAAAGTTTGACAAATTTAGCTCGCGATATTTTCGTTATTTTCCGAGTTTCAATCTTCAGTTTTATTTCATTTTAAAGCTTGAATACGCTGCTTTATGAGTCTGATACATATTACAATG
>OY735231.1:48022759-48177759 GCA_963457665.1 Thysanoteuthis rhombus | reverse complement strand
TGGCGGTGGGCTGGCCATGTTGCAAGAATGGTAGACAATCGATGGACATCACGACTCACAACGTGGATTCCCCGAGACCACATGCGCAACCGAGGCCGGCAAAATGTTAGATGGAGAGACGAGCTAGACAGGTTCAGGAAGTACTGGCTCCGTGACGCCCATGATAGAGAAGTGTGGCAAATCCTGGGGAAGGTCTATGTCCAACGACGGACGCTAAAAGACTGATGATGATAATGATGATGAACTCAAACTAGCGACCAGTTTATAATAAACTTACATTGTAAATTGTCACCACCCCTTAAAAACTTATCTTGGGGAAGAATTGTCAAAAAACAAGAATATTTTTTCTAGATAATTAGGAGTAAATGTTGAAACTTTTAGCCCTTAGCATGACTGTAATACCTTCCAGTCTTAGAGCTGTTTGAAGACTCTAAAAAAGCCAAACGAAAAGATTTCGAGAATTGGAAACCCAAAGAAGAATTTGAACCATCCAGAAAACAACATCAATAAAATAAGTGGGGAATACCGAGGTATGGAGTATATATGGAGTTCTGAGTAGACTTGCTGTCACTTGATCTCCATCAGTTACCACTTGTGTGAATAAGTAACAAGACTGGTCTATCACTCGATAGAAACCATTGCATGTTGATCAATTGAACTATTGGAAAAACAGGTGATCAATGATTAAGTTACTTCTCACACTTTTTTTCGTGGGGGGGATAATGATCTCTAAAAAAGTCTCATTTTTCAGAAGATGGACGTGAATGCTACTGGACATAAACAAAGGGATCAGTTTTGCATAAATTTGCATAGCAGGATGAACCCCTCGCTAAAAACCTTGGGGTGAATTTTCAAAAAACAAAAAAGCGTTTTTTGTAGACCTAATAAGGAGAAGATATTGAAGAAAAATCTGTTTGTCTCCATTGGTGTGGCCTGTATGCACGATAGATACATACATAGCCAGCCAGCTAGCCAGTCAGCCAGCCAGCTAGCCAGCCAGCCAGCCAGTCAGTCAGTCAGCCAGCCAGTCAGCCAGTCTAGTGGACCTATTTGAAATCTGAAAAACTGATGTTTTTGATCGACAGTTTATAATATTGTTAGCTGATCATCGTTCTGGTGACGTCTGTGACAATATGAAGGTTCGCATGGCAACGTGTGCGTGGTATGAATGTTTGTTAGAGTAGGAGGGTCGTTGCGCAGGGACGATTTCATTCTCTCGGACTCCAAGGTCGATTTCTATTGATAGGATGAGACTCCACCAGTCTGCCTAAGGACCTCCATTCATTCTTTGTTTTTTCCCCTCTGTCAGAGTGACCTCTTCTTCGTTGGATTGTCTTGCAGGACTAAAGAGCCTCAACTTCCTTGCTATTTATCCATAGCTGGGTGGAGAAGTCGATCTATGCTTCCCCGAAGGACATTTCGTACAAAATGAACGTAAGCAGCTTCGACTGAAATTCGAATTCTTTTCGTTGATTCCGTTTTCCGTTCCAAAAACCGTTACGTCACCGTCCACCTCAGTAATATAAATCAAACTATTTGTATGAATGTTTTTCGGGATTACTTCTATTCTTATTATCTTTTTCCAAACCGTTCTGTTTCTTTCGCGTTTGTTTAATTATTTTCTATATTAATCTGCTGATAATTCTGACCTAAACTACTTCGTACAACATTATCCCGATCGTCTTGCAAACACCAGAGTCCACAAAAAGATTTTGTAGGTTGAGCAGCGTTTCAGGTGACAAAAGAGTTGACCCTACAAAGTCAAAATAAGGATGTAATAACTAGGATGGATATCACTACCTTTTTTTATCCACCGGTCGTAGGAAAAACTGACACTGAGAAGGTCACCCTATTAAATGTCACACGGAAATGCTGGGTCAGGATTTGGGCTCCGAGCGAGTATCCATCTGTGTCAACGGTAATCTGCACTTTAAAAGCGATGATTTTGTTTTTGACACGCCTGTGTGTATGTAGGAGGGTGTAGGACAAAATTTCTCTGGGATAAAAATCTCTCGGACAAACCCCACCTGAGTTATAGTGTGAAGTTGGACAAAACTGCTTCAGTTGAATCAACCCTTTTAATGCTACTTGTTTTTACAGTTCTCTATCTTGCTATATGTTTCCTTAAGACAACCGATAAGACGGGAAACTGGATCATATTGTTCAGCAATTTTTAACCAATGTGTCGCAGCACATTGGTGTGCCGTGAAGCATACGTAGGTGTGCTGCAGGAGTTTTGTTGGAGGGTCGATCCTTCCTCATAAGACAGTGTTCCTAGTCTGGATACAAAATAGCTTTTGAATTTGTTTAGACATTACTGGTATTCTTATGGAGTGCATTTAACACTTTGACGCAGGTTTCCCGCTAATATTTTCGTGTAAGCAAAGGCTTTTTAAAATCTTTACCCATGTTTGTATTGGGATACAATCTATGCCTGGAAATTTGATAAAATCCAAAAACATTTTTCTAAACATTATAATGTAAAATCTCTATGACAAAATTGTATCTTTTCTTCTTATTACATTTTCAGATAATTCAGAGTAACACTATAGGGTAACTTTTGTTCTTGGATTCTCGTCTATTGTCGATGATAAGGAAGAAAAAAACTTTAGCTAATGGCGAAGAAGAAGAAGAAGAAGAAGAAGAAGAAGAAGAAGAAGAAGAAGGAAGAAGAAGAAGAGAAGAAGAAGAAGAAGAAGAAGAAGAAGAAGAAGAAGAAGAAGAAGAAGAAGAAGAAGAAGAAGAAGAAGAAGAAGAAGAAGAAGAAGAAGAAGAAGAAGAAGAAGAGAAGGAGAAGAAGAAGAAGAAGAAGAAGAAGAAGTGTATCTATCTTTATATTTATCTATCTCAGTTTGTTCATAGTGTGACCTTACCATATATAATAAACGCCGCTAAGTAATAAAAGCGGGCATAAAACTTTATGGGCCGTTTCTTCTCTCTTTATTCTACACCATATTGTTTTTCTTTTCCTGTTAATAAACTTGCTATTTTACAGTATCTACATGTCTCCCTCGAATATTTATGAATTCACCATGTCATGATTTAAGATGTTTACTACACAGGGCTGGTCCTAGGTTTTCTGGTGCCCTGGGAAGGTAAACCTCAGCACCCTATTAAGTACATAGCATTATCTTATTTACAAATCCAATGTTTCACAGCGAGGAAAATAAATACATTGGAAAAAAAAATCTTTTTTTCACAAGTGGGGCCCTACTCGGTCAAAAGGTGCATCCAGTTTCATGGAAATATTCAGGAGGGTTAAATGGTAGTTCTTTATTTATGATACTGTTAGTATCAACAATCAGAACAGAAATATCACTTCGGACGATTGAACCCCTTCTTGTGGTTTGTATTGTTACTATGATGTTTCAGTCGATTCATTCTACGGCCTTCTTCAGTTGTACTTTTCATCTGAGGGGAGGGAGAGTTCAACCGTCCGAAAATCTCTGTGAATTTTAATGGCCCTTCTCAAATCTACAAGTAGAAATATCATCATTAATCGTAATAACAATCAAAATAGATTTTTGAGAAAATACCATTTTATCATCTAACTATAATTTAAATTAATCTCGTTATGTAAAAAGATTCGACAACCCCGCCAACAGATTCTCTCTCTCTCTCTCTCTCTTTCCTCTTTTCTGTCTCAATTATCATCCGAAACCACTTCGAAATGATTAGAGACGCACACAGCGTCATTAAAACGTCACGTTTTACAGCCTTAAAATACGTATTCATTTCAGTAAAGATTTTTATTGTAAATCGAGCACCCGTCACTTATCGAGAACCACTGACTCCAATGCCTTCAAACTCGATGCTGTAGTGTCTGTTGCACGGATAAATCTGGTGAATATCAACTTCGTACAATAGTCAGTTATCGAGTAATCACGATGTAAACACACACGGAGATTTCTCAAATCCTTATGAGGACAATCAAACGAAAATAGTCCCGCCACTGCATCGGAGTTTCAAATCATTATTTGATGAATATAACTGGTTCATTATTATAACAAGGAGAGAATATCCATTTACATAAGGGAAAATAGTTATCTTTACAAGTTTTTTTTTACCCACAGATACTAAACAACGGCAAATCAACAAATGCACCATTTTACATGAAAAATTCATATTATTATCCATTTTTTGTTACTATTTACCTTCATCGTAATTGTTGTTGCTTTTTATCGCAACTAAGCTCAGGCAGGTTCCCCTCCAGCAGTGAGCAAATAAATTATCATCGTGGATTTGAATAACAAATTTACACACTATTGCTGGCACTTGGAGCGGGCTTTGTTTAAGATCTTAGCTACTCTTAAATATAGACGAATTAATCTGAAAAGCAGCCCTGTTAGCGAAACAAAGTTAATGTGCATACAAAGTGAAAATTATGTAGGTGTGCAGATTTCAATTTACAGCTGGGTCTCAGTATTCACAGAAATCACAACTTCGACAAAAACGTAAAATCATATAAATATCATTATGTCAGTTCATATATTCTATATTTTCTCCAGGACATATGGCTCTTTTGTAAATTTTACGCGGCTTGGCATTCTCAGCGAAATACGATATGCCCCTATTTGATGAAATGTTTTCCTGGTCAAGTACCACAGCAAAAATCCATTATTATAAAAAAGTTGTTTTTGCAACTGATCTGGAATATCTACCTGAAATATACTTATTCACTGAGGGCCCCTTTAGCATGTCCGATTGGTCTCATTAGTCAACTCACAGATTCTTCCGGGGCTCTATGACTATCGTAAGTCACATTTTAAGTAGATGATGGATTTTGCGATCGGATGCAAAATACAAATCTGCCATTACAGATTTTGCATAAGTTCGTATAGAAAGAAGGACAAAGGTTGGTAGGTACGAACAGATTGGGATAGGCAGATAGAAAGATATATATGAACAGTCTGCGATAGATACACAGTGCATAGTTGTTATCTTTTGTGTGCGTCTTTATCTGGAACTAAATTTATCATTTTACTGTGAATGCCAGAGAGACACTTCTGGTTTCCTCGAAATCAAATGATTTCCCAAGAGACCTGAGGAATCTTGTAGACCTGAAAAATCTCCCAAGAGAGCTGAAGAACGGGAATTGTCTTCTTGTCTTTCTGCTGATTCTAAGTATGTCTTCTTTTCCTTCCGAAAATAATTGCAATTACACTATATTCAGAGTCATTATAGGCAAATGCTGAGTCTGATGGCAAATCTATGTCTCGCGAATCAGTAGCAACACGCAGCAGGATTTTGCTAATTTCTCAATTTCATTTTTATTATCGTAGTTTTTAAAGTACATTTCGAAATTTCAAGTTCTATTTTATAAATCTCGTCTAAACAAGTTTTAAGTGACACTGATAACAGGATTTTTCAAAAAATTGTTTGAATCCCCAAATTGTTTTTTGGGGTTTTTTTTTTGTTGTTGGTCCTTGAACTGTGATTGCACTCAGTTATCGTGCGCTCAGTTATCGTGCGCCGAGTTATCTTTGCGTCTCGTAGTCGTGCGCAGAGAATTCGACCTTCAAATGTCGGTGCTAAGTAGATTTGAGTGGAAAAGACGGGCTCACGTGAATTTTAGTTGTCAGAAGATCATATTAAAGTAAAGTAAGAATACCAACTCCTCGATTAATGTCATTTCATACAATGTCGTTTTGATACAACGTCGTCGAGAAGAAAAAAAAAACACAAACATACGATGATATGAAATATTGTAGATGGAATTGTGAATTACGTGTTAGTGAACTTGACTTAAAATTAGTCGCAAAATCAATACATTACAATGACTTGAATAGCAACTTTATATACATGATAAAATCGGTTTCACTTAACGTTAGGAACCTAAGCACAGCTTTAATGGGAAAGTGGGTATAGTGCCCTCACGTTGGTTATGGCTTCAGCTGTCACTGCTTGAGCTCCATTCATTACCACTTATTTGGCCCGCTTGTTATACGTGAAATAGACTTAGAGATCACTTTGTGTTATCACTATAGCTAGGGGATGAGATGAATTATCACACCTCTCCCCAAGGTCATTAGTGATTACTTAACATAATCTACTTCAGCTGGAGTTTGAACTCGGTTTGCCGAGTTCATTCACCGGACCGTTATCCGCTTGACCATCCCACAACTCCAAGACTGAGGGCGTCATTCTTCCCGTCTTATCCAGGGTAATTTATGAAACAACAGCAATGAAAAAGACACACTCAGCAAAAGGAGGAAGGGGAGAGAGAGAGAGAGACAGAGAGAGGGGGTTGAAGAGAGTGAAAGAGAGAGCAAGTGAATAAATGAAAGACACACAGACAGAGCAAAATGGGAGGGAAGAGGGAGCAAATGAGAGAGAGAGAGAGACCGTTTTCAAATCTCCGTTTCTAATTATACTTAGTAATCAATCTATTTGGGTATCTGGACGCCTATTACAGCCTCCTCCACGTCAAATGTCGTTTCCTCTTCAACGTGATATTTTCTTCTTTGTATTTAGAGACGCCAGCAAAAAAAGAAAGGCCAAATATTTTTCGTGTCGAATTTAGACCAAGTCTAATATCGGCTGCTCTAAAAATGAAACAAAAAAAGAAAGACGTAATGGCGAAATGTCAGTCGGGGATTGTTTCCTGTGTTGGGAAACTTCATGATTTATTACGGGGAGAAAAAACCCAAAGGCTCTGGGAGTGGGGAAAAGAAGACTTTATCGCTGGCAGATCGTTTCAAGGATGCTTGAGTAGCTTCCGAGTCTGGCACGATTACATTACGCCACATTATGTATTTCATAATATATCTTCAGTTCGTAAAAAAAGAAAGAAAGAGAAAAAGATTTTATTTTTAGTAGATGTTTAATCATAGAGCTCAATATTCAACACAGAAAATAGAATTATTAATATATAGAAATAAGAATTACAAGCATATTTGAATGTTAACATTTCGTGCTTACCCAGTTGCTGATGAATGCTGTGGGCACGAAATATTGACATTCACCGAGTATATATCATTGCAATTATTTGAACGGTTATGTGAATAGGAAATCACCTGGATGCCTTTATTTATCTTATTTGAGGATACTGTCTTAGAATGAATGACCCCCGTTTTGTCTCTATACAAAACAGAACGTACCCTCCAGAGCGAATTATATGGAGGTACAGATACCCTTGGATTCCCAGTCGTCAGAATCCACCCCCCCCTTCGGCTAGAGGAAAGCAGAGAGCGAAACGCATGAGCTACTGGAAGGATGTCAAATGGGACGTTAAACCACCTTAAAGAGTCTTCACTCCCTTGTTTTGAAATCAAAGGTGTCATTCTTATAGTCTGGTTGCCTCTGCCCTGCTATTTTACTCATAGATGGGAGAGGAGAAGAAGAGATATAATCATGCTTTTCCAAAGGGCATTAATGCGAATTGAACATTAGCCCAGACTCGGGTCGTTGATTCCAACGTCCGCGCCGTTACTAACAACGCACCTCAATCTTTATTGGAATAAAGCTACAGAAAATAATGAATGTGGTTTGGCTGAAGATGACAGACAAAAATGGGTTAAAATCTGCAAAAACAACCTTGTTTTTTTGCGACGTCTCTCAAGAACCGAAACGTCTCTCTGTTGCTGATCACATAAATGCCTGCCTGTCAAAAGCAGATCGAGTTTCCATTGTAGCCCAGGGCCAGTCTCTAATGCTAGAAAGATTGACGCGTGAGTTTAAATGAAACAAGATACGACGAGATCCAGCCTGACGACGAGAAAATATCACCTGCTGTGGAGACAAAGTCATTTCACAGCTTCCTGTCTGGTCATTTACAATGTGTAAGGATAACATTTTTTTCAACAAATATGTTTGAGTCATCGTGACGCAGAGGCGTTCATAATTTATGGATCGGTTGTTGTTCAGACATTAGTTGGACTGAGGCACTTCTAACCCAAGATCAGATTAGATCCAAGGAACTATCATTGAAAAACGAAAACACTTCACTGGCTTGGGAGACCATTTCGTTTCCTGTTTATATATATATATATATATATATATATATATATATATATATATATATATATATATATATATACGAGTGTGTGTGTGTATTTGAGAAATGGAAATGTTTGGTCCAACAGAATGAATTATGTAGGAACTTATTTGAAATGATATCCCATCGTTACACTGTTAATATATCGCTCAATACACACAACATAAAATAGGATAAACCATTAAAAAAATGGAACTGCCGCAGGAATCGAACCTGCCACCGTTTCTATATAACAAAAAAAAAAGTTGAAACTCCGCCGATTGGGCAATTTCGCCGATTTAGCCTAACATTCGACCCCTGTTACGGCAGGGTTTAGTTCTAACCACTTCGTCAGAAGACGATCTTGACAGAATTCGGTTATGACGAAAGTCGGTTGCGACAAAAGTCGTCAGCGACAGCTGTCATTTAACATCAGGTGGAAGATGGAGCGAAAAAGGTTGCAAAATCACTGGTCAAAATAGAGTTCCTTCAACATCTTTTGCTGTTATGCATTGGTCGCTGTTATTACTGAGTCATTTATTAAAACATGATATTCTCAGTCGATGAGTAAGAAATGTTCTGTTGATTCTTTCGTGAAGACATTCAGGAAAAATTCAATTTGATGTTCAGTTTTGAATTCTTTCTTTTCATTCAAATTTTTGTCTTCGAACTCCGGCACGAACCAGGAGTTGACTCTGAACAAGAACAACAAGAATGAGAACAATCCTCACCAAATTAAATATCGCCAGAATAAAGTCTATTCATGATTTCACTTACGTTTTCCATTATAAAACCTCTAAAAAAGTGTAAAAAAACATCTAGAAATATGTAGATTCTCCAGAATCTAGATTTTATTAATAAACCCGTCAAAAAAAGACCCCCACTCCTAAAAAAAATCAATAAAGCTCTTCTTTCGAAAAATAAAAAGGAAAACATTTTTAGAGGGGGTTTAGTTGCGATGCTAATTTCTAAGTCTGTCGACAAAACTGTATAGCCAGGAGCACTGGAACACTTAAACACATTCATACATAAAAAATGATAGAACCCTTCATCATCTTTGATGGCTACGGTTGTTCAATAGTATTTATATGGAATTAATATTTGAAATCACGACCAACTGATTGGTAAGCTGGTGTCTTGCCGACAGAGCCTAACCAACAAATCTTACATGTCTACAAAATTTATCTTATAGATACGCAAGTGCTTATTTTATTTTGATAAATACATTCATACGATGTGGTATATTTTCATGTTTTTTCTACATACAATACAAAAGTTGTAGTAATCATCTTCAGTCAGAATAGAAGTTGGTGTGGAGTTTGACCCTGCAGCAGCCTAGCTCATCTTTTGAACTTTTTTTTTTAGAAATGTTGGCATCATGTTTCATGATTCTTTTTTCTTCATTTCTTTTATCGGAGATTTCTTCGTTTTCATCTTTTTTATCATTCCTAAACGTTCTTACTTTTTTCCGTTTTCATTTCTTCTTTATTTTCCATTCTGTCCACATATTCTCCCTTTTTTTCTGACGAATTATTCTTTCTTTTTTCCATTCTTTTCTTTTTTTCTTTTCTTCCTCTTTTCTTCTCTTCATTCATTTTGCTCTCAATTTCCTCTTTCTTCCTCACTTCTGCTTTTCTTTTCTTTTCGATCTCTTTCTTCCTTTCTTTTCTTTCTTTCTCTCTTTTTCTTCTCGAGAACAAAAGTAACAAAGAAAGACAGAGAAAGAGAAATAAGCCGAAATGATCTGTTGCTTTGGACATAATCCCTCAAGTCTTTCTTGCTTTTTTTATTTACACATCCAATGGAAGACAGTTTGTGTACTCGGGTGGTTAGAGGTAGAGACTGTTGCATAAACTGGCGGGGTAGATATGCTGAGGCCAAAAAAAGAGACCGAACACAGATCTCTGGAGCCATCTGCGTCAAAACCGCAACTAACCTGTTGCTGTGGATTCTCTCCAAGATACACATTCTTCTGCGTTCGTATGCATACTTACGTATGCATGAAGACACATATGTACACACACACACACACACACACACACACACATATATATATGTATATATATATATACACACACACACACACACATATATATATATATGTTTATATGTATACATATGTGTGTATGTGTGTGTGTGTGTGTGTGTTTCGCCAAATCGGTGAAATTGCTTAACTGGCAAAATTTCAACCTTTTTTCCGGAAAAAAATAAATAAATACGCAGTTTTAATGTGATCAAAAATTCCTTTAATCACAACAAGGATATCAAACAACTTTTTCAATCAAAAGTTCAAGAAACCAAAGCTAAAATCAACCCTTTTTTTTGACACATATCCGCACAAAAGTGAATGGAAGAAAGAGTATTTTATGGTCGTTTTTAATTCCTCCATTATTTGTGGACGAAGTTGCAAAATTATCGCAAATCCCGACTTCAGGGGCCACGGCATATCCGATCGATATTCATCAATTTCTTCATATTTTTTTTTCAATTCAGGAACTCTCTTATCTGAAGAATAAAATGTGTCGATGTTCGGTGTTTTTGAGGAATCACAAACTTTGCGATTTCTATCCATGCAGGTACGGAATTAGCCCTTCCTAAAAGGGAATAGTGTTGAGAGTGTAAAAATGTAATATTTACTCAAGTAAGTATACAGTTTCACGGATTTAGTGTAAATAGATATATTATTTGAGGTCTTTGAGCTCTAATCAGCAAAAGTGTCTGACCCCTAAATTAGGAATAATGCTGCTCATGCAGCTGATAACAACTAAACATTTCTGAGTGAACATCACAGCAGTGCAAACTATTTGATAGGGTTAAGTCTTGAAATATGGGTACCAATGATAATAAGTCTCGAGAAAGGCCCAAACCTGTTCTCAATGATGAAGGAATAGCATTGACCAAAAACGGTTTGTGCACTTTGGGTGGACTTTGGGACTTCAACAGCGACCATATCACGTCGTCTCGAGAAAGATTACAAAGTTGTAAAAATGGGTCCGACGTGAATTGAATTAAATGCTCTACAACAATCCCCCACCCATCATCTTTTAGCTGACCGTGTCTAAGCATAAAGGATTCGTTTAGGAAGTCTTGAAGCATCCTCCGTATTCACCTGATATTTCTCCTACAAGCATTTTCAACCTTATATCCGTAATAAAAGGTTCAATAATAGGGAAGCCATCATTTTTGCTTTTACTGAATTTGTGACTTATAAACTGAAAAACTTGTTGAGATTGCATAGTATCATTGGAGAATCGTTGGGAAAAGGTTGTTGTTTCAAATAAGTATTTCTTTTAACGAAATATTTACCGTTTTTTTTTTGTTATTACTTATGTCATCGACATTCATATGTAACAACGTAATAAATTACAGAAATAGTAACATATGAGTAGATAAAAGATATTGCGCAATAATGTCAAACACAGAAACTTGTTTACATTCCCTTTCTTGGTATCTGTGGTTCTCTCTCTCTCCCTCTTTCTCTGCCTCTGTCTCTGTCTCTCTCTTACCGCACACGCACACTAATAGAGAGGGAGAGAGGATACGAGGGAGAAGAAAAGAGAAAGTTCTTCAAATCGTGTTGCCTATTTCTCATTCAAAATGCAACATTGTTTTTACTTGGTACGATTGAGCTTTGGCGTAGAGACTCACCCGACACAGACATTGGAATAGTGTCCAATTTGAAAATCGATCAAGTCTAGAGACCGCTCGATTCCCAGATTTGATACACTTCCAATGTCTTTGGGTCTCTGAGATAAAGCTCGGATTGTCTCCCCCTCCTGGCTAAATCTGAAAGGCCCTATATGTACCCCACCACCATCAACAAGTACTTGGATGAGTGACCACTTGGGAACAGAAAGCGCTGTAAGCCACCAGAGGCCTACGTGCCAACCTAAGCAAAACTTTTTATTCTTGTCCTTCTCTCCACCCTATTCCCGTCTTCTTTTATAAAAGGAGAGAAGCAGTGAGCCCAAGATATACGAAGGACCCTATTCATGGCCGAGGTCATTCCGTTCAGGAAAATACAAAAAAGTCCGTCTGGTCCGGCCGAGTAGATGAATTGACTGAGAGCCATTCAAAACCCCGGGTCAACAACCAAAACAGAAAGGCTTCATTGAAAGTCAAACCTCATGACCTACTAAAAGCGAAAAACGGCAGACGTTGTTTGGTATTTACAGCATTAATCCATCGATGTATTCAGGTTCAAGAGGTTCACATCTGCTGGGCAATGCGAATAGGAACAAAGAGAAATCCGTTATGGCAGTGATTCACAGACTGTGCGCTGTAGCCCCCGGGGCGTCGCAGTTCACTCCCAGGAGCACCGCAGGATTTTTTAATAAGTAAAGGCAATAATAAGCATTATGAAAGTGATGATACTATACAAACCAGACGCAAAGATGGGAAAAAGACGATAGTTATTTGGACTTACGACTTACTTTGACATACGAAAACAATAAAGTGAGATAGCAGCGTGTAAAAAAGGTGAAGCATCCGTCTCTCAGGAGACAACTCCCATTGAAGTATCAACTGCCGGTGAAAGAGACCCAGTTTTCTTTGCATGCATCATCTTACTGATCCTTGCAAGATTCAAATCTGGTCGAGATCAGAACTTAATTCTTTCAAACTTTCATGACCACCTTGGCAGGCTCAAGTCCACCGAAAGGATACTTCCACCCTAATCACACAGCTTAGAGTGTACTCAATTATCTGCTGACTGATGAAGTTTCCCACTTTCTCTGCCCGTTCTAGGAACCGAAGCTGAGACTGTCTGTGTGAGAGGTAGACGTGAAAACATCAAATAATCCGAATAGTGTGTATTGTGTATGAAAGATTTGATGCCAGAGTTCATGCTTCCAAGTAATACGTCACTTAGGAACCAATAATCGCAACATGATTGGTAAATTATTTAACCAGAAAGTCAAAAGATTTAAAACAACAAAATAATAACCCTTCAAATACCAATACCAAGTAATACTTTGCTAACATTCGACAGGGTGGCATATAGAATAGCCAGATATGGGTGTCTGCTGCTACTTTTCCAGGTGGGGGAAACATAGGGGTATATTCCCAGGGGGCACAACAGGATATATTCGGTATTTATCTTAGAGGCATCCATGTTTCCAGCGAATAATGATAAACTTGTATAAGTATTGATCACGAAAAGAAGAAAAACAAACTGTTTTTACATTTTTTTCAATGAAATTATGAAAAGTGTTGATATTCTGTATATCTTCATCAATTTGATGTTTTAATTCTATTTTCAATGTGGGAAGCACCATTCTCAAGTGTGGACGTTTTAATCTTGTTGGAGTCGATAAATACTTTCACTTGAGCGAAGAGACGTATAAACGTATAAAATTTCAATGATTTCATCTTTTTATATGGTAACATCAAGTTGGGATTACATGAAACAATTGTACTGCACCATTATCGCCCAAACATACTGCATATATTCCCCCCCCCCACACACACACATTTCTCAAATTGTAGTTCGATACCTGAATCTGATATATTTATATTAATAAACAGTATCGTTTATTCCGTCTATTCAAAAGTGCCCAGTGTTTTTTTTTTTAAATCACAGCTTCATTTGAAGACGGGGGTTTTGGAGAAAACTTTTGCGCACATCTAATTTATATTAATATACTGCATTTGACAACTTTAATATTTGTTCAATTCAAATTTTCCAACAATCTTAATTCTTTATGAGTTGTGTATAATTAGTTGGTTCGAGGTGTATTATTGAAGTATTATTCACGACCTCTGTTGGTCTGGCAAAATAGATAACCTGGTATAGTTCTAGAACTTATGGAGCCGAAGAATCGACCCTTGGGAACAACTGGTAGTCATCACTCCCAGGTCACACTTTGCAGTTGACCACCCAATCGGAGGTCTTTAAAACAGACATATATGTTAAAAAAATTACTGTGTTGTGAATGTTATTTTATTAAAACCGAGATCAAAAAAGCAGGAGTGGGTATTATAAGGGAAAATGAATAAAACCAACAATAATTCCCATGCTAGTTCTTAATCAGCGTGTTCAATAAGAACTTGTGAAGGTAGCTATTGATAATAAAACCTGCATTATTGCTTTTTTTAAAGGACATTTTTTATTAGTAGATGGTACAATGGTTCTAATGGTGTCCGATTGCTGCGACTTGGTTTGATGTTATAATAAATATTTCTTGGCAAAAACTCCTTAATCGTACCATATTAGATTTCATTCTAGATTTGGACCTCTTTGTCTCTAATTTGGTACCGATATTGGAAATGTTAGGGTCTGGTTCATGGACTAGTGCACACTGAGCTATGGCGATGCTGTATGATAAATAAATAAATAAAGGGAACAAAATGTTTGTTAGTTGTGTTGCAGCACCTGTTTTTGGCCGAAACATTCAGGAATTCTGTCAAAGGAAGAAATGAAGGTTTGTCGGAATTTCCTTTGACACTCCAAGATGATTTGACCAGGAAACTAATCTTCAAATGACACCGGTAACACCGTTTTATCTTGTTTTGTCACTTGTGGCTTTTTTTTCGGGGGGACGAGAGATACAAGGTGGTGCAGGCGGCCTAATGGTAAACGGTATAGAGAATGAAATCAACAACCATAAGAACGTCACGTCGAATCGGCAAAATTGCCTAATTAGCGAAGTACATATTCACTTATTTTTTGATTAAATAGATTTTTAGTCATAAAGAAATAGTTGTTTTAATCCTTATTTTGATTAAATAAACCTTTAATTATAAAGCAATAAATGTGTTAATTCTTGTTTTGATTGAAAAAACAACTCTAGGTCAAATAAAGAATACGTATTTATTTTTTGTTGATGATTTTTAAAAACTTTCTAAGAACTCGTTTGAAAAACACAGAGTTACGAAGTTTTAATTTGGTCAAAAGTTAATTTAATGAAAACAAGGTTACAATACAACCATTTTTTTCACAATCAACAGTTCATATAATAAGTAAATGAGCAAATACTTGGTTTTATTCACACACACACACACATAGTACGAATCAGGTTTGCAATATGACATAACATAATATAATATAAAGCAATGTCTGATATGTGATGGGTTTATTCTATAGAGTGCTCGAGACATTCAAATTTGAACTTCAAATGTTGAGTTGGATTGGAGTAAAGCTGGAAATATACTAGAAAGTAGATTCGCTACACAAACACGTTTATGTTTTTTTCCCTTTGGGGGCCTTTTCGAGCGATTTGGCTGAAAAGGCCTAAATAGGACAGAAACATTAACGTGTTTGGGTAGAGAATCTTCATTCTACTATATATATATATATATATATATATATATATATATATATATATATATATATATATATATATATATATATATAATAAACTCAATGAAAATTTTTATTAAGAAGACAAAAAAAACTCTGTAAAAACTCTCAAAACTCTATTTCAGTGTACTTGCATCTCGTCAGGAGGAACAGGGTTATCTCTCTTTGTTTTGGGATAAGTTTAGAATTTAAGCAACCGCCTGGAACGAATATATTAAATTAATGTCGATTTTCTGTTCATCGAAACTTTGGTTTAATGGTTGGGTGAAATGAATTAATGATGCGTTGTACGACAATGATCAATATCCAAGTTCAATTCATTTGTTTATATAATGGTATAAAATAAAGATTTTGTATATGTTTCATGGGTATTTCGTCAGATAGATTTATTTATGTTAATCTGGTAGTGGTAAAAAGTGGAGTCTCATGAAATGAAGATAGTGGGACGAAATATTTTGTGAGTCTGTATTTATTAAATCAGGAGTGAATTTATCAGAGCAGGAAAAGGGGAAAATGGTGAAGTTGTTTAAAAAGTCAATATAATCAGCAATTCACTATTATATGTATATATACAGGGAATAGATAAAATAATGGCAACTCTATCTGATTCCATTAGTCGTATTTCTGAAATACATCAATACTACATAAAACCTCGAATGACTAAAAACCTCTTTGAATGAATAGCAGATTATTACATACTATGTTATTCCACGAAACCCATGTTGGTTGATTGAGCTTTATGAAGTTTGATATTACGGAAGGGCTGCGGTAGCCAAAACTTTATTTTCGCAAATCAACATGGAATATGGTAAAAAGTGGAGTGAAGACCATAAGAATTGGACAATGGACCAATGGAAGAATGTGATGTACTCGGACGAATCTTCTTTTGTTTCATTTCCATGATCTCGTCAAATTTACGTCTGGGGACAACCCTAAAGAAACACTGCATGGCAGGGTGAACTCCCAGTTGCATCCTATGGTATAAACACTCTTTCCCAAGACGAAAATGCACCCATCCACACCACAAGAACTGTTAAACACTGGGTGGGAATGCTTGAAAGTGAACTTCAACATTTGGATAGGCCTTTGCAATCACCAGATCTTAATATAATCGAACATTTGCGATGTCAGTTGGGGCATTATATATATATATATATATATATATATATATTCTTTCAGCTTTCACTGTTCTACGGGCATCAACCAGTTAGTTGTTTGTTGGCCCTACTTCTCGCTATTTGTCTTGACCACCTTCATTTTTGTAGCTAAATTAATCATTTATACGATATCCTTCATCCTAACTTTCACTCTGATCCATGTTGATCCTTTTCTGTCGCTAAGAGTTATTCCTAACATTGCTCTTTCCATAGCCCTCTATGCTATTCTGGGTTTATTTTCAGGTGGTTTTGTAAGTTCTATGGTTTCGCACCCGTACGTCATACTTGGTTCTGTTGATAATATACTTTAACGCCGTAGATCAATCACGAGATGCAGAGACAAGATTGAAAAGTTTGCTTGTAAGATATGGCGGAGATTAGCGAAACCACGCTTGTCATGGAAGTAGATGGCTGAGGCCATTGTCCAGCAGTGGACTTATAATGGCTACTGTCGTTGATGTATATATTGTGCTGAATCGGTGAAATCGCCTAATTGGTGAAATTCTAATATCTTTTAAAAAACGAAAAAAAATATCTAGTGCAAATTTAATCCAGATGTCATTTGATCAAAGCAAAGATGAAAGCATCTATTTTCTTTACATCTGAAAGTTTGTAAAATCTAACTTGAAAAAAGTGAATAAGTAGTCCTAACCTTTTTTGCAAAAATGAATAAATTCGTGGTTTTAATTTGAACAAAAGTTTATTGAATTAAAACAGGGGTAATAAACAACTATCTTTAGGGTCAAGGTTCATGTAATCAATGTGAAATCAAGCATTTTTTTTACAAAAAAATTACTAAATTTCGCCTATTCGGCGTAGCACACACACACGCACACACACAGAGAGTCTAGAAAGCTTTACAGCTTTAAACACTAAACATTAAAAAACTTTTCCAAAAATTTCTCACACACGCATATACACACACATATATGTGTGTGTGTATATGTGTGCATATATATATATATATATATATATATATATATATATATATATATATATATATATATATATATATATATATATATATATATATATGCCTACGTACATACACACTCAATTTTCCACCCATCCTTGTCCCAACCAGTGGATTTTCAGTTGAAAGTAAACAGTTGCTTATCAGTTAATCTCACTTAATCAAAACCACTTTCTACATCCATCCAGGATGCCTGTCCCCACATTCCTCTAAAATCTGTTTCCGATTTGATTTCTTGCACGTGTGCCTCTTCCCTCCTCCCCTCCCCCAACTGCATTTAACGCACACACATATACACAAACATAGATATAAATATAAATATATAAATTTTGCATACAGACGTAGATATGAATATGAATACATAAATTGTATACACAGGCGTAGATATAAATATCATCATCGGCGATTTTCGTTGTCGAGCCGCTACCTTCTCTAATTATAGATTACCAGACTATTTTATCAATATGAATATAGACGTTTATGAATATAGACGTATACACCGATATACTGTTCTGCGAATAGACCTGACTATACTCATCGGGCGTATGCCGTAGAGCGATTGTTAGCAAGAGAGAAAAGTGTGGCGACCAAGTGTTAATCAGTATCAATGCATTCCGATTGGGAAATTTCATCCATTCTTTAAGAACGAAAACATTCACAAGAACAACTACAATCATCAACAACCTCATCATTAGAAAACGCAAGCGATGTTGCGAAAATAAACTTCTTTGCCCAAAACACACACAAAAAAACCCCCAAAAAACAAAAAAAAACCCAAAAGGAACGAATCTGGGCCCTAACTCAAAGAAACAGGCCTGGTTAGTCACTCAATAAGAGACCATAATGCGACCAATATCTTGGTGTCCTGGGATGATCAATAAAAAAAAAATCGAAAAATAGGTGATTAATGAATAAGTTACTTCTCTCGTTTTTAGTTGGGCAGTGATCACTAAAAAGGTCTAGACTTTCAAAAAACAAGCATGAACATTACCGGGCATAAACCAGGGGATCAATTTAGCCTAAACTTACAATTGACTGAGAAAACTATTTAGGTGGGAGGAGGGGTAGAAAAAAACATTTTTTAGACATAATTAGGAGTAAATGTTGAATTTTTCATCCTTATAGCTCCATTGTTCTGACCTGTATGCGTGATACATACATACATGGTCAACCAGCCAGACCAACTTGAAAACTGAAGAAATCTGTGTTGACACTTTTGGTTGACGATTTCTAGTTAGCCTAAAGCACGTTTTTGTGATTTGCAGAAAGGAACCACACTGCAAATGCACTGAACGTTTTTGGACGATTCCGGGAAAGCAAATGTTAAGATTTGGATTTTTTTACAGAGGTATATATGTATTCACGTGTGTTTGTCTATTTCTACATACAATACCTCCAAAGCTGCTCATTTTCTTTTCCAATCAAGAGTTGTATTCAACAGTCCGAAATATGAAAATCATTCATGTTTTTCTGTTTGTCCAGACAATAGCTCCAAAAGTTTAGTGAAAGGGTGTGTCATATGGTGTGAGAATGATCCAGGAATATTCATTCGATTGAGATATATTTTACATCTTCCAACAAATTTAGAAGAGATATGCACACATATATATATAATAATCAATAATAGTGTCATTCATAGGTAGCTATTCCGTTGTATTACGACCCTCCAGTGTCGCTAGGCGAGATTAAGACTAGGCTGTTTCTTAGAGAACTCTGTAGGACCAGTCTCTGGTAGGAGTGTTCCTGAAATTCCTGGTACTTGTGAAGCACTTACAGGTTGTAATGTTCCAATTGTCTGTTTACTTACAGAGTCCAGTATTCTACCCCTACCCTACGCAGAAGTCGACGGAACGATATGTTTTTTTTACGCATAATTCATAATCTACCAGAGTAATCAATTCAAGAGTTAGAAGAGCGTTGCATAATTGCTTATTGCAGATGGGTGCCACACTTAAGAGTACTCAACCCTGAATGTTGATATTGTGCATATATATTCTCTCATGTTTGTTTGTTAGTCCACACAATATCTCCAAAACTTCTCAAAGAATGTCAATGACATTTTGCAGAAGAGTAAACAGTGGGTTAAGGAAAGGTTCAATTTTTGGATGGATCTCTTGAAGTGCTCTTTCCAATGGGACAAAATTATACAATCTTTTTGTCATAGAAATTTTCTCTAATTGAAAATGAACAAATTATCAATAAACAAAATCTGCTAAATACAATGTGCAATGAAGCTGTATTTAGCTCAGTTGAGAAACAGAACCACCATCATTCGCTGCATTGCTGCACTCCTCGAATAGATAACAATACAATCGGACTGTAATCATGTGACTGGTATTGAGCCAAGTTTTTGCCGAAAATGGACTACGACAGACTAATCTGACTATTGTCTTTCAGATCGATGTGTGAATGCTTAACAATCCTAAAGGCGACGATTGGGTGCTGAACAAACTCACCATTGAAGATGTTATATTTTACTCGTAAATAAAGATTGAGAATTTTCGGCTAAGTTTCTGAGAAAAGGTCTTATCATTATACATTGATTCATTTGAATTCTTGTCATCATTTTGGTTGCAGCTCGGATAGTATAATGGTTTGCACGCCTGCCTCACATGCAGGAAGTGTCGTGTTCGATTCCCGATATGAGCGAAGAGTGTGTGAAACTTCTCAAGACAAATTTCCCTGTGCACTCAGCAGCTCTCACTGTAAATTGTATGATAAGGGTGGGGGTATCCCTTCCATAAGTATCCATAGACAATGTTCCGAGATCAGGATACTGCACGAGCATTGATTCTCCCAAATTATGTTACGATGTTTCGGTCGCTGTACCCTTCATGTTCCTGTCATACAAGGTGAAGCTTGGTGGTTGTTGAATTCAATTCTTGGGTCAGGCAGTGGAATAAAGTTGGATGACATCACAAGGTCGAATTAACTGAAACGAGATATCTTTTGGCATGGATAGTGGAATAAGAACAATCAACCCCCCTGTATTAAATAAAGTAGGATTTCTTGATCTTTTGCCCTATGGCCCCTTATTTTCGGTTTAATTTTTAAATTTATCGCCCCCTTAGCTTAACTTTCAATCCCCTAAGAAAATGATAGGTTTATATTATCTAATGCCTTTAACCAAATAGATACTCACATCAAGCAACTTGATTGTGCATCTTCGAGAAGAAACAAGGCAATTTCATAATAAATGTTTACAGTGCATATCTGGAGTCTCAAGGCGACCTACACGTGCTTGCATAATGAAATACCACGATAATGAAAACAAAAATCAATAATTCAAACAATATTTTTCATAATACATGACGCTCTATCGCCCCTCAGATCAATTTCAGTTCCTTTTGGGCGATATTGCCCCGTTGAGAATAGCTGAAATTAAGATTTGAAATCGAAATTTCAAGATCGTTACTGAATACGACAGACACCTTAAGAAGGTCGGAAACCACAGTGACCAACACGTTGTAGCCATAACGTCCGAGATGAGGGCAACAGTCATAATGAACAAATGAATAATGTTGAGAATCTTCTTCTGGAAGGAAGAGCCTTCTTTTTTAGAGTGGGATCTCAGCTACTTCCTGCGGAAAGCCTAAAAGCAATCTGCTGATATTTAATCCGAAAATAAGAAATTATTTACTTGAATAGTTGAATTCATATTTTTTTATATTGATGTATCTATTACAAAAAAAGATCACGAATTGAGTTTCTGGTTGGTAGGAAAAAAGAATGCAAATTAATCTATTTTAGTCTCCCTTACTTGAGAAAAATGTAAACGCAGCCAGAAGAAGTAATTGTTGCTACCATTTACAACAGATACTGTTTTACTAAATTAAGGATATGTGACGAAAAACGCCCAGAACTTTCATAAAAAATGATTTCATTGTCTGAAATCTTTGTGTCATTCGCAATTAGAATGATTGGAGAAGATTTCTGGTAAGAAAACTGTTTGTTTCCTACGTTAAGAACCAGAGATTGGTGGTTTTTAGTCGGCAACAAAATGAAAATGCAACCTAACCCCCTTTTTCAGGCATTAGTACTTCAAAATTATGAACGTTTGTTTTGGATCAGGTCCAAAGAATCCTTTTTTTGCTCCAGATTCATAGAATTCTTTGGAAATATGGGTGATAATCTGCTCCAATGAAATATGTAAAGCGTAGAACTGTTGGGGGGGGGGGGCAAATTTCAGAGAGAAAGAAATCTCTTCAGCCACTCAAGGTAAATTTCCATCACCATAAGATGTAGGAAATAACATTATAATCAAAAGATAAGAAAGGCTATATGATTTTTTGGGTCTCATTTTGTAACTGGGAAAAAATAAAAAATAAAAGAAAATTCAGTTGCGAAGGGGTCAAGACAAAAAGTTTCAACAAAAATTGAGAAAATTTTCTGTTCCAACAAGCGATCGTTCCTGGTTGTGAATATATTTTAACATCTATTTTTATAACAGAGAGATGAAAGATTTTTCGAGGGAATTAAGACCACGCAACTGGTTCTGGAGATATTCAAATGACTGGATACTTTCCTGACATACCTTGCACACGTTTACATACTGACCTATTTCATTCGTTGCTATTCTAAATGAATTCAACCATTTTACTAATTGCAGAGATTTCTTAAAACCTTCTACGTTGTACCAAATCTAAATTTTTCCACTAAGTCAACCATTATTCTCTATTCTCTGACCTTCACCATTCTGTTTTTCTTTCCTCTCAAAAATACAATCAGTGAATTTTAATCACCCCCCACCTCTTTAGAGGGGATGCAACTAGAAACTTGTTCTGTTATTTTTGTTCTGTGGTCATTCAAACATTGGTCAGAGCGGATGACGGATTTTTTGTAGACAAATGAAGAAAAAAAAATAAAAGTCGGACGATGGCAATGGCTTATAGACCATGAAAGAAATTCGTTTATTCAGTCGACAGGGAAGGTAAAGAGGGGAAAGGAATTTATTTGAAAAGAATTTAAAGAAAAAACAAAAGAGGAAACGGAAAATTATAAGAAACATAAGATAACAAAAAGAATGAGAAAAAAAATAAGATAATCAGGATGTGACAGAAAAAAAATGTTTTCTTTTTCACGTATTTATGTATAAAAAATATTTTTTTCCATTCAACCCCCACCTCTGTTCTAGACCCACCCCAGCTTTGAGGTAGGGGAGGAAAAAGAATGAAAATGAAAGGGGATTTCTAAAAAATGTCGGAAGTGAAGAAGGAAGGGCGAGAAAATGGGTGGAATTTCAGGGTGGCGGGGGAATGGAAAGGAAATTGAATTGAAATAACCGCCACTCCCAGGGGTAATGGGAATGAAAGGCACTTCTAATACCTGTTTCGTTTTTGTTTTTACATCATCACCGATCACGCGACATTTTGATCTATCCCACCCCTACCCCCCGTTCTTCATTACACTCAGTGACGGATTATGTACTGCTCGGGCCCCTAGGCTGAGCTCCATTATGGCTCCACCTAACCTTGTACCCCACACCGCATTACTTTTAAATGTTTATATTATGGGAGCCGAATTTAGAAAACGAAACAGTATTTATAGTATTCAGATATGAAAACTATTTATGCAAAAGCACTGAAATATCATCCAAAATACTCACGTCTACACTCAATTGAACCATTTTTTTTTTTTTGCTCTTAGGCCCCACCACCCTCCAGGCCCCTAGGCTTTAGCCTACTCAGCCTGATGGTTAATCTACCACAGAATACAGCACGACTGAACCACTCAACGTCTCAGATACAGAAATGAAATATCAACCTTTTACCATTTAAGTATGTTTGAGCTTCAGATTGACAATCATGTGCTCACGTCTCACCACTATAATCTATGGGCCAACTGAATAAATAGAGGAGGCCACTCAGTGTAATTATTAGGGGACAAGTGTTTTTAGATGGTAATAACCGACTGATAACATTAAACAAAGAATATGAAAATTGGGGAAATTTATGTTCTGTAATAATTTTACTAGTTTACTTATGCCGACAAAAATGACAGCATATTTAAATAATTTTACAATAGAGAGGCAAAATTTGACATCATCGGCGTTCTTCCAGCTCCAATGTGCGATATTTTTCATTACTTCGACTGCGATTAGGCACAATTCGTAAGTATAGGACAGCCAGTATAAATTTAATTAGAGATCTTGATACGTTTTAGTATTTCATTGGAAACTTCGAACAGACGTCAACAGAATTTTGGTAACAAAGCAACATTTTTACGATAAAAATGCCCGAAACTAGTAATCATGTTAAATCTATTGTAATCATCATCAAAATAAGAAGAAAGATTGTTGGCGATTTCCATCAAAAAATTTGGAACAATATAAACTTGGACATAGATGTTCGTTAAAATATCTTTATATTTAAAAAAAAAAAACGATGTAACGTGATACATAAGATAATTCTTTTGCGTTGTTCCAGACGACGAAAATGGGAAAATGACGAGATTTTTTTGCAGTAGATATTTTGAAATGACTGTATTTCAAAATTCATAAAACGCATTTCTTTCCTGAAAGATTCTCTCGAAAACCAGCCTGCCTCCTAAAATTCGAAGGTCAAATTGTATGGAAGACTTTGTCAACCCTCACGTCACAAACTCTCGTATGGTAAGCTATGTAGTCCTCAATTATTTTTCAGAAAAATACCTAGCTAATTATGAGGTGCGTCTCGCCATCTGTAATGTCTTATCATCATCAGTTGGGTAATACGCTGTGTTGTAATTGTATGAAACCGTGGACAAAAACTGCGAACATCAACAGGTTTCATCAGTTTTCAAGTTGGTCTCCCAGGCTGAACCAATGGAGCTAGGGGGCTGAAGATTTAAACATTAACTCCTTATCAAATCTTGGGAAAAATTGTTTTCGTTTTTAGAGCCCCAAATAGCTTTGAGGGCGTCATCAATTTACGATGTAAATTTATGTTAATTTGGTCCTTTAAAATTTGTTGAGCAGTGTTCATGCTTGCATTTTGAAAATTCTGACTTTTTAGTTACTCCTCTCGCCAATTGTTAGGCGGTGATCACCACCCAACAAATGATGAGAGAAGTAACATTCATTGATCACCTCTTTCAGACATTTCTAATTGCTCACCCTCAGTACAGCATGCTACTAAAAGACGTGTTACTCAGTGACTACGGAGACTTGTTATCGTTTATTCAGTTATTTTTTTCTTCAATGTTCTGTTCTTTTCTCTGGAATACATCAAAAAATCATCTGAAGGGCGAAATGAAGAAAACGCCATTCATATTTGATGTTTCCCAATAAATCTAATGGCTTCAGTTTTTACTGTTTATATTAGAAAGAGAGAGGTCATAGGGAAAGGGCTTTTCTAATGACTGAGGGAGTTACAAATTTCCTCTGGCGCTAGTGTTCGTTGTCTTTAAGTGATCACAATGAGTGGTCTCCTCTGTAATAATAATGATGATGATGATGATGATTGAAAGAAAACCCAAAATATTACGAGATTTTGAAACCCCAGTCGCCATTGTTGGTATTACCTTGTGTTTGTATCTGTTACACTGAATCGGCAAAACTGTCTAATGGGCGAAGTTGTAACTTTTTTTTTTGCGAAGAAATGAATAAATACGCAGTTTTGATTTTATCAAAAGTCTATCTTATCAAAACAGGGATATAAAACAATTATTTTAACAATCAAAAATTGATGTAATCAAACATTTTTCTTACAAAAAAATAAAAAGCTTAAATAGGTTTATTCATAAATTTATTTAGACAAAACAAGGATATAAATAAAGATTTTTTTACCATCAAAAGTTGATGAAATCAAAGTGAAATCAAGCTTGTTTTCAGTGATAAAAAATGAGTGAATTTTGCGAATTAGACTATTTCGGCGATTCGCTGTATCATATACAGAAAGATGTTCCGTGTCGAGGGAACTGGACAATGTATCCAATTTTACTCTCGTTGGGAGTCGTTCAGGCTGGGAGGCGAGGTTATCTGTTTTGTCATGTTCACATCTTTGGGTGTGCGAGGAGATCTTTTTCTTCGATTATCGCCAATGCAGGTCAGTGCATTCAAAAGGGTACGCCAACCATGGTCTAAAAAAACCAATCAAATATACATGGAGTGGCTTTTAATTGAAAAGGTTGAGCAAATCGTTATTACCATTACTGTAGAATGACCCTCAGCCCAGAAACCATGGCAGGAAGATGACCAGAATGGGATATTGGGACAGGGCGTGTTGATAACTGATGCTTTGCAACACACAATACAATGCCAGATGCAGGTGGGAGTAGGGACATCGTGTTGTGTCCATCTTACAAGTACAAATATGTGCATATCCAGAAAATCAGCATTCAAAATCATAGCCGTTATACTTACACACTCCTATCCTTCGGGCTGAGATTCTAGTGTGGTATCTGTTCTGTTGTGCTCTCGTCTATGGGAGGGGTGTGGCATATACAAGGCTGACCTTGTCCTGGGGATTCTGACCCTAGAGCAGTACCTTCCCACTGCACTATAAGGGGAGGATCAGTAGGACATCCTTGATGCCTTTGTGACACCGGTCACGGGGACTGAGCAATTTTTGTCTTTGCCTACACACGCACATATGGGCTCTCACATTGAACTGACCTTGTGTCACCTCAAGGGAAGTGTTTAAATAACTACCTACAGATATACAAGTGTGTTGATAAAGCTATACGCAAACTTATGAGAAACGATGTATGTTACATCGACCTTGTTCTCTACGCAAATCTCTTGATGTCAATGTCTAAAATACAAATCCGGTTCGCCGTCTTCGTGTGTGATTTTCGTGTTGAACCTGTTATTATTTCAACTGTTGAACTTGTTGCAAGAAATGAAACGATAATGAAAAAAGGCAAAAAAAAAGAAGAAAAAACACTAAGAAAACAAAATAAAAAGAAGAGAAAGAACAAAATCCAGATTTTTGTGAGTGGCGTATGGGGCCATTACAAAACACAAAAGTCGGATTGAGGGTGGGGGACATAAAAAAAGAAAAACATTCCAACAGTAGCGATGTATTGTCAACTGTTAAATAGCTGTTCATTTCTTTTACTTACCTCATCATCAGGTGTGGGTGATTTTCTTTTGTTAAACCTGCCCTCCTTTACAATCTGATTCATTTGCCCTTCATCCCGTGAGAAATTATCAGATGCCAGACGACCTTCGCCGACACGTGTGAATCCGGGTTTTTTTTTTTACATTCTCTCAGCAGACATTTTACATTTGCGCAATGTTACAGTTTTTCAAATCCATAAATGCATTGCAATATTTCATAAGCTATACGCCAAGTAGTCTCGTACAGATAATACCTTTCCCGTGCAAATTTAAAGATATAAAGCAAACAAATGGAAAAGTACGACAACCAACTTTTAAAAGACGACAACCAAATTAAAACTTCAGCATTCAATTAAAAATAAAAAGACAGACAAATTTCAAAATACGCCAAACAAATAAAAAGTGATTTAGTTCGCTTAGCCAGGTGTGTCTTAAAAATTGGGTCGCTTTATTCTCCAATTTGACTGCAGTAGTTTTTGGCTTGCTTGGCGTATTTTAAAATTTGGGTGCCGAATTTTTTAATTTAGTTGCCGGATTTTTTTAACTTACTTGTTTCATTTTTTAATTCGCTTGGGAAAAGGTATACCCTAGGCTAAAAGAAGTGGAAGTGCTCCAACTTCCCCGCAATTTATCCATGGCTGACAGGGGGTGCATTAGTGCAAATGAACGCGAACAGCTCTGGTTGAAAATCGTGAACCCAATCCCCCCGATAACTTCCCCCAGATAAATGACTTTTGACAATTTCACATCCACAGACAAATTACCTATGAGTGCGGTCATTTACATGGACAAGTCCTTCATTTCAACAGATTTTAACTTTGCCTTTACAGTTGGCATGCTTATTGTCAAGGGGGAAATTATCCGGGGACATTTATCTAGGGGACAGTTGTCCTATAACTATATTGACCATATCAAATCGAAACAGTCACAAATAAGACGGCTTTATGGCCTGATTTATGGTTGAAGTAGTTGAGGAGTTCTGGTGTTTCGGCTTCTTTGTTAATTCTCATCAAAAGCTAAAAGTCATATAAAAGTGCAGAAGCCAAAGAAGCAAAGAAAACAAGTTTGATTAGAAAACGTCACACGACCAACGTCTTTTGGGAGCATGCTGCATGATCAATTAAAAGTAATGTTACTTATCTCACCTATTGTTGAGTAATGATCACTAAAAAGAAGTCCGAATTTTCAAAAAACAAATGTAAATGCTTCTGGACATATACTAAGGGATCAATTTAGCATGAACTTACATTGCAAATTAAGCCTCCCACTAAAAACGTATGGGATGGGTTTAAAAAAAACAAGGGTTAACAGGACATGATAAGGAGCAAACGTTGAAATTACAACTGTCTTGCTCCATCGGTGCTGCCCTTACATATGATAAGGGTTACCAATTTCGATGGGATTTTCAATCTTTGATTTTGGATGTCACTCTCAAACTCGAAAAATTGAAAAAAAACATGAAAAAAATTCAAGATCTAATTATTGTCAACACAAAAAATAAAAATTCGAAAAAAAAAAAATCAAATTGACTGCATTGCCCATGTTACATACATAGTCAGTCGCCCAGTCAGCCAGATCAACTTCAAAACTAAAGAAACCTAATGTTGACAGTTTTGGTTGATGGTTTCTGAAAATTACGTTACAATTCATTTTTTTCTTACCGTCGATTAGAAACTCAATCCGTGGTGGGTGTTAGTTGGGAGTCAAACAACAATTTGATCTTGGAGAATCAAAACATTTCGACTTTTCTCACGGACGGTCAGTCTTGTATATATTTCTAGTTGGGTTACAGATCAGTCAAGTTTTCAGATTTTCGCAACATTATACGAAGAAGAAAAATCTCATAACCATCGGGAAACCATGTTATGTTTGTCTCATCATTCCCCTAGCTTTAGGGGTTGGGGTTAAGGTTAGGATTAGGGGTTAGAGTTAGGGTTACTGTTATTTTGTCTTTGTTTTTGGTGGGGATCAAAGAAAAAAGATCCAGCATTTTGAGTCATTTTCGCAACTTGCAACTTAATCTTTTTTCTTTTCTTTTTTGACTTCCGTACTTAAAAATTTTGACTTTTACTGTGGACTAACGACAATAACCCAAACCATATTCCGAATGCTTATCTTCTAGACATGCTGGCCCTTCCCGCTTATAACACAGTTTTCTGACTCCGATCCTACCCAACGATTTGGCTTTATGTCAGAGTAAGCCTAACACACTAAATATCAACAGGGCGGCTTTTAGAATGACTTCGTCATTTGTCTAAACTTTTTTCCATTTCTCAAGCGAAATGTGGTCACCGGAAGGAATGAAAAAAAGTATTTCCGTTGAAAAAAGTTGAAAAGAAATTAAGAGACGTTGAGGAAATTGGCTCCTATTACAGACACAACCGGTGACCCCTGTCAGTTTTAGGGGAAGCCGAACACACCTAAGCCTTGTCGTTTTCAGGAAACTTCCGGATAAATGGGGAAGGGCTTCGTCAATCAAAACCCAATTAATTTCCTGATGGGAATTTAATTTCTTTCACTATGAGCGACATTGATTCTGGCAGAATGAGTAATTCAGAAATCTGAATTTTTTTTATAGATTGTCGTCACTGACTCGCTGACAGACGGGTTTTGACTGATTGACAGACTGCCATACCGAAAAACTCCCACCATGTCCCATTTCCTCCCACTCATCTATATATATGTCTGAAAGTGCAAGGAGAGAATACGCCCATCTACGGTCTGACTTTCAAGTTTGTTATTTTTTAGAAGTTAATCAAGAATTATGTCAGAGGCAATGCAATACGAGAGGCAACGATAGAACGTAATTTTAAAAAGCTTTTATGCCGAGGTTTGTGGTGATTAATCACTGAGTTTGGGGTTAAAATTATTCATTGATCACAGTAATTGTTTCTGGTTTTAATGATATATTAGCTTCGATTCTCGTTGCTTCTCTTATTTAACCACGACCCGAAACGCATCACAACTTCCACGTTCGAGCGAATAACTTTGGGATCCTAAAAGATATAAGGACCCAGCTTCGCTCAGGTTATGAGGAATACAATCTAAAAGCTTAAAAAGTTGAAGAACCCGAATGGAAACCAACAAGTTCCGTACAACAGACATATTTTGATTCGTTGCATCAATACCAAATGATATTCTATTCGAAACTGTGAACGGTTTATTTCTCAAAATCGGCCACGGAACCAAAAATGTATGATGCGGAACCCAAGGGTTCCGCAGGATCCAGTTTGAGAAACCCTGGTTTATGTATGTATATATATATATATATATATATATATATATATATATATATATATATATATATATATATCTAAATTTGTCCTCACCATAAACTAATTTATTCTCAAACTGGGAGGTGCGAGAGGCCTAACAGTTAACAGCCTAAGGAATGAAATCGGTGAACTGTGGGATAATTTGCGTTCACTTTGCAACATTGCCCTTGGGAATGGCATTAATCCCTTCCAGTTATAGGTAAGTTTGACTCCTTTAGCTTTTAAATGTAGTTCATCTTAAAAGGGCGTCGGGATATCACCCTGGCCTCGTAAAAACCTACAATAGCAACAAACAATGATTGGCTTTTCATGGATCATTTGATGAATGGAGTCGAAATCATGGCCTCATCTATCACACGACAGGGGAGCAACTATGATGAGCTGATTCTGTTGTCGTAAACTGGTGTAGTTCTCTGTGACACAGAAAATGATTTTCTTGTAAAATCCCAAATAACCAATTGGTGAATCTATCACTCATGCTGTTTATATTCCAAAGCTTCTGTCAACATATCTGATAACTAAATACGGTACGTCTGAGGATCCAAGGTGATGCTTTTTATCCCCCACTAAATACTTTCTAAATCAAAGGCAATTCGTGCGTCATTACAGAAGAGAAGATATTTGTGCAAAGAATTCCTCTTAGCCTTGTGATTAATCCAGATAAAGCGACTTTAATCCATTTCCAATGTCAACAGCCGACCAATGGCTTAAGATGTAGAGACCTGAGGGATTTAGACATGCCAGTCCTGCTTACCGGCTTTGTAAATAGACTGAAGTGTTTAAGCGGGAGACTTCATCACGAAGTGTCGAGAAGATTGCAGGGTCGCTTTAGACTGAGAACAGAGTTTTAAAAAAAGTATTTGTAAGAAGATAACAACGGCTCACCGAAGGTTTCAAAGAACACACACACACACACACACACACACACACACATATATATATATATATATATATATATATATATATATAGTAGCGAGCGAAATATAAGGATCGATATATTGAGGGTTATCAAAAGTTAAAGAATAAAATTAATTTTATCCAGCAATTGATAATCATTAGTGTTGAAAATATTTAATTACTATCATGAATTACTTTTTTCAGGCTTGCATATTATTGGAGCCAATTTTACCGGCAATCTGATCGCTCCTGTGGGGAAACAAACCATGATCACTGGAGAAAAAAAATATCGTTGATTTTCACGAGAGTTAAATGTCAATTTCAGCCATTGCATATGATGTCCGGCGTTCTCAAAATCTAGTTTACAAAATGATCACCCGAAAAACGAATACTGGACGACCTCATACAACTACCAAAAGGGAAGACTGCTCTTATCCGTGGTAGATATATTCAAGACTTCAACGCGTGAGTTAGGTGAGAATTAGTCGAGACATGCTATTTCACATCGGCTGATCGAAGCTGGATTTAAATCTAGGACCACTCCAGTCAAGCCTCGTATCAGCCGTAAGAACTAGAAGGATTGTCTTCAGTATGCAACAGAACATGTTCTCTAGACTTACGAACAGTGGGCCAAGTTCACCTTACTTGGATCTGATGGTAAAAAGTAAAAAGTAAAGTGTAGGCTAGCCCTCAGTGTGTTAAGACAAGTCTGAAGTTTGAAAGTGACGGTATGATGATTACTGGTGTCATCTCTGCAGTTGGTATTAGCCCTGAGATTCGGCCAGGTGAATGCTGAAGTCTATAAGGAGCTTTGTTCCAAACTTTTATCTAGTTGAGAATCCGTGCACCGTGTCATACCGCCAAGGAAGATAAGGACTTCATTAACAAGGAAGGGCTTTCAATAATGAGCCGGCCTCTCCAAAGCCCTGAATAAAACATACGTGGAATTTAATGCGAGAGCGTGTCCAACGTTTAAATCCCCAAAACTTGAACAAACTTGGGAAGAAGATTGAAACTGAACAAAATCACTCCTGAATTTTGCAAAAAATTAATCATGGAAACAAATGCTTGCAAGTAATAAAGAACAAAGGTTGCTAAATTCTGATTTCTATGGTTCAATTTTGCTTTGATTTTTGAAAAGTTTTTTTTTTTTTAGATTTGTTCTTCAACTTCTGAACAACGTGTTTATTGCACAAATATGTTTTTGGCTGTTAGAGATATTTGATTTTCCTCAATTAAGCCATAACCTTTACAAAGTTTAATCATATAGTCTAACAATAAACTGTACAAAATTAACAGTCTAGTTTATTTCTATCAGTAGTAACAATGGATTAACTATAATTTTTGAAGCTGTTCCTCGTATTTTGTTCGTTATGGAAAAAGCAGAACTATTAAAAGAGAAATAACCTGTGTTTGGTATATGAGGGCAAGTAAAAAATACCATCAATTATCATCAATTTACAAGAAATTAAGAAGTTAGAGAGGGGGAAGAAAATTCTTCAGAAAATTAAAAAAGGAAGGAACGAATGGAACAAGCAAGTGGGGGGTGTAAAAAGAGAGACGAAGAAAAAAAGATAGACAGACAGCTAGAGGGGAAGAAAGAAGGAACAGGGTGAGAGATGATAAAGAAGGATACGTGGAAGAGAGGATGAATGAAATAAGAAAGAAAGTTCAGAAGGAAGGTAGGAAGGAAAGAAGGGGGAGGGGAAAAGTATTGAAGGTTTGAAGGGTGGAAAAAGAAATCAGGAGGAAAAAGGAGAGGAAGTGAGGGAAGAACGAAAGAATATAGGAAGAAAGGAAAGAAGAAAAATAGAAAGAAAGTGAAGAAAGGAAGAAAAGAAGGAAAGAAGATGACAAGTTGGATTAAGAAACCACAAGTTTGAACAGTTAAGGTCATTGCATTTGAAATGCAAGTTTCAAACCGCCATTTCTTTATGGCTCGCATAAAAAAAGGGTATAACAGAGACGGAGAGGGAGTAAGCGGGGGAAAAATAACTAGCAAGTTAGAGGGGGGTAAGAGGGAGAGAGAGAGAGAGAGAGAGAGAGAGAGAGAGAGAGAGAGAGAGGAAAAAAACCGTAGGGATTAAGCAAAGCTGTGAGTGACATCTCAAACTATCTCCTTATTCAATGCTGAAATTTAGTCATTCTTGCACGTAAAGAAGATCGCATTTCAAGGTTGGTCAACTCGGCCCACGCGAGACACGGACGAGACTTAATTAGTTTGCATTGGGATAAAGGAGTGCTACGCATTTGCATTGCAATGTCTACCCGACCCCTAAGAGCGTCACACTCACTTTGAACCATCTTGGTCCCTGGAAAGTTCACTCGGTAGATCATCATCAGCCTTTTAGCGTTTGTCGCTGGACATGGACCTTTCCCAAGATTCACCCTACCTCTCTATCGTGGGCGTCGCGGAGCTAATATTTTCTGAACCGTCTATCTCGTCAAGCCACACTTTTTTCTGCCAGCCACAATTTTGGATATGATCCCAGAGGATCTACATTGTGAGCCGTGGCTTTCAATCAGATCCTTTTTTTAACTAAAAAAAATGGAGATAATTTCAAAAACGTTACTGTAATTGATTAATATCCTTCAATTTGAGAAATCTTAGTGTGTGTTTGTGTGTGTTCGTATACACAGAGATAACTTGACACCTGGCGATTGTACTAAGTTGATATTCGCCTGATATGTTGGTCCGTGCATCGGACATGGCATTGTTAAGTTTGAAGTTGTTTGGATTTATGCTCGATTCGCAATAAAAAAAATATCATCTTGAAATGGATATAGTTTTTGCCTGAAAATACATTAAATGCGAATTTATAGATTTAAAATGTTTGGTAAGAAAAAGATGAAATTGTATATAGTTGACGTAACAACATTTAAAAAAACACCTGTTTAAATTTTCATTACTATTAACGATTTCTGTTTTGATTTTTCTATAATGAAAATCATTTAGAAAGAATAGAGTCTCATTATTTCAAGTTTAAACCTGGAGGTTTTTATGAAAACTGATGTTCTTTTTGAACGGACTTGCCCTAGTTTCATTAACAAACAAAATATGTAATATCTGGGTAACCCCCCCTTTCTTCTTCTTCTTCTTCTTCTTCTTCTTCTTCTTCTTCTTCTTCTTCTTCTTCTTCTTCTTCTTCTTCTTCTTCTTTCAAGAAAAGACGAAAGGACATGAGACTCAAACTGACTGCGTACCTGAAGGCAATATTTGCCTTAAAAAAACAAATAAGATAGATCAATTTGATCGATAGAGTGTCAAATAAATCATTGGTTGATTAAGGAAAAGGCTGCGGAATTAATAAAAGTTTTCAGGTACACGAATGCTGATATTCTAACAAAAGATCAAATGAAATAAATAAAATGATTGTGTTCTACCAATCCTCCGACAGCGGAAAGTCTATTTGCCTTGAAAATCAGGATTCAGGATCCCGTCTTTTAAACTTTCGAAGATGGCCGTTGCTTAAACGAAACAATGAAAGTCTCACATTCATACTGAGTCAGCTTCTCAAATTTATGCGAGAGAAGTAAAATCTGAGCATTTGTAGGATACTTTTATTACTACTGTGACGTCACCTCCTACCACTTCTTATTCAGTAGTGCACCAAGTTCCATTTTCTGCCCAAGTCTCGCTTCTGCGAGAGGTGCATTGAGATCGAGCCTTGGCCAGGAAGAGAGAGGTCTGAAACCATTGTAAACAGGAGAGAAGATGCAAGTCGCCTGTTCAATGGCAGATAGCAATGGTGTCATGATTCAAGTTATCAGAAAGTATTTATTGCTTTGTGTGATCAGGCACGACCGAGACGCAATGCAATAATATCAGGTCTACTTAGTCACTCAATAGAACCAACATCTTTTAGTAGTATTCTGCGGTGGGGTGATCAATAAAAAAGATTGGGAAGAGGGGTGACCAATGAATAAATTACTTCTCTTGTCTTTTGTTGGCAAAAAAACTAAAAGTTTGAATCAAAGAAATAAAAAAAAAACAAGCATTGATGATGCTGAACACAACTTAAGGGACCAATTTAGCATGAACCTTGATTGAACCCCCGAACAGAACCCCCACTAAAATCTTATGGGAGGTGAGGTTAGGTGTAACAGAAGAAGAAAAAAATAACGTTTTTTCTAGACACGATTCGGAGTAAATATTAAAATTCCCAGCCCTCAATATCTATTGGTGCGACCTGCATGCACAATACATAAATACAGAGTCAGTCAGCCTGACTTGAAAATCTAAGAAATTCATGTTGGTAGTGTCTACTAAACATTCAACAATCAGCCATCCAGGATAGCTCTGATATAACACAGGCGACTCATGAAATCAGTGGTTACAATGACATTGATCCCTGTACTTGTAAAAGTCTGGGCTCTTGCAGCAATGGTTTAAGCACCTCTTGGTGTTTGATGCAGAATCCCTGACGAGGTATACAAAATGGCTACCTTAGTGCCAATCAATAAGGAAATCAAATAAATGAAAATACAGGGTCACCAAGAGTCTTCTTTATCGATTAATGAATCCCTCTTGCTTGCACATTAGATTTGGTCGGCAAAAGAAAATATAAGTGACCCCAAATTAAAGGTTCATGGTGAGGTTAATTATACCCTTTGATGTGGAAACGCGGGGACAGTTCTGATGTACGTTTCCTTTGAAGTGTCTAGAGAAGAAGATATTGCATATCAAAGAAAATGGATGATTCCAGAACACAACCAGCAGAATACAAAAAATAACAGGTAAAAAAATGACAGCAAAACCTTTTGGTAGGTAGTGGTATATATTCGATAAGAATGATGTGATTTTATCAGTTCTGTATTGTTGCATTGATAGAAAGATAGGAACAGACTCACACTCGCTCTCTCTCACAAACACAAACACACACACACACACACACACACACACACACACACACACACACAGATGTATACATAGATAAATATTAAGAGACTGTGATAGAACATGAATAGACTCACACGTATACAAACTTGCACACATATTTAGATACACACACACACATTTAGATACACACACACACACACATATATATATATATATATATATATATATATATAGTAGAATGTGGATTCGCTACACAAACTAACTAGCTCATGTTTTTGCCCTCTTCGGGTCTCATCAGGCGAATATATATATATATATATATATATATATATATATATAGAGAGAGAGAGAGAGAGAGAGAGGGAGAGAGAGAGAGAGAGAGAGAGAGAGAGCAGGAAATTGAGAGATAGGTAGATATTTCCCTGAAAGCCAATATGAAAACTTGTGTCTGGTTGATGTCGTAAACATAACAATTAGCGTCTGATGGTTGGAGAATCAATTCTTTCCCGACTGGTATTCAAATCAGCATCAATTTGCAACACCGAAGACAAGTAGGCTAATCCAATCTGTAAGTCCTCATTACTGGGCACTTCTTATGATTCGTTCCTTTGTAAAGTATGTAATGCCCTTGCGCTGGCTACGGTTTCGGTCACCACTGGTTAGGTTCCATGAATCACATTGTATCCATAGCGGCGGGGGGGGGGGGCAATAGTGAGAAGTGAATACAAACTGTCTGTGCAGGAGTTTGAAGTTGGCTTTCCAAGTTCATTCTTCAAGACGTTTCGCCACCCTGCACCTCCTCTTATTCTTTTTCCCCCCTGCTATTTTAAAAATCTTTATACCACAGTCAATACCTTTATTCATTTGCCTGAATCCGGTCATTATTTCGCCTGTCTTTCTTTCTGTTTGTCTTCTATTCACCTCTTGAAATAAGATAAATATGTTCTCTAGTGGTACCTGTCTGTCAGGAAGTCTTTCTATCTGCACAATATCTCCAAAAGTTCTCAATAAATTTCAATAACATATTGCGAAAGGTTTGGCCATGGGTTGAGAATTCATTAAATTTTGGGGTAGTTTCCTCCGGTAATCTTACTATAGTTATCCCTTCAGCATCGTAGCTCTTAGTCCACACAATATCACCAAAAAGTTCTCAGTGGATCTCAATAGAATTTTCCCAAATAGTGGGTCATGAGTTAATGAGAAATTAGTTAGATTCTGAGGCGGATCCACAGAATTCTTCTCCCGATTCAGCGATGTTTTTCTTAAAAAAACGTATTTATGTATTCACTCACACTTTTCTGCCCAATATCTCTTAATGTTCTCATTTGAATTTCAATGACATTTCGAGGAAGGATGGGCCATGGGCTGGGGAAGAAGAGATTGATGGGCGGATCCAGGATTTTTTAAAACTGTTAACTCCCTTGCATTGTAGCATTGTTATTATTGTATTATTTTCAATTAGTTTATAGCGACAATGGCGTTAGCAGAGGTAGGCGCTGAGTGCTTTCCAGTAATCATTCCAGTTTCTACGCCCTAATAATTTATTGAGTGGACACTTGATTAGTTCCTTGGTGTTCCCACTTTCACAGCTATTCGACTTTTCCAGATCATCCTTCCTTATCTGAATAATCGTCGTCATCACCATCATCATCATTATCATCAATCCACGGCTGGATGAAGGCCTTTTCTGGCTCCTTCCATGTCCACCGTGATTGTGCTAACCTCTGCCATGTCTTGCCTGCAAACCTTTCTATCTTGTCTCTCCATCTTATATCTGGTCTTCTATTACGTTGGCTATCTTTAGGGTACCAATCTATCAACTTTTTGTGCCATCCATTATCCTCACTTCTTGCTAAGTATCCAGCCCACCTATATTTTTGTCTCCTGATTATTTCTATGATATATTTTACTTTGATCTATTCTTTAATCTATGTTGACTTTTCTTCTATCTCTTCGTGTTCTCCCTCTTTCCATCGCTATTTGTAATAGTGAAAAGCTTCGTAGACATATGGGGTACCGTCTAATGGTTGATTTGAGTATAGAGATTGAGAACCCCTATAAATATATAGGGACCCACCCACAAGGGGGCTGTGGATAAAAAGAGTGAAGGTAGACAGTTATAGATGTACAAGCCGTGGTGTGTGTGTGGGGACAAACACACCCGCCCCTAAATTCGGGGAAAACAGTGTGAAATATCGGGCAAATCGTTGTCATTCAGGCAAAATCGCATAAAGTTTCAGGCAAATCAAGCTCTTTGCCCCCCTCCCTTAACCAAAGAGTTCCCATATATGTATATGGATCCACTGAACATATTAAGGTGGTACCAAAAAGGTCACTAGAGAATTGTGGCAACGGGTGAGCCCAACTAGCCATTACTTTGCCAGAACTAATATGACTCTGCAATACCATAATTATCGTGGTGTTCCTAAACAAAATAATCGATCGTAATTTTCCTATTCTCTTCCCGGGTTGAGGTGGGGGTGAGTCTTCGCTGCACTCTGAATCAGAGCGAAGGGAGGATGCGAGTTTTCCCTGCCCTCTGATTCAGAGCGATTGGAAATGAAAGTCTGACTCGAAACAGGCTTTATTCTATTTCCCTATACACAATATAACGCACTAATTGACACAGTCGATACAACGGACCTTTTCCTCCCCCCACTCTCCTTTGCACTTTTATTAGTAACAGATACTGGTGGAAAAATTCGCTTTCATTGTCAAAAATTAGATTTAATATTTGTGCAATTTACCTCTACCAACGCAGTGAGGCGTATGTATTATCCTTGTCTTTCTGTTCGTTTTTCTGTATGTCGATCTGTCTGTCTGCCCGTCTGTAGTTTGTTTGTCTGTCCACACGATATCTCCAAAATTTTTCAATGAATTCCAGTGAGATTTCATGGAAAGGTGGGCGATAAGTCAAGGGGAGAGGTGATTAAATTTTGGGAGGGACCTAGGAATTTTTGAAATATTTTCCATTTTTTTCATACCTCTATTTATTCGCCCTTAACTGCCCACACGATATCTCAAAAATTCCTCGAACAATTTCAATGAAATTTTGTGGATGAGTAGGCCATAAGTCACGAAAGAAGTGATTAAATCCCTGGGCGGATCCAGGAATACTCTTTCGATTGACTTAGTATACAGCATTCACAGAGGTATGCGCTGTTTCAGTGCTTCGTAGTAATTGTAATAGTTGTGTTAAAGTGATTCTTTATCTGATGAATGTAAATAAAACTATATTCATACATATTGTGATAACTTTTGACTTGGCATCAATATTTGATTATCTTTCATCGTTTACAATTTGGGCCTTTGGAAATTCCACGGGTGTTGACAACTATGATTATCGATTATCTCATGCCTCTGCTTTTTCCCGTTCAATCTTCGTTGCCCGTCTCTGTTTTTTTTCTAATTGTTGCACAAATATGGATTAGTTTTGAATGCGAAAATCCACTTACCCTCTTATCAAACCACTCAACTTTCACTTCTACCCTCTTTCTTCCTATCCTCTTATTAAAGTACCCAACTTTCTTTTCAGTCCTCTTTATTCTTATTTTTAAACAACCTTCCTTTTCTCCCCTCTCCATTCCCACCCTCTCATTAGACTAGTTTCTTTTTCTCTCCTTTTCCTTCCTACCTTCTTATTAAACTATCTATCTTTCTAAAGTCCTCTCTATTCCTACCCTCTCATTCAAGTACCCTATTTTATTTTCTGTCACCTCTGTCTCTTCCTACCCTCTCATTAAACTATCAAACCTTTTCCTTGTTATTACTGAAAGCGTAACATTCGAACGCTGGTAGGACCAAGCAGAATAATGTCATAAAACAGTGGTTCTCAACCTTTTGGGGCTCATGCACCCTTTCCCTATATCCCAGAATATCATCCCCCCTTCCAAAATTGTCAAACTCAAAAGGTGCTTTCCGAATAATATACATATAATATTGAAAATCTTTTTATTTTCCCTCCATTTGTACAAATACATTTACTTGTGCTATTTTCATAAAGGAATAGCAATTGAAGTCTATTAATAGTGCCAAACGATCGACATTCCAACCGTTTGAATCCACCAATCGATGGTCCCAATCCTCCCCTTGAAACCCTGAAATCCCCATATTTACCCCTGGTCATGAGGGTCTGCTAGAGGGGTGGGGGGGCAAACGGGAATTTTGCCCTTCTCTGGATCAGGCCTTCTCACTGAAGGCGAGGGGTTCGAAAGTTGGAACCTTATAGTGAATAAAGAATAATGGTGCAGTACAACTGTTCTATGTAACCCCAACTAAATGCTCCCATATAAAAATATATATATTATTATTAGCTAATGGTCACTCCATCGTGTCATCCTGGGGCCAGGTCATGCGTCTCCGTCAACATTCAAGTGAATCATCTGAAATCTGGATCATACAGTGGGTATACTTCCTTGCACACTATATGGTAGGTGGAATACCTATCGTGTAACAGGGTTGCCACTTAAATATATATTCTGAGAATACCCAATTTGCCCCCCGGAAATAAATGCTTCTGCATCCCCCCCCCCCAGAAAAGTAGCTGCAATGCCCGTACCGCTGGTTGAGAACCCCTGATATATAAGGGGCGTCTGCATTCTCCCACTCTTTGCCTTTTCCCGTTCGTCCTTCCTAAACTAAAATAATCGATCGTAATATCATCCTTTCTGTATTCCCTGGAGGCCCAGGGTCTGCCCTTTCCTCCGAAAAGAAATCCTGATTCGAAACAGACGTCATTTTATTTCTCCATCAATAATGAATGAGAGAAAACTTAAATTCCTGGTCCGTGTCATCAGAAAAGGAGAAATAGAATGCCTTAATTACCAAGTCGTATATGCCAGAGAAACGTTGAAGGAGGGGAAGTTCGATATGGGAAGAGCTACGATCGCTCAAGTGTACAAAAAAAGATTTATGAAATAATAACTCTCTGTTTCTTTCCTGCGATCTGGTGTCGCTAGAGTGTCGAATCCGGTTTATAAGTCAAAGGGAGAAGATGAAAGACACAGAATAGAGCGGGAAAGTGCTGATGTCAGCACACGACATCCGGTTACAGCCGGCAAAAAATCTTACTAACAATATTTAAAAGAGAAAATTTCTCTTTTTTTTTTAGTCTTTTTTCTCTTCTTTTTTTTGTTATCTCGACTGCAATTTCGCACACTCGGTCAGTATAGACAGTCAGTTTATATCGAATAAGAAATTTTGGTAGTCTCAAGTCATCTTATTGATTTTTCATCCGTTTTCCACAAGAAGTAATATAGAAATGAACAGAAGAGTTGTCCAGGCCAAAACCAATAGGCTGTACACCAGGGAAAGGTGGGAAAAGAAGACAAGAAAATACATGGACGAAATGAAAGAATCAACAAACAGGAACGATGCATCATTGAGACTGCGAGGTATCGTTCGATGTGGAGAGAGCCATGATCGACTAAACCTGCTAAAGGATTTATGAAATATTAATAACTTCCCGTTTTTTTTTTTTTACTGCGATCTGGTGTCGCTAAAGTGGCGATTTTGGTTCTCAGCCAGATGGTGTGTCCGGCAGCGCTGACACAACCAAAACAAAGGAGTAAATAGCGGAAAATATTTCGCCACTCGGCTGATTGCTCGGTCTGGTTGGTGATGGTGGCTACGGTAATTCAATATTTGGATGAAGTGAAAGAACTAAGAAAGCTAACTGTACTTGACATTGATTACGCTGTGATTGATCGTTCGATGTTGGAAGCCATGATCACCCAAGCATGCAAAAGACACGCGAGAGAGAAAGAGAAATATTCGATATAATGAATCTCGCTCTTTTTCTCTCGCCTCGGTGTTGCTATTAATAACTGATATTTGTAGGGTTGCAACAAATCATTATTTAGCGGGCTCCGTGGGAAATCCTCAGTCATTATCAAGTATTAGATTTATATACCGGTATCGCCCGTTTTTTTACAAGTTCGCTTTTAGCCACTTTTTTGCTTTCACGAATAAAAGCAATAAGCGAAAATAACGTTCAGTGTATTATGCAGCGAGATGTTATAAAGACAGTGGGCAACCTCTCCTTTCTGTACCTCTCACCACAACAACCTGTTAAATAGAGATACCACACGAATAGAGAGAAAAATCAATTTTATTTCAGCCTATGCCCACCCCCAACGGACCAAGGTCCTAATCCTCCATTTTACATCTATTCTCACTTTTTCTCCAAAATTTCATCTTGCTTTTCTTGGTTTTTTTTCTTCATCAACAATATTCACTTCACTTCAATTGTCCTCCTTCCCCCCACTCTCTCACTCGCCATCATCTTTCTCCTTCGTTTTCTTTCAACTTCAAACCTCCATTACTGTCCTCTTTCAATAATCCTTCCTTCAGGGTTTTACCCATTTCTCTTTCTCTTTTCTTCCTTCATTCAATTTCATCCTTTTTCTCTTCTTCATCAGTTTTCGCTCCCGGACCCATGCACCGGACTCTTTCATCTGCCTTTCTCCCTTCTTCGCTTTTCGATCCATTCACCGCTTCCGCTTCTCCAGTCTTGCGTGTCCTTAAATGTGTTATAAGTGATTGATCATCGCCATCCTGAAATTGCCTGACCGAGAAATCAAGGGAGAACGAAAGATAAGAGGGAGAAGTTAGGGACCCTAAAGAGATCAAACCCAACACCTCGTCTGTCTCTCACTCAGCCAGCAACAGCAACCTTAGTGGCAGCAGCTGCGAGAACTCCTCAACCATTATCCAGCAACTGGTATCGACCCAGAAAGGTGAATACTACCTTCAACTGTTCCCTATTTCGAGTCTCCACCACTCTCGCTCTGTATATATATTGTAAGAGAGAGAGAGAGATAGGGATACCGAGACCTAACCCAGACCTCTTTCTGCCTCTCCCAGCCAGCAACATTATCCACACATAATAACACTTGCAGCAGCTGACAGAGAACTCCCTTGCCATTAACCAGCAACTAGTATCGACCCGGAAAGGTGAAGTCTACCTTCAAGTATTTCTCCCTATTTTGGGTCCTTATCTTCCCGGCAGGGGGTTGTAGGTAGTCACTGCCAAAGGAAACGAGGAAAATGTTTATTTTATCTGTTCTTGTCTTTCATTGAAAAAATAAAAGCAAATCCCTACTTGAAGAAAAGCATTTAATTCCAAACTGAACCATTACTATCACATCTTAAAATTTTAAATATTCTATTCCAGTATTCAGAACACACGAAAGAAAATAATCGATGATTTGGGCCTCCTCTGTTATATCGCGGATGTTGGGGTCCAAGAAAGCCAGCACTGCGTTATAACCGAGCGTCGATCAATGTAGCTGTTAGCGGTCTAAATCTAGCAATTTTGAAGTTAAAGAATTATTTTAGGGTCCACTGTCCACCAGCGTTATATCACGAACCATGCGAAAACGAATTGTATTGAAATTGGGAAGTCCCCCTGAAAATTTATTCCAATCATTAACACACCAGATACAAATGATTTTAGACCAATATTAACCGAATTGATTTATTGAAATATCCATTTCATGTTCCCTTGAAACGCCGTATTATCTACATTCACGTATAAACTAATTTTCATGTACTTTCTGGTCAGTATATGGCGTTGGCAGTAGTATGCAGTGAGTACTTTCTAGTTTTTACTCTTGTATCCATCGATATGTAGGTATTTACCGACTTTCGTCTGCTTCGACAAAATTCTATAACTTGGAGCACATAGTATAAAAATCGAACTCATTACGCAGTAGATACTTAACTGCAAGACGAACTAGCGAATCGGTGCTCCACGGTCGAGGCGCATTTTTTCTTTTATCTACCGTTCTGCCTGCTTCATTTCCCGACTCCTCTACGCCCTGTACCCCCACCGCATCCATGTTCTTTGTCCGTTCTGCACTGGAAGAATTATCAGATAAGAAGCAGAAAAGATAGAAAAAACGAATCTTAAGCTGAACATTGGCAAAGCCAGATTACAAAGAAGAAACATTGATAGAAAAAAAGAAACGAATGCATTCCCACGGGAAAAGGACATCTTAATCATGCACATAAATCATCATCATCATCAGTCATTTTTCAGACCATTGCTGGACAAAGGCCTTTCCAATTTCTTTCCACAACGATCGTAACTGTACCAATGTCTGCGATGTCTTCTGTCTGGTCTTTTCCTATTGCGTTTATCGTCCAACGGGTACCAATCTGTTAACATTTTGCACGATTTGTTCCCCTTCCAGCTATGTGCCCTACCCATCTCCATTTTGTTACCTAATTACTTGTCCAAATTACTGAACCTATTTCGGATCCATGTTGACCTATTTCTATCGTCGACAGCTATTCCTACCATTGCGCCCTCCATTGCTCTCTTCGCTCTTCTGAGTTTGTTTTCGAGAAATTCTGTTTCCAGGTTGTGCATCCGTACATCATAGTTGGTATTATGCATTGATTGTATGTTGCATTACGTTTTGAGTATGTAAGCAATTTGCTATCCAGTATGTCTCTATTTATACCAAATGCTTTCCAGCAAATGTATGTATATGAATGAAACAATGGAGTCTTCCAATGATAAGTATAATAAAGTTGTTTTAGGAATACACACACACAAATATATATAGTTCATGATATAATTTCAATTTGTAAAAATCCAAAAAGAAAGAAAAAGGAAACAGATTTTATCCCTTGTAGATGTTCAATTACAGATGAATATTTGACAATAAATTGAGTTATTATTATATGAAAAAAAAAGGGAAAAATTACAAGGATATATACACGGGGAATGTTAACATTTCGTGCCTAACACACTCATCAGCAACTGGCAATATATATATATATATATATATATATATATATATATATATATATATATATATATATATATATATATCGTGGTACTGGACAGAAACGACGGGGTGATTTCTCTACTGGATAAAACCCTAGAAAAAGAAAAATGTATTTACCTTTAAGTTGAAGAGTTCATTGATACGGGCAAAGAAACAATGAATGAATTATACACTCACACACACACACGTATGTATTGTAATAATTCTTTGAGTAGCACAATATTTAAAAAAAAAAATGTTTGAATTAATAAGTTTACCTTCGCCAACATTATCTTTCATTTGTACTTTTTGTCTGATTCCTTGTTAGAGTTACATATAATCTACCGTGGCTGAATACAGGCGTGTTGAAGACACAACGGTCAAAAACGAAAACCCAGAGCTGGAGAAAGTAAACCACTACGTCTACCTGAGTCAACGAATCTCATGAAATTCTCAAAAGAATAAGAAATCAGGCGAAGAATCACTTTATGTTGGCAAGCTTTCAGTAGAACCAGCCCAACCTTCAAGAATAAGAAAATATTATCAGTCCTGAAAAGGAAAGTCTACAACCAATGTATCCTCCCGATAGTTACATATGGAGCTGAAACATGGAACGTAACGGAAAGATTGGCTCTCGATTTTAGAACCATGCAACGTTAATAGGACAGAATCATGCTCAACCTCACATTGAAAGATCACAACACAACACGATATGTCATAGGAAAGATAGGGGTCTGAGATATCATTGAATCGATTAGAAAACTAAGAATGGCAATGAGTACACTATGTTACACGAATATCAGACAACTGCTGGACATTACAATTCACATTCTGGGTGTGTAAAGATCACATGCGAAACTGTGGCCAAAAATTAGATGGCGTGACGAACTAAACAAGTTCAGCAAGTATTTTCTCCATGACACCCTTGAGAGAAGTCTTAGGAATCTTGGGGGAAGTCTATGCCTAACTCCGGACGCTAAAAGGCTGCTGTTGCTGCTGATAATGTTAGAGGTCGTGCGGGACAAAACAACTTTATCAAAAGATCCAATTCATCGTATGTAAAAATGTAGTTATAAACTGTCAACCAAAGCTGTCAACATATATTTCTTCAGTTTTTAATGATCCTGGTTGGCTGGCTGGAAAATTTAAAAAATGCATTAATTAAAATTAATAAATTAATTAAAAAAACACTTACTCCTTATTATGTATAGAAAAAACTTATTGCTTTTTATCCCCACCCTAAATGGATTATCAGAGGAAGAGTTCAATCTATAATTTAAGTTTATGCTAATTTGGTCCCTTGGTTAGTATCTGAAGGTGTTCATGTTTGTTTTTGGAAAATTCAGGCGTTAACTTATTCATTGATCATCCCATAATTCTAATTTTCAATTGACCACCCCATGTACGGTATGCTGCCAAAAGACGTTGGTCACGTGATGGTTTCCATTGAATAACTAACCAGACCTATTGCATTTTCTTTACCTTCTCTTCCATGAAATTGATACCCCAAATGAAATTAACTCGATGGCTCGTGTCGGGTTAATGTGATAAAGAATTTTGAAAAACTCGCTATCACACTCAATAATTGGCAACCGTAGCGTCAAAATTTGAAGTTGGTAAAAAGAATTCCGTCGAAGAATAAGTAAATTCAGAATAAATTCTATTTATGACATTATTAGCGTTTCCAACTGGAAAACATCTAAAATAAAGTAAAAAATACATCTGGAAATATCGAGATTCTAGAGAATCTAGATGTTACTGATAAACCCGTTAAAATAAGACCCCCAAAATGTCAAAGCTTTTTTCCAAAAAATAATAAAAACATTTCAGTAGGGGTTTAGTGGAGAACTGTTACCAAATTTCAAGTCTGTAAACAAAACAGTACGACCAGGATCGCTGGAACACATGCACGTATAAAAATGGATAGAACCTTTCACCACCTTTGGTGGCAACGGTTGTTCAAAATGTTGAATTTAGTTCTGGTTCTTAAAGCAGGTAGATCCTTACCACTTGGAAGACTGGCACAACACAATCGCCTTACCCACATTTCTTCCATCCAGCCTCAGCAACATAGGAAGGTGCAAATGGTCTTGGGAAAGGTATGAATCCATCCATCAGCTATGGGTAAAACGCAAGGTGAAGTTAATAATGCCACTTCGGATGCTGGTCTCCCATAAGTCTAACTCACACATCGCAAACGGACCGAGCTTGCTGTAATATGCAGAGTCTAAAACTATAGTCGGCCCAAGGGTTCTACTTACTTTTAGTACAGGCTGGCACAAATCTTAAAACATTATCGTTTTAGTTCAAAATATTATTGAAAATCGTTTTTAACAAATGAAATATGTAAACAAGTGGAATGTAATTACGAGCGCTAAATTATGTCTTCCAAATCATATCTACTCCTCTGCATAAATATACGATTTTCAGCATTTCGGACTGAACGTGGTCTTCCAATTCGTGGATAATCACTAACGGGGAGCAATTCTGGAAAAACGCAGAAAGAAATGAAGAATCATGGATTGCGATGGCCACACGTCCAAATAAGAATATGCTCCTGGGTGTAATGTTAAAGGTACTCAAATTTCTATTGTTTATTTATTGTGTTCTATGATAAATTCCCAACGGTTCCTTTATATATCTGATAAGAAGGAAAACAGAAAAAAAATATTAAAATAGTAAAAGTTATGATTGTTTCAAATCTCTTCCCAACTTTTGTGCCACACTGTACTTTGAGACATTACTCTTTCCAAGACTTTTGGTATTTTTAGCCCAAATTATAAAATCTGTCTGTTATTTACGTTTATTTTCTACGTCTGACAAGGCAAGAAAAAAAGAAGAGGAAAAGGTTTGAATAGAAGATCCTTGAAAGATGAGAAAGGATGAAAGTCAGAGTTATAAATTGTCTACGAGTGTCTGCTTAAAAGGAAGAAGAAGAAAAAAAGAGCCCAGCACTTACAAGTGTCGACTTTTAAGGATTTATTTAAAGATACGTCAGAAGAGAAGCAGCAGATGAAAAACTAAATATGTAAACCTTCAATGAATTCTAATATGAAGAGAACGCGTGACTCCAATTACGCACGTCTCCTGGTTGCACTGAAAATAAAAATAGAATAAGAACTCTCGACTCTGGGAGGTTGTTCACATTGTTCTAAAAAACATGAAACAGCATTTAACTGTCAAAGGCGGGATAATTTTCTAAGACATAACTGATTTCTTGATTTGTTTAATTAACATTAGCTCTGAAATAAATCTATTAATTCATACAGTAACGAACTAATTTGAGCCCATACTTTTCCATGAGCTCAGTCCGGTCTTGTTCCTCAAAAACTTCCAGCATCGCCTTCAGATACAATTTGTTCCTCTTACATTTCTCTGAAGTTGTAGACGTAGGTGTATCACGTTTAGAAGCCATGTCAGAAATGTGCATTATTCATTTAATTAAAAAAAAATGCCTCATTGGCATCTCCGTAAACAATTTACATTAGCAATTTACGTTTGAATAATACATTAGCTCACTTTGAAAAATGTATGAAACTTGATGGATTTTTTTTTTAAACATTAAAAATGAATTCATAAGCTTACCAATACAGTGAAACACTTACCAGGTACGTTATATTTATTCATTTTTCCTGAATTCTTCTGTATATTTCAGCCAATAACTCCCCAAATCATATGATCAAAATTTTTTCTTAAAATCATTTATAATTGTACTATTTTTGTTACATAAGATGGTAAACTAGTGTAGTATTTCAAAATTCTTTGGGAGAAAAAAATTCAGTTTGTTTTTGTAATAAATCTAGCTACTAAATTTCCCGTTCTATTTGACTAATCAGACATTTGAATACCGTAATTTGTAAAGCCGTTTATTATCTTAAAAGTTTCAATAACGCTTCCTCTTGCAGCCCTCATAGACCGAAAGATGTATTGACGCGAAAGGAAATTCAAGGAGACTACGCTGTAACCATGCACGCACTTTCCAGAATTTCTTCAAACCAACGAATCTCATCAGTCTTGGCATGCATGCGATATGTGATTGGTTCTCGCATTTATAAAATTCAAATTGCCCACGAGTTCGCTGCATTTGCACGGTTCCTGTGTTCGTTGAGCGAAATAGGAAAAAGTTAATGATCCATTCTATTTTATCGAACTTCGTACGCGTACTTGTTCATGAATTAATGAACACATCTTGGGCTTAGGCTTGGAGGACCTTTTGTTGTTTCCTTTTGTCCCTTTCGTTTCTGCAACGTTTTTGTTCAAACTCTTTTGTAACTTTTCAAGGCAGGGATGACTAAAGCCATATTTCCTAGGAAGAGGGCAACAGAAGGATATATCCAAAATATATCTTGTTACAATATTAACAGTAATCTTGTTACTAGCGAATAATAATACCATCTTTTTATACGGGTACATTGAGTTGGGTTTACATAAAGCTGCACCATTCTACTTTTTTGGCTATAAGGTTCCAACTTTCAAACTCCGATGCTCTAGATGATGAGAACAGATCCACCAGGGGGGGGGGCTGCTTTCAACAGATCCCTTATCACATTGGATTGAAAAATAAAGATAACGTGTTCGATCCTCACTCTGAGCTTGAGATATAGCTTTTTTCTTTTGAGAAATAGATGTGTGTGTGTGCGTGTGCGTGTGTGTGTGCGTGCGTGTGTGTGTGCGTGCGTGCGTGTGTGTGTGTGTGTGTGTTGCCTTTCTCAATCAATGTGTATTTGCGTGTGCAAGATAAACCGGTACAAAAAGAGGAGGAGGATAGATTAAATACCTTTGTTTTCCAGGGATGTTCTTTTTTTCCCCCAACCTGGTACGCACTGAGAAACCCTACAACCTCAGCTCAGATAAATAGCACCCAACATAATGACCTTTTTTTTCGGTTATTTCTGAATGAAGGGTCACAACAATAACAACAGCAAAGTATTACTGAATGATTATGTGAAAACTACGTGATTCCAGCTCGGGTTTACAACATTTCCAAGAGAGACACGCTCAGCCGCCCAAACTTACCCCCCAAAGAGTACATTACAGGTAAATATGTGCAATTAAGAAGAGGGTTGGCAATATTCTACTTGTTTTTACAATTCAAGCCGATCTTGTTGCTTGGTCTTCATTGTAAACGAGCCGTGACTGTTTGTTTCTTCAGGTGGGGCTCTTCACGTGTATGCACGTGTGCTTATGATTTCAAATGATTTGGTGGGATATTCAGATGCGCTCACACAGTAGGAAAATACTGTAGATCAATTGTTTAGCAGTGACGAATGGACTGGGTGAACCGATTTTAAAGGTAAGAATCCATCTTCTCTCCCCAGTTATGAGTAAAATGGTGCATGTTGAAGTGAGTGACACCAACTCGGGTTCCTGTTGCCTCTGATACTGACGGTTACCATATGCTCTAATACAGGTTCGGTTGATGCCTACTACTGATACTTTGGACGTAATAGACTCGGTCGGTAGGGAGAGGGGAAATAAAGTTAGGTGTCTAGATAAGAGGGTATTGAGGGAGAGAGAAGAAAAGAAGTAGTTTAAAAACAGGGTAGGGAAAAGGTGACGAGATGTTAGGTAGGTTATAAGTTGGTAGAAACAGGGGGTGCAAAATGCTGCTACTGATACTATGAGCGTGACAGACTCTTAGGGAGGGAGAGAGGAGAAGAGAATGTTAGGTAGTTGAATTAGAGGGGAGGAAGAAATAAGGAAAAAAGGTTAGAAAGGGAGGGGCTAATGGCTGCAACGTTGTAAACGAGAATGTAAAAAAAGTATGTTGGGTACTTGAATAAGAGGGTAAGAAGGAATAAAGAAGAAAAAAAAAGTTAGGTAGTTGAATAAGAGGGTGAGAAGGGAGGAGCTAATGGCTGCTATGTTGTAAACGAGCCATGACTGATTGTTTCCTCGTAAGGAATAGAAAAATTTCACATGCTGCAAAATAATTTTCAAATGTCGCTAAAACAAGTTACTTCTATTCGGTGGATTGGTTGGTGTTTGAAATAGTCATTAGAAACCGTCTAGCCAAACTGTCAACATAGGTCTCTTCAGTTTTCAAGTCAGTTCAGCTGGCCAGCTACGTATGTATCTATCACGTATACAGGCTACACCAATGGGGCTAGAGGGCTGAAAAAATCAACTTTTATCCTTATTATATCTGGATAAAACGTTCTTTTTGTTTTGAATTCCCCTCTAAATAGATTTTTACAATAGGTAGTTTACAAGGTGGGTTTATGCTAAATTGGTCCCTCATTTGGAGTCTAGCAGCATTCACTCTTGCTCTTTGTACATTCAGAGGTTTTTAGCGAACAAAAATTAATAGAAGTGACTTATCCAATTGATCATCCTTCTTTCCGATTTTTCAATTGATCCCCCCCCCCCCCAATAGTTAATGTCCTTAGGCTGAATACGGCTTCGGCCGTTCCTGCCTGAACTATTAATATCACAAGATTTTTTGCCTCGGCTCCAGATTGCGGTGTATGGAATTGCTAGAGGCGACAAGCACCCAATGTGGTGTCACTCACTTCATCCTGCGCTATCTTACCCACAGCTGAGCGGAAAGATGGATTCATGCCTTCCCCAAGGTCATTAGTATAAAGTGAACACAAACTGTCTGAGTAATCACTTAGCCACCCTGAACCTCTAATTATTTATCAAGCTTGGCCTAGTTTCGGCACAAGGCCATAGGCATTGGGCACCTAGAACTGAATTCATTACTCAGTTGGAATTAATCTGCGAGATCAACTTGTTAACCATTACACCACGACGGAGTGTCTGGAATAGTCGTCAGCAAAAAATGATGAAATGTGATCATCTTCAAATAGTGGGAGACGTAGATTCATGGCAACATAGAATGCTATAACACAGACATATTTACGAACATGGAAATTACTTTTTGTAAGCTTTTGTAAAAAGAACTTTCACTTTGTTTACATGAACTTCTGATCGTAAAAATATAGTTATTTCATGTTCTTGCATTGGTCAAATAAACTTTTGAGTTGAAATTACGCATCTATTTATTTTTTGTGAAAATTATTATTTTTTTTTGTAAAAATGTTTGATTTCACAAACTTTCAATTGTAAAAAATGGTTCTTCTATATCTTCGTATTGATTGGAAGAACTTTCGATCAAATTAAAATTACTTTTTTTTTTCTCGTTTTTTTGTAGAAAAAAAACCAAAAAAAAACCGTTAAAACTTCACCAATATATAACAGTGTGTTTATATCTATACACTTCCGGTAGGAAACATCAAACTACTCCTGCAAATAAGCTGGCTTTACATGTGTATGTCCCTCGAATTTGAACAGAATTGGGTTCTTAAAAGTTAAAAGACGTTCTTTTGGGTTTAATTCGGCCAAAATCAAGGAAAGCACACCCAAGGTCTTGATTTGAAGAGAAAAAAAGGAAAAAAAAAAGGAATAGGAGTCCTGCGCTCTAGACCAGTATCCAGTTCGGACAGCAATGCTGGTTATGATAATATTAGGTTAGGTGTCCTTTGAAAAGTATTGCGAAACCTCGTTAGCATTCCTTCGTTGCAACTGAAGCAACGCAGCTGATAAAACGTGGCCCTGTTGTAAGTGCAAGTGGTGATGTTCACGTTTCAAAACATGGCACACACAAAAAAGAGAAACAAGAAAAATTTGATTCACATTAAAGGTTACTGCGTCGTTTGGAAGCAGAAATCGTCATGATCGACGTTATTGTGTTTTTGTCACGACCAGGGAATCATCGCAAAAATGGATCTTTCATTTCCTGTCGCTCACAGGCCAGGCTGGTGACAGGGTTTTGGGTAGCGTAGGGAAGACAGTGGCTTGCATCATCGAGCGTAATGTAGAGATAGGTCTCCTTCCTCGAGTGGATTGACGGGAGGGTCTTTACGTACTTAAATCATATATCTAAGTATTGACAAAGCTGAAACGTTGCTCAACCTCGGTGATCGTACGACTATTTATTTACTTCCCTACGACAACAAATACGACACAGGGTCGTACGAGGCGTTAGGGTCCCGCACGTGTACATTCAGGCACTGGTAAATAAGACCCCAGTCCCTGCGACTGATGTCACCAAAATATTAGAGCAGGCTTGACGAATCCTGGGCAAAGTTCATCTGTTCTTCAAGGTCTCTAGTGACTTATAGGTTCACTAAGATCTTAACCGGTAATAAGAACAACAATCCTCACCAAAATAAAAGTAGTGTAAACCGATATGTAAAGTTCTCACTCCCCTCTGAACTCATGACCAGCTGATTGCCAGGAGGCTGTCTTACTGACTGAGCTAAGTTGATAAGAATTAGATATTAATGAAAATTAATCATCTTCAGTCGGGATAGAATTCAAAGTAAAATTTGACCCTACAGCAGTCAGTCTTGTTTAGTTGTTTTTTCTAATCACGACTCAACTGAGGCCATCGAACAACGACAGCGTAGGTCAGAAATAAAGGATAAAACCACGGTGAGCGTTGAACCGTTCTGCTTTTTGTCTAGGAAAGCCTGGCAAACGCCCAGCTGCTCTTAACGCCTGAGATACGAGAATTCTATGACTTGGCAGCAGATCAATTCTAACCCTAATGCTTAATTTCCATTGCTGATCTCTCAGGCATCACGTTTGTTATTGTTTTTGTGATGGAAGTATCAGTAAAGCATCTATCTTTTTTTTTGTAATCATTTTAGATGTGTCCACACGTCTCTATTAGATGCTTTCCGTTAAACAACAGAAATAGGGATGAAGGAAGAAAGACGATGCCATCAAAATGCGTGAAATTTACTCCAATCGATTTTTTTTATCAGCTACTGCTACTAATAATCTACGTTGTGAGTCGTGATGTCCATCGGTTAACTGCCATTCTTGCAATATGTCAAGCCCATTGCCATTTGAGTTTTCTAACAGTTTCTATGGTGTCTCAGATTATTGTCTTCTCTCTGATATACTGTGCTGTCATATGATCTCTCTGTGTGAGGACGAGCATGATTCTCTCATGAGCACGTTGCATAGTTCTCAGTTCGAGGGCAAATCTTCCATGTTTCAGCTCCTAAAGTAAGAGAATCATTTAACTCAAAGAAAGAATACTTGCTCTTCTTCCTCCTCTTCTTCTTCCTTCTGCTGCTACTACCAAGGACAGTGGACGTGTCATTGAACTTGTGGTTCTTGTTTGATTAGATTATTAATAATTTTGATTATACTCTTCATTTGTTTTAATTATTTGGTCGCCATGTTGATCTGTCCTTCAGAAATTGTTGCGAATTCGACCAGTATCTGTTCCCCAGGCCTGCCTAATCTGGAAAGATAATTCCGACGCCAATCCCAAGACTGTCGGTAGTTACGACGCCTTAGACGAAAGGCATGTGATTCTATTGAGTCTCACGCTGATAGAAATTATTTCTATCCCAGACCAGATCACGTTACACTGTTGTCAATGTCAAATTGCCCCCAGGAAATTTTCAGGAATTCTTTGTTAGAAGTATAGGAATAGAGCACTCTGGTGGATGAGGAGTTTCTGCGTAAATGAATATATCGCCTAAATTCAGCCTTGCTGACCACCCAGTTCCGTAGTCCAGAGGTTGGATATCGGCCTCCGGTTCCGATATATATATATATATATATATATATATATATATATATATATATATATATATATATATATATATATCGGCCTCCGGTTCCGATATATATATATATATATATATATATATATATATATATATATATATATATATAAATATAAATATATATATATATATATATATATATATATATATATATATATATATATATATATAAATATAAATATATAAATATATATATATATATACATATATATATATATATATATATAAATATATATATATATATATATATATATAAATATATATATATATATAATATATATATATATATATATATATATACATATATATATATATATATATATATATATATATATATATATATGTATATATACGGATGAGCATTATGTAACTGATAGATAATGCTCGATAAACCGTCTTCTTGTGGCTTCAGTTTTTCAGTAGATATGTTTGCCGAGTAAAATAGTGCGGGGTTCGAGTGCTTGCTTGACATTTCACGAAATATTTTGTTCACCAGTGATGAAAATGACGCCTCGTGCAAATAAAAAAACTTGTTCACAGAATGAAGTTCACTTAAACTCTTTCCACGTTGGTATTTTTCAGGCCAAACTTGAAAACTGAAGAAAACCATATTGACAGCTTTGGTGACAGTTTTAGCTGACGGTTTCTTCTATAGCTTTATCAAGGATGAAGTTGTAACAAATTGTAACAATTAAATCTCTGAGGGATGGATTAGTCATTCTGATAAGTCTATGCCTAGTTTCCAAGGCATCGAAATTCAACCATGTCGCTAATTTCGTTGAAAAAGAAATACATGGAAACTGCCGTTTTGCTCAACAGGCTGATTCAATAGCCTTTATCTCTCTACGACCGATTTGTTAGACTAAGGCAGTGTAAGAAACATCCTATCATAATAGTTATGTGAAACAATTTTCTGTCCGTTGTACGGAACTACGGCTTTGAATTATTACGTTTATCTATCTTTTTTTTTTAGTGTTTCCTATTCAGTTATTTTATATCTATCATTTTAGATAAGAGATCTATAATCTGAAGATTTTTTAATTCATTCTCATCAGATTTTCCGAGAATGCTGCTTACAAATAATTCAAACTCTGTACAGTATTGTTTTGTGTGCTGATTTATATACCTGGCGAATATTAACGTCGTACAACGGCCAGTTGTCGAGTATTTTTGGTGCATTAGATTTCTTGAAACCTGCTAATTGAAACAAAATCAAACTCGACATTGCAATGCCTGATAAGCTGATTAATAGGTATGTCGAATATCAACTTTGTACAATGATCAGTTGTTGGGTAATCTCGGTGCATACATTTACACACACTTATTTCTTCAGTTATGATTAGATTACATTCGGTTGTAAATAACCGTGTTTGGCCGGACAGATCTGACCGGTCAGTCTGGGTAGAGTTCCCTGGAGCTAACTGCCGTATGATTACAGTTTGAAAAGGTCGATTTCTCACTTGACATTTTAATAGATATTCTTGGCAACACAAATGATGAGTCTGATGACTGATAAACTTGTCTACAGAAAGAACTTCGATTTCTCGTTGGAAAAAGAAAAAGAAAACAAGACTGCCTGCTGCAGGGTAAAACACTAACTGAAGATTTATTGCAACTTCTGTATTGTATATATAATAAAGAAAAAATCGTAAAAATATATTCTTAGTATAAAAGTATTAATTTATTAGAATTGAATAAGCCTCTTATTTCTTATATGAATTTAGGTAGATATGTGAGACTTGTTAATTTAGCTCAGTCGGTAAGCGATACAACTGCCAATCAAGTAGTCATGATTTCAAATGATGGCAGAGGAATGTTACTCACCTAAATTTTGTGAAGACTGGTTTTGTTGTTTTTGTTAACGTAGAAAAGCAGACTCAACTCATGGTTTCGAGTGGAATTTGACAAAAAATATAAATTTGCTTGTCTGAAATTCTAAGATTTCATTTATTTCCTGATTCAGTGATGTGCAATTTATTTGAAGAAGAATCCTCATCTTTGTAATAATCGCAATGTTTTCTGTATTTATAGTGGTTTCTTTTCAGTATGACCCAGACTTGAAAATTATTTCAACTGAATATATCGATCTCATCGACAGCCATGGAAAAAAATCAAGTTGCTGACCAGCCGACTTTTTCATTTCGTATCTTCTGAGCAGACTTTGTATCAGATTAGTTATTTAACTAGCCCTGGGGTAGTTTAATGTGGGCAGTACAGTAATTTATTGCCAAGAAAGAGAGACCGAAAGACAAGTAAAAGCAGGTCCGGTTAGTCGCTTATATATATATATATATATATATATATATATATATATATATATATATATATATATATATATATATATATATCCAACCAGCTAAACTAACTTAAAAGCTGAAGAAATGTATCTTGACTAATCAGGTTGACGGTTTCTAATAAAAGAATGATCTTGTTTGCCGAAAAGATTATCTCTCCCTCCCTTCCCCTCATGTACAAACCAGAACCAAAAGAAAAGACAACTCTTACCACAAAATCCGTTTATTCACTGAACACCAAAATCAAACGTGCAATTTTTATGAACGTGCTGAGCGAATTGAGAGAAAACTGTTGAGTCTACGTGGGGGAACAAGACCAGTTGGGAAAGGGCCCAAAAAATTCGGATAAGATCCCGTCATAAGAAAGAGAGATTGACTTAAGTTTCATAGGAAGACGTTTTAGAATTTAAAAAAAAACGACACAGATGTTTCGGAAAGTTGGTAAAAGGAGAATAATATAAACATAAAAACGAATAAATAAGACTGAAGAATGAAGAGCAAAAAATTGAGAGTAAACGGTTAGGGTTGGGGGTTAGAGTTAAGGTTAAGAAGGCGAAGGTGAGGAGGTTTCTAGAGAAAGAAAAGGGTTTGGCAGCTGGTAAAAAAATTAAGTATTTTCAAGAGGGAAAAGAAGAGTCTGGGTGTCGGGTGGGGAATGGAATGATAAGGATAGAAAGAGAATTTTCTCAGAAATCAGGAGTCTTCCAGACTGATGGGGGTGGGAGGGTAACCAAATCCCTAGAGGCGGAAGCAACGGAACTTTTCCTGTTTTGGGATTGACTTCCTTAACATCATTTGTGACTTTCAAGGTCAACTTGTTCAACATACACATCTTTCTCTTTGTTTTTCTTTCTTTCTTTCTTCGTCCCCTTCCTTTATATACTTCCTGTCTTTTTATGTTTTCTCTTTTTCTATCTTCTTTTCTTTCTTTCTTCATCTTTTCTCTCTTTTTTTGTCACTTTCTCTGTTCCTTTATTTCTTTTTCTGTTTCTTTATTCCATCGTTTTCTTCTTGTCTTCCTTTGTTCCTTTCTTTTTTCCTTTCTTTCTTTCTTTCTTTCTTTCTTTCTTTCTTTCTTTCTTTCTTTCATTGTTTATTTCTTTATTTTTCTCTCTCTCTCTTTCTTTCTTTCTTTCTTAATTTATTTTTATCTGTCTTTCTTTCATTTTATCTTTCTTTCTTTCCTTCTCTCTCCCATTCCTGTTCTATCTTTCTTCTCAGCTTCCTTACCGCCCCCAGGACCCACTTCCTCACGCACAGACCTTCTTCCAACATTGCAACGAACCACAATCTCAATTTTTTCCCCCCAAAGTTGAATATTTTTCAACAACCGAAATAGCCAAACCATTTACCCGATTCTAGCCTGAAGGAAGGAAATAATTTCGCAGACAAATTAAAAAACCTCCACCTTCCTTTTTCCTTTTTTCCTTTTGGTCATTATTTTTTGTTTGCAGAGAACCCATAGAAAATGACGGAGTTATCAACATATGAATAAATTATACGAATATATCATCATTATCATCATCATCATTAGCCGTTATGTCCCCTATGTCTTCCATGACGAGCGTGATTGCACAGATCTCTGTCTTATCAGCAAACTTCTTTATCTCATCTCTCCATTTTGTGAATAGCGTTTACTGTCCCACTGGCACCAATAGATTAGCCTTATGCTTTATCTGTGGTCTCTTCTTCTCGCTATGTGTCCTACCCCCCAATTCGTTGCTTGATTACTTGGACGATATCTTTCGCCCCAGTCCTCTCTCATCTATGTTGATCTTTTTCTATCGCTAAGAGTTATTCCTAATATCACTCTTTCCGCTGCCCTCTGTGCTATTCTAAGTTTGTTTTCACGTTGTTTTGTAAGCTTCCAGGTTTTGCACCCAAACGTCATAGCTGGTTTTATGCAATGATTATGGAGATACAAATACAGATTTTATTATAAATCTATTTAATTGCCAACAAAAAAAAAAACGTAAATCACGAACGAAATTTATTTTTTGTCGATTTTCCACAACTCTTCGAATTTTCTGTTTTTTTTTTTTTTCAAATTAATTTATTCGATAATTTCAAAACAATAAGTTATCAGAATTGGACAGAAAACGAATTTCTTTTTTAATATAAGAAAACGTCAGTCTGATTCAAAAATCAGGGACGCCTATATTCCTTTTCAGTCCCACTATGGAGACAGTAGCAGTGGTTGTTGCAATAATGATGTAGACACGAACACACAGACGCATTGACGTGTGCTTTAGCGTATGTAAACACACAGACACAAGCTTTGTTTCCCCCTTCCTCTCTTTCTGTTTGTTTTAGTGCTACAGAAACCAACCAACAAACAAAAAAGTGACGACAGCTTTTATATTAAGAGATTCCAATTGGTTCTCAGCTGACCCAAAATCCATGTCCCTCAACAGTTAGCGTGATCATAGTAGCGTCAATAGGGTGTGTGTGGGTGTAGACCGCACTAAGCGACACCATCAGAGGGACTGACACCAGACACCATCAGAGGGACTGACACCAAAATGACAGCAGAGAAAATGTTTGTACAGTGTTTTAACTGCACGCTCTGTTATTTTCGTAGTTGCTAGTGTTTTTATAGTCGCAGATTTTGTCAAATTCCCTGGTGTTTAGCCACAATATTCTGGTAATTAGTATTTGTGAACCTTTTATCAACAACCTTTTGTGCAAATGAAGTTATCAGTAAAGGAAAATAAGGAGAGCAAAACTGGCTACTGCAGGGTGAAACTCCATTCCAACTTCTGTTCCGACTAAAGATGATTATTGTATGTTTTTATTGTGTATTTAATAAATGAAAAAATATAAACAAAAATATTTTTAGCATAAATGTTTTGATTTATTAGAATAAAGCAAACCCGTGTATCTCCATATGATACATTTTCGTTAATATCTAAAACTAGTCAATTTAGCTCAATCAGTAAGACAGCTTCCTGGCAACCAGTTGGTCTAGTGGATTTTACATTTTGGTGTACATCACTAATTTTGTTGAAGATTGTTCTTGCTACGGTAGAAATGTTAAGTCACAAAAATAAAGAAAAGCTTTTTTTCAGTTAATAAAAACGATGTTGTAATTAACATAATAGTTAAATGATATTATAATTTAAATGAGAAAGAAAATTGCGCTGATAGTATTCATGTAACCACAGAAATATAACATTTGAATGATTTTAAACTATATCTCTACCATTATTCTCTGACAAAATGGATAAATAACTTATGAGTATAACAATTGTTTTAATGTTTAGGTTTAACGCTAAAATAAACACAACGTTGATGTATTTCTTAATGTTTTTTACTTTGAATTCTTAAATCTTTTTGCAGAAATCCCTCTTTAACCCCATGAAACTATATATATGTAGGCAGTACGTATAATATTGTATTTCTAGGGTGTAATTTTATTTTTACCTGTTATTTATGTCTTTATATTGATAAACTTTTGATGGGGCAAACTCAACCTTCAAGAAAAAGAAAATTGCATTAGTCCTAAAAAGAAGGGCCTACAACCAATGCATCCTCCCGATAGTCATCTATGGAGCTGAAACATGGAAGCTAACCAAAAGATTGACTCCTCTGGTCATGTTTGAAAAAAGTCAGACAACCATTGCAAATCCCCAGATATCAGATGTGGAACTGTGGCCACAAAAAAATAAGATAGCGTGAAGAACTAAAGAACTTTAGAAAATTCTGGCTCTGCAACGTCCATAATAGAGAGGCCCAGCAGATCATGGGGTAGGTCGATGTCCAAAGACGGGCGCCGAAAGCCTGATAATGGCGATAAATTGCATTTAAGTAACACTACTAAGGATTCTGTATGGTTTGATACGGAGATGCATTGAGATAGCATCATGAGTTACCGCACCGGGTGACAGCAACCTTGGTGGAGCAGCTGTGTTATAAACCAATACAATCATCTAAACTTGTAATTACCTTAGACTTAATCTTGTTTCATGAACTCGAACAAAGAGACTACGAGTTGCAGAACGTTAGATGTCATCTTAATTTCGAATCCAGCTTCTGAGAACCCAAGCAAACCACAAACGTGAGAAATGATGAGACGTGATATAAGCTTAACCTTTGAAGCCTAGCCATATTATCATTTGCCGTATTGTCCACTTCTGGCTTTCGTACAAGTTCGGATTGTTTACGTTGAACGAGTGTATTAAGCAATCTTTTTAAGGCTATTAAGTCTATGACGAACAACTTTGAAACAAGCGATTGGTTCCTAAATTCAATCAAAAGATTGATACAAATGATTTTAATAGACTTACTGATTATTATTTTTATAAACATGCCAGATCAAAGACTTTTTCTAAATTGAAAAAAAAATCAACCAGATCTATCCGAAAAAAATGGCTAATTTTGCTACCATGCAGTAAAGGCTAAGCTGCATTCCCATTTGTTGATAATCACAGGCTATCTTATCCGACTAGTGCTGAACAGTGGATTTGAACTTTGCCAAATATACTTAAATGTTTATTTATTATGTTTAATCGAAACATTATTCTCTACTTGAGTAATCAATTTTTTTTTCTTTTTAAGAATGTTTACCTACAAAGTATCGAGAGCTCTTGTTACTATAAATAACAAACCATACATGACAACACTTGAGACAACGACTAGAATCTCTCATTCACCAAGCAAAACTTTTATTGCTGTTTAAATCAATAAATACACGAACGACTCATGCTGGAAAACTAGAAGACGTTTAAGTATACTAGGCTAGACTTTTGTCACTGAAATAATTCAGGGAAGATTTTATTTTATTCAAGATTCAACAGTGTTTGTTTACATTGTCTATACTTTGAATTTCTATTTATCATACTTGAATTAGATAATGTTAATCAGTTACAGAAGTGCGTAAAAAAATATGTGCGCAATTTTCTGGTGCACATTTCGATTGCTTTCCATTGTACCATAGAAATATAAAGTCAACTTTATTTCTAAGATTCTACAGACCTTGACTGTTAACCAGGGACCCTGCCAAAAATGTTTCCAATTGGACTCCACTACTTCAAAGGCCGGCCCTAGTCTCGGTACCACTGGATGTTATGGAGTCAAACAAATATGGATGAATACATATACCTCTCCCAATTTTTCGAGCAAAGGTGAAGAAACAATCATGCTAGTCTTGAAGAATGATTAGGTAACAAACTCAAGAATTGTTTACATAACCTAATTATCAGTAATCCGTCGAAAGAAGGCAATTAGCCTGTTTCACTTATGCCGGATTAATGATGGCCGACGTACGCTTTTTAAATATTTGGCAAAATTTCAAAAATGATATGTCATTGTGAGTGGGGTACAAAGGAAAAAGAAAATCTGTAATCTTAATTCTCTAGAGCCAAGTGTCAGAAGCATACATTCCCATTTTTTCTTTCTCTTCCTCTTTTGATTTCTCTCCCTCTTTCTCTCTTCCCCACTCTTCCTCTTTAGCACACTTTCTTCCCATCATCTCTCTTTCACTGCATCCTATCTCCCTCTTTCCCTCTCCAAATGGAAAGATAATTCTCAGGCAGAATCATTCTACTAACTACCTGTCTCCAATTTCAAATACAGCTGGAGTCACTTCGTGTTCCTTTCCAGAACATCACACACGTCATGATGACATTCATTTTGATGGAGGTATCCATTATATAAGGTTGTTACACTTGAAGTTTCATTTTTACATCATCTACTTATGTAATGAACAGTGTCTTTTTCTTGGTTTTCTGGCTGTAACGATGGACTATTCCTCATAAAGGTAACAAGTTTTTTTTTATAAGAACATCACCTACCGCCATTTTAGACAATGGACTCTTCCAGTGAAACGAGTTTTTAAATTTTTTTAAGAAAACTGATTGAATAGAATTCAAATACAGGTCATTCCCGTTTTTCGAAAGTTCGCTTTACGCTACTTTTATCACTTAAAAAAAAAAGGGGCAGAAAGAGGAAAGAGAATCCGGGCCATTGCAAACCCCGTTCTCTTTCTTCTACACCCCAGTTTCCTATACCTTCCAGTATCAAGACCTCCAGAGACATACCATCCTCAACTTTATGGACGCTCAAAACTTTCTCTCAAATAAATTGTTGGTAACAACTTCTCCACTTGAACATCGAATATATTCTGCTTCAGTATTTCAAGTGTATATGCAGCTTAGTTTGACACAAGGTCACAGTATTTGAGTGCCTACAGAGGATCGAAATCATTATAGTAGTAATGGATAGCATCATAAACTTGTTAACTGTTACTATACTGATTGTAAATTAAGGATTTTATGAAATTACTTAAATGTTCAGGTGTTTTCCGAATTCACTGGTTTCGCAGTTTAATCTTCCCGAAATAAAACAAAATCCATACAACAAACTAATTCATGCGGAATATTCATTGGTTGGTGATCATCGTGTTTGATCCAGGGTTGCCAGATTAGCAATTTTTCAGTTAGATCTGGCTGATTCCGCCCCCCTCCATTTTGGCCAATGAATATCAACAATAGTCAATTAAATTCGGTGAGTTTGATAAAAGTGAATGTATAATTTCTATCAATGCTATTTTATTTGATAAATGGGATTTAAATGAGCATATATAAATATATTCCATTTTCAGTCGTAAATTTAGCTGGATATGAATAGTCTATCGGATTTTAGCCATTTTGAAAGAGGGTTTTAGTTTTGAATAACAAATCATACTTGGTAACACTGGTTTTATCGCCGGCTTTAAAAAGACCAATAAATCTTGATTATCTTGCTGTGATTAACTACTTTCTACTTACTTACGTTAACCGCTCGACCACGCTGCACCTCAATCATAATTAACTCCTTTCGTAATTGTTGCTTTTTTGACGGAATTTGCCAGAATTTGCCGGAAGATATTCGCAATTTTACACCAAGTCAAACATAATTACGGATTTCGCCCAGAACGCGAAAAACTAACCAGGCTGCAAAACAGCTTCATTAAACCTTTTTTAGAAACCGCCAACCAGAACTGTTAACATGGGTTTCTTCAGTTTTTGAGTTGTTCCGGCTGTACAGCTGACTTGCTTGTTGGCTGTGTATTTATTATGACGCCCACTGGTCACACCAATGGTGTTAGAGGGCTAGAAATTCACCCCTTTACTATATTTGAGACCCCTAATTAGGTTTTTAATGAGATATCAATTTACAATGTAAGTTTTTGCTTAGTTGGTCCCAATTTTTTGTTCGGCTGCATTCACACTTCTTTTTTTTTTTTTTTTTTGATCCAGAAATTTTTGTGCCCAACAAAAGATGAGAGGTTTAACTTATTCATTGACCACCCCAAAATAGCATGCTGCCGAAATACGTTCGTTACATAACGGTTTCTATTGAACGACTAACCAGACCTGCTTTTTTTATTAGTTTCCATTACCAAACCGAACATTCAATACTTTCGTATCTACTTTCTTGACATTTGGCGTTTGCTTCACGCTTTCTACTAAGGTTTTGATACTTGGAGGGATTGCTGATATGGGAAATCTCTTTCTCTCTCTCTCTCTCTCTCTCTCTCTCTCTCTCTCTCTCTCTCTCTCTCTCTCTCTCTCTCTCTCTCTGTGCCACACATGGAGGTTTTCCTCTGGGAGTTGACTCCCTGTGGAACGAACTCGATGGACAGGGTAATCTTCAATTAACTTCTGAATTACATGAATTCGGAAATCAAGGAGGGGCATATTTTGGCCAAGTTTTTAAAATATACGCAGTATGAGAATTGCACAGAGCAATATCTAATATAAATAAAAATAGATAAAACAAGTCTGGTTAGTCACTCAGTTGAAACTATCATGTGACCAATGTGCCTAGGTTGCATGCTCTGTTAGGGGTGACCAATTCAAGAATTAGAAAAAGATTGCCCTTTGTTGGGTGGTATTCACTAAAAAGTCTGAATTTTCAATAACACCAACGTGAATGCTGCTGGACACAAACTAAGGGATCTATTTGGCATAAACTTACATCGTATGTCTGCATGCAAGTGTGTGTGTGTGTGTGTGTGTGTGTGTGTATCTATAAGTGAGTGTTTGTTAGAAAGAGAGGTCAATTACTATTTTGATTCCAAAGGTCAGGTCTGGTGAGTTTCCTAACAATTATGTGACAATAGGATCAGATGCCATTGTTTTATTTCCCTCTGATTTCGCTGTTCGTAGACTTAATCAAATTGTTCCGGAATTTTGAGACGACCATTCCAGTATATATCAACCAATTGACACATCAAGTTGTGCAAGGAATTAACGGCTGTCAAGTAGTTATCCACCCCACCCTGCAAAGGTGGAATGTGAACCAAGGTCGAGTTTGGTGTGGGTCGGAAGCAGGGAACCTAACCAAAAGAATGATCATCAAACTGAAAAACATGCAACGTGCTCAGGAGAGATTCATATTCAACACAATATGGAGAGTTCACAAGACATGTATATTAGAAAATTATTATAGAAACCATTAGAAAACTAAAATAGCAAAGGGCTGGTCGTGTTGTAAGAATGTCAGACAACCGTTGGACATCGCGATTCATATCGTGGATCCCCAGAGATCAATATGCGAAACTTTGGCTACCAGAAAATGAGAAATCATAAGGAACTAGACCAGCTCAGAAAGTATTGGCTCTGCGACGCCTACAATAGAGAGGTTTGGTGAATCCCGAAGAAGGTCTATATCCAACAACAGACGCTAAAATACTATTGCTACTGCTGCTGCTGCTGATGATGAACCGTGCAAGTACGTAGGGGTGTTCCAGAAATTTGTCCCGTTCTCTCGGCACTTCCCTGAATAGACTGAGATAGATACGAATAGATAGATAGTTATGAACCGACCAAGATAGATTTAAATGATCAACGCTAAACGTACTTATTCATAGAAAGACAATAGTTTGTCTATGACTTTGAGAGGAGTCATTGCTACACCAACTTTTTTCGGATAAGTTGAACTCTTCTTTTCAAGTACGATGTAGTCACGACGCTTTGGTTGATTTATTTGAATCTTTGAAATATCAGGAGAAGAAAAGTCACAATATGAAAGCTGATAGGGATTGTTTAATTCAATATTTCATTTTTACTCTTAAATATTCTATTTCATTTTTAAATAGCACTTTTGTTAATGTTACTTTTCGCATGAACTATACTTACATACTTGGTTAAAGATAGGATACGTCACAGACTAACCCTTTTCGGATAGAAATACCTAAAGTAGATTAATTATGACGAGATAAAGCGTGGTCGCTTGGAACCCCCGCAGATAGATGGCCAGTCATAGCTACTTCATTAAAAAGATATTAGGAGAAAGAAAGTGAAAATGTATTGATGAAAAGGGACGGTGTATAAGGTCTCTAATGGCGGAAGCATGAAAGATAGACAGTGAGTTTAGCGGCGTGAGAAACGAAAGAAAGCTGGGGGAAAATAGAGGAGGAAAGGGTAGCTGATCATTTAGGTCCGGTATCACGTAAAAAAAGAGGGTATTTACCTGAAGAGATAGCAATATAAAACTGTTGATCATTAGAGAAGGGAGAATAGTAGGGTAGCAGCCACCGGCCCCTGACCGCTGGTAGTAGAAGGGCTGATTAATCTTTCTCTCTGTGACTGAGGATTTTGTTTAGTCTTCAAGCAAAGACTAATCGAAAAAAGATAAAATGAAATAAATGTTGGATTTTGAATCTGCACAGGAGACTTGCATCTTTCGTCCCTTCTCTTACTGTAGCTGCGTTGCACATACATGCTATGAAACGCATCGTGACTTCATCGATAATGGAATGAAGAGATCAAACTATCCACAAAAAAACAGTTGGTATGACAAAAAAGGTTCCTCTCGCTCTGCAGGCGACTCCAATCCCCGATCGATTGTGTATTTGAATTTCGCAGTTCCGTTGTCACGTCAATTCCAATTATACAGGCACGGACATACAAGTTACAAACCTTCAAATTTGCTAAGTGCACAATATCTTGGCGCCCTTGAGAAAGAATGTTGAGTGCTAAAGGTCAGCACACACCTAGTGGCATTTGATACGTTGATTGATCGATGGATTCAAACTTCGTCAGCAATGATCCTTTCATTGACGTGAAGTTAGTATTAAGATTATTTGGCGTTCAGTGATTGGCCGCTTTACACTGTGATGTAATAAGAGAGGAACATGACTGTGTCAGATTCAAGTCGCTCAACAGTCATCAAATTATTGATAGTTGTCTGATGCGAAAGAAGCTTGATTCTTAAAGAAAAATCGTATACGTTAGATTGCCGGCTATCATGGAATAACGTATCAAATCATTTTTGAATTAGCCATTTTGAATTGGTAAAAGTCGCAAGACTTTTGAAATTGCGTAGATTTTATTTCCAGGTAACTGGTTAGATTTAATTTCCAGTTTACGCTCTAAAGACTCATACAATGGCTTCGAAAAGTATAAATTTACAATGTATTGATCAGATATTAACGTTCTTGTAATCTCAAATACAAATAGTATAATCATACAATATATTGATCAGTATTAAACAAAATAAAATAAAACTGTTGTCCGGATAACGTTAATCGAGCTATTTTTAGCCATTCAAAATGGCTGTATCTGATTCGTCATTGCACAGATTGCCGTATCTAAGCTATAAAAAATAGAACATTCCTGAATATAATCTACCCCCCACCTCCAACCTGACACACAATTTGGCGAAAGAAGATGTGATAATTAGTTTTGTTGGCTTTCGAAGAATTAAAAAAATTCCTGCTCGATGAAAATTCAGAGAGTTAAATGAAGATCATGTCAGGGACGGATCCAGGATTTTGAGCTGGGTGGGTGGTGGAAAAAATTAAGTAAAATGGAAAAAAAAAATCTTAAGATCAAAAAGAAGAAAGTAGTTTGAGATGCAGCATTTTTCACCAAGAATTAAATGTTGAAAATTTCAGCCTTCTAGCTCCGTCGGTGTGACTTGGTTGCGTGATACATACATACGTACAGCCAGCCAGACCAACTTGAAGATATTTCTTTGATAATTTTGGTGACACTTATGGTTTACAGTTTCTGATTATGAAGAATATAATCGAAGATATTTTTCTTAAATCATATCAGATGAAAAACAAAATGATACATTTTTGTTTTTGAGGTTAATCTTTTAATTATTAGAGATTATTTTGGTTCTAGGCCTCTAAGAAGTCATTTGATAGAATGAATGGGTGAATGAGATTGTCTATACGGTCAGAGTAAGTGAAATAGATATTTATTCGCCTCCCCACAAGGTCAAATCTAAAGTGGGGATACAGACTCAAATTGCAGGTTGGGGTTTAGGATTTTTTTGCAAGTGGGGGTCAAAATAAGTTTTTTTTTGTTAATCTGTTTAATTAGACAGTAGCTATAATTAATCTTTGTCCTTAAGGCTAATTCATGATTACTTGGGATTAATCGTTTTTTTTTTTTCATATACAAACTTTCTTTATCTAGATATTTTTTTAAAAAGTGCTTCACCTGAGCCCCTGTACCCTGTCCTGGGTCTGCACTTGTATTGGCAATAGCAAAAAGCTACCCTGAAGTAGGTTTTCAAGAAGAGTAACATTAATGTTATTTTTTTAAAATGCGTTCAAGACTTGTTGAAAACATCTATTTCTCACAGACAAGGAAATATCCCAGCTTTATGAGAAGAAGATTAAAAATAAATTCAAATCTAGACAGTTGTTCGGCGTCTGAGAATTCTCGTGTGAATTCTACGAGTCGCCATGATGACGGCTGCATATCTCGGTACAATTTGGTCGAGTAGTTATCAAGCACCACGTCAAATTAAGACACAAATTGAAGCGTGACTAATGTAATTATTACTATATATAAGAGTTATTTTTTTTACTATTCAAGTTGAATTTAAATAAATTCTATTGTTTCGTACAAATAAAAGTCTGAATCATGAGAGGAAAAGTTACTTAAGACGAGGTGGAGGTCGTTGAACAAGTTTTTATGAATTTGACTGACACACATTGTCTCAAAGCTCTCGAGAAGAAACTGGCCTCAATTTTAAATTAGAAACACGCTCCTCGCTTGCTCAAAAAATCCACTCGTCTACCATGAGTGATTATAATTAATAACTATTAAGTTAGCCCTAGGTATTGCCCTGTCCTACTGTCACTGTGTCTGAATTGTTCTCAGTCTATGACTCTCTCTATATCTCACTCGCTCAATCCTGCTCGCTTTTTTTCTCACTAGTTCTCTTTCTCCTACTCACTCGTTTTCTCTGTCTCACTCGCCACTCTCTCTCTCCTAATTTAATCAACCCCCCTCTCACTTTCTCTCTCTCTCCCCCCCCCCCCTCTCTCTCTCTCTCTCTCTCTCTCTCTCTCTCTCTCTCTCTCTCTCTCTTATGCTTTACGTCACTGGATGACTTTGAAAGTACATTTTAATTCCTGGTCTATTGTCAAAATCGAAAACGTCACCCGTTTCTTAATGACAAACCTTTTTGTGTCTCATGAACCAACTGAAATAACCTTTGTTCTCGCAGAATCGTAAAATCCGTTTTTTGTCATTTTTTTTTTTTGGTCTTGGGTTTGAAATTTGCACAAGACCGGGAATTTCGACTTCTAATCATGATCCCATCTATGCAATTTAACATTATCTTTTAACAATAGAGAATTGTCATTGTTACAATTATTGATAATATTGATGATGATGATGATGGTGGCTGTGGTGATGGTAGTGGTGATGAAGGTGGTGATGATAGTGATGTTAGTGATGATGATGATGATGATGATATGAAGCTTTTGATATTTTCAACAAAATCCACCAGATGCAGGTCAGTACCGCTATGTCTCCAACGATTGTAAGAAGGTTTGTGTTGGTGCAAGTGCAAAAAAGAGACCATAGAATGTACACCCATCTTTGACTGTGAAGGGGTGGTAGTGGGTGGTAGTGCTGAATTAATTTTCCCGCTATAGACCCTAGGTTTTCATTAATATTGTCATTACTTTTTTGAGTTTGAAATTATCATGGCTACGAGCTTGAAAAATGGCGGTCATCTTGAATTTTCAATGACTTGCCTGTGTTATCAAATAGCAAATCCCCAAAACTGTGTATGCCGTCCATATCATATCAATTGCTGAGAAGAAAATTGATCTGAAAAAAAAGTTATCGGTGGTAGCAATTTTGAAAAACGGCTGCCATGGGTAACGTATTGAAAAATTATGATGGCTCAATATTTTTTTGGAATGCATTTGGCTGTAAGATTACCACATCATATATCATTATCACAAAATGCGAAACAGTTTGGCCAATCTGCACACAAAAACACTATTTCGTTTTTCGGCATTTTCCACAAAAGCGAAAAAGTGATGTAAAACGAACTTTCGACAAAGTGGTGGATATCTGTATTTATCTTGGCAAATTAAAAAAAACAATACATTTTCTTTGAAAACTCGTCTCCTTTCGGTTGTCTGACGTGACGAAAATCCTTTCTAATCGGATTTGTTCCGAATACAAGAGAAAACTTGAAGCCTCGTTTTGGAGAACCAGTCGTCTCTACGCGATCGGTACATAACCACTTGAACACATTTTTTTCTCTTTTTATCAATGCAAAGCAGTTGGGGGTCACGTCCGTTGGCCGAAGAGAACGGACTGACAGATGTGGTGAGATTATCGAACATTACAAATAAAAACACAACAAAAACGGAAACAAAAACAGTTTTATTGATAAGAGGCAGCTGTTGGGATCCCGTCCGTTCGGATGGCCACATGGTTAAAAATCTTAACTGGAACTTTTTAATGAACGTGACACTGATTGTTTATTGTATATAACTTCATAAGATACTTATTATTATTATTTGGAATCTCACACCAGTTGCCTGGCGGTAATATTATTATTATTATTATTATTATTATTATTATTATTATTATTATTATTATTATTATTATTATTATTATTATTATTATTATTATTATAATAATAATAATTATAATAATAATAATAATAATAATAATTAAAAAAAACGAAAAAAAAAAAACAAACCCTGAGGAGACTTATTGTCACTCAGCCTTCAACAATGACCACTGGGCAACCGGTGTGAGACTGTAAACCGCAGTATTACTGCAGCCTATGAAAACTAGGAGAGAAGGGCTGGAGACTTGAGGAGACTTGCTGTCACTCAAACTCAAGCAGTAACCGACAGGCAACTGGTGTGAGATTGCAAAATGATATTAATAATAATAGAATACTGAGGAGATTCCTTGAATAATGAGGAGACTTGCTGTATTCTTGCAGATTCCAGTAGTGCCGTGGTTTACATAGTCCCAATCCTTCTTTTCATCACCAACTCTTCCAACCTTGACTTCAATGTCGTTGGCACTGTCCTAAGCGCGCCTTCTATCATTAGCACAACCCTGACCCTCATGTTCCACACTTTCCTCAGCTACCGGGCCAAGTCCTGGTACTTTTTCCGTTTTTCATTCTCTTTCATGTTCACTCTGTGGTATCCTGGCATAGCCACGTCTATAATTCATCGTCGTCGTCGTAATCATCATCATCATCATCATCATCATCATCATCATCATCATCATCATCATCATCATCATCATTACCTGGTGGCGCTGGTTGAAGATCAAGTGACACCAAATCTCCTCAACACACAATCACTCTCCTCATTATTCTAGCTGATTCCAACAATACTGTGATCTGGATGATATTGGTACTTCCTCGGATTTTCAATTCTTCTCATCTTTTAGCGACACTTTTCAGAGCTGTTCCAAGTGCTCCGATAATAATGGGTGCAACCCCCACCTTCATATTCAACAGTACTTTCAGTTCTCTGGCTAAGTCTATATATATATCTGGCTTTTCACTCTCTTTTCAGTTTCACTTTATGGCGACATTCACTATCTGAGAGATGATCTTCAGTAGACTTGTATGTACTTGAAATAGGTTTTTGGACGGCTGTTGAATGCGTCATTAAGCTAGTTTCGGTTTAGTTAAGGTAGGATTCAAATTGGTTGTTATATTTGGTACGACCGATATAAGAATAAAGATTATTTTTGAAAAAAAATCTAGATGTTCTCGTCTTTTATGGCTATGCCCTCTGGTTTTACTGCATATTTCTTATCAGGGCAGTCTGAGCAATGAACGTCAGTATCCACACTATGTATGCTATTCCGGATTCTGTATACTTCCCATAGGTCAGCACGTTTTCCTCTGTATTTCAGGGTCTCTAGATTAAGTAGTTTTAATCTTTCAGTGTAAGATATATCTCCCAGTCTTGAAATGAACTAGGTGACCCTCCTCTGTACTCTCTCTGCGACATCTGTGTGATATTTCATGTGAAAGAACCATATGTAAGGAGCAAGCTTCAGATGGGGAGGTACCAGGGACTTGTAAAGTAGCAGGAAGCTCTCCTCATCGATGAATTTGAGTGAGTGTCGAGTGGAACTAAATGTTTTTATTTGCTGTATTCGTTTTATTCTGTATATACACACTGAAGTCAATTATCATCAATAATGGCATATCATTTTCATACTTGCATAGTACCCGTCAAAAATGACGAGACTACGTATGGATCAGCGCTTCTGCTTTAGATCAGAGTTTCTGTGCACTATAGGATTAAAATGTCCCTCCCCGGCAATTCTGTCTGGGATCAAATCACTGATGGGAGATAGTTTCATTGACACACACAGCTACACACACACACACAGCTACACACACACACACACACACACGCACGCACACACACACACACACACACGAGCAAACAAACACCCCCAATACCCCCATGATTCTCTGCTGAATTGAGTTGTAAGTCATGTTTGTTGAAAATGTTCACTTTCAATAATTAAAAACCGTCAACTAAATCTCTCAACATGGGTTTATAATACAAGTTTATGCTAAACTTATCATTTAGTTTGTGTCCACTTGTTTTTAGAAAATTCAGAATTTTTTTATTGATCACTACCCAACAAAAGGCGAGTGAAATAATTTATTCATTGATCATACACCATTCCCATTTTTTAAATTGATCGCTCCAAACACGATATAATGACAACAAATGTTGGTTGCCAGACAGTTTCTATTGTGTGACTAACCAGACCAGATCTGATAGAAATCGAATGTCTATATAAAGTTGAGTTCTTAATATCGATCCAATATTTTATTGTGTAAATATGTTCAGTAATATTGGACGGTATAAAAATCATTTCTGATTCCTGTCGACCTCACAAAGCCAATCAAGATGGTCTGATGACAGATTCTTTCGATATCGGACTTTCTCTTTACATGGAGAGACATTCGTTATCTTGAGCGGCTCATATTCACCGCGCGACTCGGTCATGTTGTCAACATTGATCGTACTCCTTGAAAAGATAGAGCAGACGTTGGGCCCCGGGGATCCACCCCTCCCACATCGGTAAAGAACAATTGCAGATTTTAAAATTTGTTTAGGTAGAGAAATTTTATAAATAAAAAAACAGAAAAATCCGAAGTAATTTTATTTTCCAATCAAACGATATTTACTCACTGCCGGGGGGAAGTCAGTATGAGTAAAAGTTACGATATAAAGCAACTAATAAATCAAAAGTAGAATTTAAACTAATAATGATATCTGTGCCTCGCAAAAACGAATCGCCATAGCCCGCACGTGTTCCAGAACTAATCATCTGAAAAATGTCTAAAATCATAATAAAAAAATTACCAGCACAAGATTTGGCCATTGTTGGTCCAAAATGACCATAGTGACCCCAAAAACACTTTTTTAAAGAAAAAACAAGAGGTTTTTTTATGGTGTCTCATGGTATACAAATGCAAATTTCCAAGGTTGTAGCCCTAAAAATTTAACCAGTAGCGCCCAGATATACATACACACAGAGGCGAGCAAAGAAAGAAGAATCTGTAGGCCACTTGGTTGGTTGGTTGCGCGGTCCATTTAGAGGGCTACCGTGATACGATTTATAATATTCAAACTTAAAAAAACAAAAAAACAATAGTCATGAATTAACCTTAGAAACAAAAATTTATATTTTTGTTGTTTATCCAGTCTCCATCAACAATGGCCATTTTGTTTGCTCTCCGATTTTATTTACATGACATTTGTTATCTCAATGATCGCTGGCTCATAATCACCGCTCGACTCTTGTCATATCAACGACGGCCGCCAACTGCACGACGAGCGGGAAAGATAGAATAGCTTGCTGAAAGAGCTCGACTCCACTTGTCTAGAAACATTTTATCATTTATGGAATGCAACAGTGGGAGTATCCACACTGTGTGTCATGCAGTGGTTCCCAAAGCCATGGCTGTGACCTAAACAAGGTCAAAGGTTGGTTTGAAAAAGATTATGATAAGAAATAAATAAAATAATGATGATTGACAAAGATTAAAAGAAACATGAAAAATGAAAAATAAATATTTAAAAAATGTTAAGAGTAAAAAGTGGTGCAAATATATTTCCATCTTTGGAATATAAGACGAAAGACGAAGAAAATAGTTGTGAACAATAAATGAATGGCTCGGCTACGCGAGGGAAGATAGGGTGGGGTTCCACGATCAGGGGTTCCACGAAATAATCCTCCGACCACTGCGATGAACTTTCAAAGAGAGATGCAATGTTTACATGACCGACCCCACTCTTTGCACCAAGGGCTTGCATTCGAGATGACACGAATAGGAGCAGGGGTCCTATGTCGTAAGTTTGACGGGGGTTTATTTCTCCTATTTATACTCCCCCTAAGCAGATGACTGTAGAGGTCTGCTACCGCCTTAGAGGAGTTACCCGACTGTCAATCATCTACACATGCATGGAAATTCCTGAGGTATTCCAGTCTCTGCACGTCGAAAAAAATTTATTTGTAAAAGAAAAAAAAACAAACATTGAAATTATGTTCCAATCTTAAAGGTCGCAACCAAAAATGTTCCGGTAACACTGGAAAGAAATGAAAGAAATAAAAGAAATGAAACGACGGAAAAAAATGTGATATTAGGGCCAGCTCTAAATAACGACAACATGGGCAGCTGTCCGACGCGCTTGACGGCGCTTGTTATGCGTTCAAGACAGTATATAAATGGAAAATGTGAATAATAATAAAATGAATAAATCAAACAGATTAAAAACGAAATGTACAATAATACCATATTTTAAAGAGCAACTAGGTTCAGTTTGTCCGGGGTACCAGAGGATTTCGGGCAGGCCCTTATGCGACATGTGGGGTCTTTCGAATAGGAGCCAGATTGAAGAAGTCTAAATGATCTTTGAATTTTAATGAAGAAATCAAACGACCTTTCTTCGAACTAGGTGCAAAATGACTTTCCTTCGGAATAGGTGCAAATAAACGCTATGTAGATCCGGGTAGACACTATATATGATTAATTGCTATTGCGTGGCCATTTTGAATGGTTGGAAATGGCTATGTTTTTACTGTTGATCAAATAATTTTATTTTAGATGTAAAAATACCACATACTTTACACTCAATTCAGCAAGTGGTTAGGGTTAGTAGGTATGGTTAATGCTTGGGTTAGAAAATAGGTTTGGGATTAGGGTTTATTGGTAGGTTTTGAGTTAAGGTTAGTAGGTAGATTTGGGGTTAGGGTTAGTTGGTAGGTCTAAGGTCACGGTTAGTAGTTAGGTCTGTGGTTTCGGTTACTACCTACCCTGAGATCTGGGATTAGGCTTCATAATATCCCAATTTTTATCCTTGTTATTTCGTTACCTAGAAATTATATCAACCATTTAGAAATATCTATCCACTTTTAGCCATTCAAATGGCTATGCGACAGAAGTTAATCATGTATAGCGTCTATCCAGGTGATCTTCCTTGAAAAATATCGACATAATGTTTATTTGCACCTATTTGAAAGGCTTTCCTAGAACGACACATCCAGAGCGAAAAATAAGTCAGTCACATTACGTCAATTTATTTTTGATGTTAGATTTTTAATCTTTCTTTTCTGGAAAATGGGAAAATGCCCAAATTGAACTGATTAAAACAGACAAAAAAAAGAAAATCCCTTAATTCAAGATTTTTTGTAGGTATAAGATAGAACCATATTTGAATGGCCGACCAAGTTCAGTTTGCCCTGATAATAAGTCAGTAACATTACGTCATTTGTTTCTGATGTTAGATAAGTTTACAGCTGCTCATTTTGAATTTTCCTCTTCCGGTTCTCACAGCAAATTGGTGTTGAGTTACTGGTTTGTTGTTCGCTTTTGAATGTGATATTTCTGACGGTGACTGAATGACGGATGTTTTGCAATGTCTTCAGCAGTTGGGAAGACAAATCAAGGTCAGTTCTTGTTTAAATTTTGTTAGACGCAGAAGCGTAGCTAGAGATTTGCGGGGATTTGCGAGCCGGGGCCTAAGTGTATGAGTACTCTTTGATTATAAGGACAAAAGGCTTGGTTAAGCCGAAATTTTACGCAGTTTTGCCCGAATTACACTGATTTTCCGAAAATCTCACACTGTTTAGCTCGATTTTTTTGTTGAGTGGAGGGGACTGTTTTCCCCCCAACCCTGGCCCATACGTTCATGTCGGGGACACCTGAGTTTCTTGAGGTACTGCTTCCCACATTCAATGAGAAGTGTCAGTAGAAATTCAGCTTTTGAGCTGCACTCCAATGGGAACCAGGAGGCATTTTCAAATAGCACCCCCATCTCAGCTACACCCCAGGTCAGATGGAATGTTTCAATCATTGTATGTGGATAAGTCAGATTATTTTCCTCATCCATGTCGTTGAATTTTCACTAACTTTTGGCCGTGTACACTCGGGCTTTCTTCGAGTGTTTATTTGTCCTGGAATGTGAAAACTTGTTCCTGCGACACATGCCCCTGTCCCACAATATCCGTCACGTCACGCACAGTATTTTGCTTTTTTTGTTTTTTGCTTTTGCATACGGGGATTTAAAGTCGGGTTCCTCTCTTCGGATGAAACTTTAATTAAAGGTTGATTTCATCGAGGGAACAAGACGAACTGAAATAACTTTACGCCATTCACTCGTTAGCTTTTTTTGTTGCTCATCGTTACGGCCAATCGCGCAGGACCCACCAGTTCTCGTATGATGACTGAAGTTAAGCTAAGACGATTTCCTTTATGGATGGCGGTCTGGGAATAGCAGGATCCTTATGGAACTGGAGATTGTACAGAGAGCCGGCTGCAACGATCCTCTTCAAGACGCCAAAAAACGCAATCAAAACATCTCCTCTCGAAGCCTCTATATGGCCTGGCTGCGAGCAACAAGAAATGAATGAACAGCTCATCGAATTATGACGTGGGTCCTTATCCATTAGTTATTATTGTTATTTTAGCTATACCTGGTTATATTGTAATATTTCATTTATTTGCATGCTACCTCCGAATGGCATCGTGATATCGTTGGAGATTTTGGACATAAGGAAACGAAGATAGAAAAGATAGTGACAAAATGAAAATATGAAACCAACAAAGATCTTTATTCTGGTTGAGATTAAAATATAGGAGGCTAGAGTTTAATTTATGCTTGAATCATGGAGACAAAATTGACAGCAGATTGCGATGCATTTGCTGAAAAGAAACATGATCCCTAACGCAATCCCGCAGGAACCCCATAACTCAAGTCGGAAACAGTTTCGTGTTTTTCCAAAAGAACAAGGCAGACAGTGGCCATTACTATATGAAAACCATTTTTACATGTCAAGAAGAGATCTATCAAGGAAGTATCAAATTCTCTTTATAGCTTCATCCATCATCACCATCTGTCCTATCACATCCTGCTCTGAGCACTTCCACATGCATTCAAGTGCCAACAGCTTAGGAAATTGCAATTGACCATTATCAGCAAAGATGGAAGTGCAGGCGACGCCAACACTCCAAGAAATTACGGAAGCGATCGATGAACCAAAATGTTGCTAGGCAGCTGACATCGAGGGTATATGTCCTGGGATCTAGAAGCATAGAGGCCCAGCTCCGCATACAAGGCTCCGTGAACTTGTCTGCTGTTGGAAACAGGTTCAACTATTACAGGGTTCACAATAACCTTTATAAAGTAACAAGAGTGACATACCAGACTGCTCAAACAACCGGGGTATTATACTACACTCTATTGCTGGCAAAATCCTTGTGAGAATTCTTGTGTATAGATTAGTAACAAAGGTTGACCGTCTTCACGACAGCCAATTTGGTTTTATAGCAAACCATAGAAAAACTGACATGGTTTTCATTCCAAGATAAATCCGAGAAATGTTTTATGAACAAAATGAAGGTCACTTTTGTTGACCTGACAAAAGTGTTGATACTGCAGGTAGAATGGTTCTTTGGAACATCTTGGGCATCTTGTTTTGTCCACCAAAATCCCTGGGTATAATGATTCAACCGCATATAGATTAGTTCGGTCAAATTAGAAATGACAGCGACCTCTCAAGCCACTTCACAATCGCGAACGGCATGAAAAAGGCTTGCACTCTGGTTCCTTTATTGTTTTCAATAATTTTTTGCAAGAAGCTGACACAGGTCTCAGAGAAGATGGGCCACGAGGAGAATGTGTACATTGCATACGTACAGACCCAGGGGATGCAGGGTCCAAATGGCATGAGCCAGCAATTTCGGGAGGACTTTCATCTAAGTTTATAAATGGTTCTACCACAATTTTCTGTGCAGTTACTGGTATGTATATGATATATTCTACATGTACATTTATATACCCATAGATAAATCATACCAATTAGCACTGATTACAAAAATATTTAATGAGCTCCTTGAATTAAGAAACCTACACATCCATCAGACTTGTGCCTTTTCTGACCGATCGATCTGAAGCCGCTCCAGGCCTGTATCAAGATTTTTTTTCCTCACACTTTGAAAAGAGGCCCACATTTCTTATTTCTGGCTTGTGCCTGTTACCAGCTCTCACTGGCCCCGAACCTATTCAATCTGAAGTCACTCCCGGCCCGTATCAAGATGTTCCTTACACTTTGAAAAACAGAGATACAAGCACAGAGTCTTTGTTGTATCAAAGCTACTAAACTTGTAAAGTTTAAAATAAGTTGAAAAAGGACATCAGAAGTTTTTATTTTGTTTATTATTATTTTTTGGATTTTTTTTTTACATTCAAAGCAAGTGTTTGTTCAGCATTCAAAGAAAAGATACACAGAGATTCAGTAACCAGTCATGTCACAGATTTTTTTTTTTCTTAATTATTTTTTATCGCAAAAGTTAGACTTTTGTTTTCTTTGGAGAGTGGGGTCAGGGACTCGTTTTAAATTAAAATAATCTATTTCAGCAGCAGGGTAATAAGAAAAAAAAATAAAAATAAAAATTAGTTATTTTGGTTTTAGTATGTATATTCAAAGAAAGGTGGAAATGGAAATATATCTTTAAAAAATCATTTGTTTTCCTTATTTAGTATCATGTGCACAAGATAGTTGTCTTTTGTAAGAAAAGAGGTAGATAAAGAAGGAAGGAGAGAAAGTTGTAGTTATTTAACCACTTCCCCATAAGGGCAGAATGTTACTCAGGGGCGGTTTAACATTGGGGACCCACAAGCTCATGTGGAGAAGAACGAAAATTGCCCAGTCCTCATGACCAACATCTCCCCACTCCTTCCCTTATAGTGCAATGGGGAGGTGCCCCAGGTAGAAACCTCATAACTAAAGTCATCAATCTTTTTTTAAACAGTTTTTTGGGGTTCGTCGGTGCAGAGAAAATTTTTTATTAACCTGATAAAAATCAAGGCTTCAGTCCAAACAATTATTTGCTTAAGGCGGCATCAAAGCCTTTGTCAATTCTGTAAGTCCAGATCTCAATTGCTATTGTTAAGCATTTAAAAACAAAAAGGATAAATGCAATACTTTGCATATCTTGCCTGAAAAGGAAAGAAAATGCACGTTTATCAACTGGTAATGTCCACATTAGATTATATATATATATATATAAACACACACACACACATATTATATATATATATATATATATATATATATATATATATGTTAGTATTGTGGATGTGAAGTGATCTGACAGAATGTATATGAAGATGACAATTCGAAGGTGTGGAGAGTTTTTCTCTTCACCTTTCAAATGTCATTTTCATCTATATATGCATATATATATATACACATACATGTGTGTATATGTATATACGTGTGTGTGTGTGTAATACTTTTCAGTAAGTGTTCAGATACTGATCTGATCCTAGTCAGAAGTAAATAATCCTGTCATTTTTTATGGATACTATGCTAGTTTGTAAATGATTCCACCACTGTTTTGATTTACTTGAATGAAGCCGTGTCTGGCACTTGAAAGATGAAGGATGACTGTCAAAGGGACTGATAGTGGATAGGAAACTAGAAAATGGAACTCTTCAAAGAAATCATCCTAACAGAAGATTGATGCCATCATTTAGCATAAGTCTTGTAGATTTTTGAGGGGCACAGAGAATGCTGGGGGGGGGGTAGCAGAAGATTGTTGGAGTTCTGGAAGTAGGTGTTGCAGCTGTCCAAAGGGTTAATGGCACCGATCTCCTGAGGAAAGGTATGAATCTACCCCCCTCTCTACAGCCATGCGTAAATAGCAGGGTTGTTGCAGCTTTTTTACCCAGTAAAGCAGTCAAACTGTACTCTGACCCTGTAAAAACCCACAACAGACAATGATTGAGTTCCCATTGATCATTCACAAAATGGAGACAAAATCATTGGCTCGTGTTGTCCAAAACAAATGCTCCTGAGCTTGGAGGTTGACTAGCATTAGAAAAAAAATCTTCTAATTGCCAACTGGCCCATGGGAACTCTTTGGTTCGGGAGGCAGAGGGCTTAATTTTCTAAAAAAATTTCCATGGTTTTTTCCCAAATTTTGGGGAGGGAGTTGCCCCCTTTGCCCCTCAGGCTCATATGCCTATGGGTATGTGCAAGAGATGAAATCAAAATTTGCCATCAACCTCAGTGCACTTGTTGGCTACACAGTTGCATCAGGATATCTCCTTTGAGTAACAAATGAAGTATGGTCACGGACATGGTCAGGCAGCCAGAAATATCACTGCTTTCTTTCGTGGTGTTGATGAGAACATTGTGATTACTCAAGCAGAAGGGGTTGGCTTTTGAGTTGGCATTCTGACATTTCCTTTGTGGATTTTTCAAACTTCTTATCTTTGGTGACTACTTCGACAAACTTTCAGCATACATGGGTTTTTATCTCATGTTTTCTTTTAATGAAGTTTATGAAAAAAATTACATTGATAGCTTTAACCCATAATGCTTTGAAGGATTAACTAGTTGTCACTTATCTTTATTTTTCTCTTAGGAAGATTTCAGTTGCAGTGTCCTCAGAGAGGAAATTTTCTTTTCTTTCTTTTTTGAAAAAATAGCACCAGAAAAAAATAGGCTTCATGAACTGTCAATTCTTTCCACTGCTATTTTGATGTCAGGTGGAAGCTTTTAAATCGTTTATCATTTTATTTCAAGAAATTTTGGGATAATGCTGAACAGATTAGCGTTAAAAAAAAATCTTTTTGGCAGTCTTAAAATAGAAAGCAATATAAATTTCCCTAATCATGTTCATTTTCAACTGACTAAAAAGGAAAAAAAAACAAACATCCTCAAGTCTGGTTAGTCATTCAATAGAAACTGTCACATGGCCAATGTCATGTTAGGGATGATCAATCAAAAGATTTGAAAATGAGAGGAAAATGAATAAATTACTATTTTCCACTTTTTGTCAGGGAGTGATCACTAAAGAATGTCTGAATTATCAAAAAACTACCATGAACACTGTCGGACACCAACTAAGGGATCAATTTACATAGCTCCAATAGTATGGCATGAGTACATGATAGCCAGCAAGACCAACTTTAAGACTGAAGAAACCTATGTTGATGGTGAAAGTTTTAGTTGGGTGTTTCTAATACAAAAGTATAGATCATTTTTAAAAATGCATTTGGCCAGCTTTGGTAAATATAGAAGATGAAAAGATTTTTTTGATACTTGTCATCTTTTTATACTCAAAGGAATGACAAAAATGGAAGTCTTGTAGAGGAAAGCTCAATTGCTGGTTCTTAACTTATAAATTTAGATCGACTGAAGAAAGGTCGGTTGTCAGAAAGTCAATTGCCTATGTTTTTGGCCAAAATCCAGTGATGCCAACTTGTCAGGACAAAAAAAACCTTCTCTCTAGGATTAATTATGGGAGTTTAAACAAGAGGCTACATTTTTAATTGTGCCACACTGAAAGTTTGCCCCAGATACTTGACATAAATGTCAGTTTTTTTTTCCAGAGAATCTAGATTTTTCTGGCTATTGTTTTTCTCTCTCTTTTTTTTTTTTGATAGAGGTGAATTTTTTTGAATTGAAATCTGAACTGACTGGACAGAAAAAAATATGAAGAAGACACAGACCCAAAAATTGAGTATGGGTTCAATTTCCACACTCCTTTCATTCTGCTCGTTTTGTTTTTTTTCTTTTTTGCTTATTTATGACTCAATAAATAGCACCTTTCATGTATTGAATTTAATCAATTTTCAAGATCAAGTATTAAAAGCCTTTCTTCAATACAGTCTCTACATATGAAATGCATTTAGAAAGCTTGAAAGCACTCTAGAATTGAGACTTACAAAATTTAAAGTTTGTCAGTTAGCCCCACCTGGGTGAGGCAGCAATTTGCAAAGTGTGCTCAATTGCTTTACAAGGGGAGGGATGGAACATGACAGAACCAAGAAAAAAAAAAGTGAAAAGAGACGCAGAGAGAATGGAGGGTGGGTGTCATGTTCAGATATGTTAGCTGATAAGAGCATTTGTAATTGTTGGGTTTTTACGTGGTTATAGTCTCCCCAGAAATGTAAAACGTGCAATACAAATATATACAGATATTTGGGATTGAAGGTGCTGTTTTTATCTGGGGAAAAAAAAAAACAAACAAAAAACAAAGATGAAAGAAAGACAGAAGAAAAAAAAAAATACCTTTGTTGGTGGTGGTGGTGGAGTGGGCGGTATGTAAATATATATATATAAAAATTTTTTTTAAAAATTGGAACAAGCCAACTGAATGTAATTAATCACAACCAGTAAAACTGTTGCAGTTACCAACAGTTTAAAATCAAGATTTTCTCAATCAATCATCTTCAAAGCAGATCATTTAAATCTGACCCAACCAGATGGAGGTCTTAAGAATATTGAGTCACTCAGATTTAAATCACATCAAGACAAGATTTTTTTTTTCTTTAAAAAAAAAAAAAAAAAAAAAAATTAAAAGGTGGGTCTAAATAGCTGTTCCCCCCCCCCCCGGAACACCCACAAATATTCAAAAACTCTAGCACTCCGTAGGTGACATGTTCACTGAGCAAGAAGTTTGTCCTGCCCCTGCAGACAACTCCAATTGTTAAACAATAGCGTGTTGGAATTTCAAGATTGTGTTGTCATGCCAATTTCAGTCACAGGCTCCTCGAGTCATCTTTGTGCACAAAATCTTGGTGCCCTTGAAAAAGAATGCAGACGACTAATGGTTAAATAAATCTTAAACCCTATTTTCCATTTCAAGGTGATATTGGCAGATGTACAGATTGATCACACTGCAGTACGGTTTCACAGAACCCAGAAGAAGAGTCCTCGAATACCCAGGTTTATGAACCAAATGAATAGAAAAATATATTAAAAAAGGTTTGCCTGAGATAATCATTAAGTTTTTTCACTACTTTCTCATTTTGCTTTGAAAGATAGAATTTAAGAAAAAAAAAATGTCAACTTGGATATGGAAGCCTATCAAAAATACAATTGATATGAACATCAACACATTCCCAACCTGATTTGAAGTCCCTAATTATGCCGAGTTGACCAATAGGCCTATTTTGGAAAGTTTCTTTCTAGTAACAGGGGAGGAATTTCTTCTTGCTTACAATTTTTTTGCAAACCAATTATAGATCACCATATTCGATGGCATATATAACCTCTTTTTCCCGAAAAAAAATGGCTCAAAAGGTTAATCATTGTTGTCCAGCTGAACATTGGCCAATTTTTGGCAGAGTTTAAAAGACTGGGTGATGAATGAGAAGAATTGAGTGAATTTCATTTTTCCTGTATATTTCCAGCTGAAATAAGGCATATCTTATATGCCATTATGTATGGTATGAAAAGTGTTAAAATTTCTGGGAAATATTCAATTCTCAGACTTATATAGATATAGAATGATCAAATACAAAAAAAATGGAAGTTTTCTGCACTGGCAGCCTTCCATACATATGCAGTGCAACAGTGCAACATATGCTCACTTATCCCAAATTTTCAATAAACTATACTATAAAAAAATTCAGTGTAATCCTTGTACTAGGTAAACTTTGTACAATTTTGCTTTAAATGTTCAAGTAAGAGTTATAGTAGTGCTTGAAAAAGATAACTGAAATGCCATCCCAACTGCTGTTCTTGTGTATAGTGAACAATTCAATGAATAGCCATATAATTATTCATCACAATTTAGAGAAGCTCGAAAAAGTGTCAAAGATTGGAAAATTAGTCCCATATGACCTCTTCATGATTGTTATGAGCCACTGAATTCTTGCCAGTTCCAGGTGCTCTTTGTGGACAAAGTTGTTACAGGGGATGAGAAATGGAACCTTTTTCATAATTTTAATGCCATCATCATATGCTCAGAAAAAAAGGTCCTTTATCATGATAATGCATGTCTTCATACCAGTCCAGTATCCAAAGATTTCAGAGATATAAAAAGGATTTATTCAACCTACTCTCCCAATGTTGCTTGAAGTGACTTATTTGTTTCAGAGTTCGTTAATCTAATTTGATGGATCAAGAATCATTTCAAGAGAGGTTAAAAATTAGTCTCTTATTTCAGGTCAAAATCAAACAAATTTTACAAATCTGGTATCAAAAACTTGTTGATAGATAGATGGAATAAGGTTATCGAAAGTGAAGAGGAGTATATTAATGATCAAGTGGATCTTCAGTCATTAGTTTATTTGTACTTCTAAATAAATTGAAACCTTGGTCAGAACTTTCATTAAAGCCTGATAATCATTTACCATACAGTGACCCAGGGAAGACCCAATTTAATTTCCAGATCTCATGATCTAGCAGTACAACACAAATCAGTTTCTGGAAATTTCTGGCAGTGAGAGAATCGAAAATTTTGAATGATAGTCATAACAGAAATTATTTCAGACAGGTGCTAGCAAAAGCTCTCCACACGTAAAAAGAACAGGCTCACAAAATTCTCAACATGGGTGAATTCAAACCTTCTGGCTCAACTTTCTCAGTTGAATTTCCTGAGAAAGGAGAGACAAAAAACCTGCTTATATAGTCTTAAGAGAGAAAAAAAACCTTAATTATTTCAGAAATCAAAGCTGTGATCTTGGAAGCTTTGTCTGCTCATCCACCTCTGCAAATGGAGTTGGAAGAAATATACGAGTGGCTGCATTTTATAAGAGCAATGAGCATTGTGAAAATGCTCTCATGTTGGATAACACCATTTGCAAAAAATAATGAGTCAGTTATCGCAATTGCGAATCACAATACTGAGTGTTCAGGCATCAAAATGAACAAAAAGCTGAGCATCGTAGTTATAGAAGTAACAAAAAAAAAAATCAACATTTTAAAAATAGTGTGTTGGGCACTTATATGCAGCCACTCACGTACTTATTCGGGTTTGTTAATCCACATAATATCTCTAAAAGTGTTGAAATGAAAATTTAAAAAACCGGACAAACAGGTTTTGGATTTTGACATTCTAGGACTTATTCTGGTTTACAAATAAGAAAAGGTCAAATGAAAAATGTCTTTGGCAAATACAAACCTGATGAGGAGAGCAGCTTATATAGAGGCTTGTGACCTTCCATGTATATTTAGGGAGGTTTACACTTTATGTATATTATGGTATATGTGAACTGCCATAGGTCAGGGATTTCCTGGTACCGTGTAAACTAATACTACCTGTTCCATAGTCAGTGACTAACCTGGCTCCCTAATTCCACTTCAGTGTGGGTGGGGAAGGTGGTTAGAAACATCCGAAGGCACAATCTAAGAGTCAACTGTCAGCAAACTAGAGATGGTATCTGGATAAAAAGCACCATGGAGAAGGCAGTAAGGATCAAGTCCATAATCTCTCTCCCCCAGAAAAATTATGGAAATGCACAGTTTACAGGTATTAGGCAATAGCAAAGAGGCGGTCCACTCCTTTGGAACGGAGCCCTTGCCCAGTAAGGATGATGCCTGACTGTCATCCAGAGACTGGAGAGGATTGCTATTGGGACATGGATCACTGGATAGCAGAATGAGTACCAGAAAGGCAAAGAGGGATCCTAGAGACCAAGAAATGCTGAAAACAATAAAAGAAAGGAAGCTGTGGAGAGCCATGATCATCCACATCCTGAAAGGACATGGCATATATAGAGATATATACATACACAAAGATTGAAAGATCGAAAGAGATAAAGATAAATAAGCTAGAACCAGGAACCAAATCATTGCCATACAACCATAAGCATATGGGAGCTCTTTTGTTAAAGGGGGTAAAGGGTTGGATTTGCCCAAAATCTCACACTGTCAAAATTTGTATTGTTATCATTGTTTTGATATCTTTAGCGCTAAAACATTCAAGGGAAGAGGTGCTGTGACAGTTCGAGTTCATGGTGTATTCATACCCTTGGGTAAGGTATGAATCTCTCTCTTCTCCTTTTTGCTATTAGTAAATATCAAGGCAGACCATGGTTGTCAACCAGCCAAAAGAAGGATGAGCTCAGTCAGACTCTCCTGCCCTCGATAAACTCATGATGATCTCATCAGTGTTGTCTAATAACCCTCAACTCGGATACTGGATTATAGGGAGAAAAAACAATATCTTTTGGTAGCATGCCAAATTGGGAGAGATGAAAAAGTTGGAAAACAAAGTGATCAATGGAGATTATTTCTCTTGCCTTTTGTTTGGCAGTGATCACTAGAAAAGTGCGGATTAAAAGAAAAGAAAAACTAGACAAATTGCTGCTGAACATAAACTAAGCGATCAAATTAGCATAAACTTAGATTGCAATTTGAATTCCCTATTAAAATTTAAGTCCATTTGGGGAGGGTTTTTTTTCAACATAACAAAAAAGTAAATTTTAAAAATTTCAGCCCTCTAGTGTGATCTGCGTGTGTGATACATTGCCAGCCATCCGGATCAACTTGAAAACTGAAGAAACTCATCTTGACAGTTTTTGTCATAGTTTTCTTCAAGGGACCAAATTGATTATGGGTAAAATAGTTGTGTTTTTGGTGTCTACGCATAAGCTGGAACCAAGCACCAAGCCACAGCATGCAACCCAGGCAGCAGAAGTGTTCAGCACTTCAAAGTTTGAAAAGTTGCCGTTGGTTAAATATCTTTAGCTCGGTAACATTTAACCCTTTTTCAAGGGTCCTGGGACGTATCTATCCCAAGGTTTCTGTGACTGCTGGTAAGAACATGTCCCATAGATCTCTTTTAGAAGTCTACTGGAATATTTAATTTAGGCATTAAGCACCTTATAAGTTAGTCTTGAGAGAGTTAATGGAAGAGTGAAACAAATGAGGACAATATATACAGGTAAGTGTCAAGTAGATTTTATATACCAAAGAAAAAGTTTGATACAAAGACAAAAAAAAATTTGGAAAAAAAAAAGCAAGCAATATATAAATTCCATCAAGGTTAATCAACAGTCTGTCGTAACATGAAATGGGTGGGTAGGGGAGGGTGGTTCAGGTGCAGATCCTGGGGTTAATAACTGGACAAGTGACCTTTCGTCAAAAAATAAACCAAATGATCAATTCAAATGTGACAAGTTATGAAATTTAATTTTTGACTGGAGTGATTCTGTTCCAATTTAAAAAATTGAACAGTTGTCTTTAAACTAAGAAAAGAAAAATAGTACTATCTCTGTCCCATGATAGTTGTGACATTTGCAAGTTGATTTCATGAACTGAATGTAACAACAATTATGGAGCAGAATTAGTAATTAATTTTTGTTAGGCTAATATAAACTGACGTTTCCTTTATCTTTAATGATTTGATTTTTATAAGTTACTTAAACCCCAAAATTGATTTGACCAGGAAAATGGACACAAAATTTACCGTATTTGCTGGCATTTAAGACACACATTTAAATAAAACAGAAAAATCATGCAAATATTACAATGCATCCAATGTGCTGGTATTATAACTTGGGGGCCATCTACTGTTGTTAGAAATGGACATCTATAAGGCCTGGATTAGTTGCAATGAGCACTAGTCCTCCAAATACCATTGGCAATCATGCATGATATATATGCTGGCAAATACAGTATTTCTTTCTTTGATGCTATAGGACACATTCAGATAGAATGACAAGTCGACATTGGTATCAGGTGCAGATCCAGGGGCAAGGGGGTCTGAACAACCCCTTTCTGATCAAAATACTGGATCTGTCCCCGAGTATAATGTAGTTGGTATTGACTAACTGCTAGGTAAGTTGATTGGATTAATTTTACATTTTCTATTTGTCACTGGCAATAAGAGAAATTTACAGTTCGTGACTCCCCCTCCCTACAAGACGGGTGGGGTCTGACTCTCCTCCACAAATTGGGAGGGAGCGGGATAAAAAGAACCAGGCTACAAATACACATGGGGGGGGGGGCAATAATCCGAGGGGTAGAGGACGATAATCCGAGGGGTAGGGGCCACTGGGGATTGAATTTTTCCAACTTCTGGTATACATACAGATTGATGGGTCGAAAAAAGAAAAAAAAAAAAAAAGGTGATGAAATGTGCTGCAGTGGGAATGAAACAGATTCTGGTTTGTTTTATAAAACAGACAGAAAAAAAAAAAAAAACCTTTTAATGCAGAGAAAGACAAATATTTCAGGACAGAAAGATAAAAATTCTGCAATTGGATTGAGTAATTCTTTTGGGGGGGGATGGGGGGGATGGGTGGGTGGGTCGGATTCTGTTTTTTGCTTTTTTGTATAAAAAGAAAAAAAAAAGTCATAAAATAAAAGAAAACCTATCCAGTTTTACAAGTAAGAAAATCTGTACATGGCATTTTTTTTTTCAAAAAGAAAAAAAAAAAAAAAAATTTCTGAAATTATTTCAGGTAATGTAAATAGGGTGGACAAAAGAGAAACCCTTACAGATATCAGTTTTTTTCCACTTTTTCGAAGTGCATCGGAATTTTTTTTTTTCCAGTTTTTTCCTCAATTTTGAATATTTTTGTCTTCATTTTTTTTTCCATTTTTTGCAAGAGTGTTTTTTGCTTCCAGCAAAGTTAAGAATAAAAAAAAATTTATTTGGTGTTAATGTTGGCATTTATAAAAAAAGACGATGGTCCCGTCAAATTGTTTTTGTTCTTTAAGCAGTGAGAAATTTTGCAGCTGTGTCGATATTGATGTTTATCTAGTTCCTTTGAGTAAGACCAGATTTAAAATTCCCACAATGTTGCAGCATTTACTTCTTTGCCGCTGGCTTTGAAGATACCATTCTGTTCGCCTTTCAGGAAGGAACCATTTGGGGCTTTCACTGTGAACATGGACTGTCCACGGAATTCTACAATGAATGGAGTAGGTCCAGTGCTGTCAGCAAATAAGGATCCATCATCACCAATACTCCAGTATTTTCCATTGTGACCTGAAGAGAGAAAGAAGAATTGTTTTATGGCCATTCTGCAAGATGTTCCGACTAAAATCCAAGCTTTAGATACAAAGACGAGTTTTAGTTTGGAGCTCCTCAACTCTCAAGTGAAAAAAAAAAAAAAAAATCCCTCTGCAGGGAGAGAGAGGAAAAAAGTTGCACCTCTCCGTAAGAGAGGAGAGCAAGAATTTGCACCCCTTCAAATAGGAGAGCAAGAAAGTGCAGCCCGTTGCAGGATTATCAGAGGAAAGTAGCATGATCTGAAATCAAGTATAGATTTGCTCTAAGGAAGGGTTTACCTTTTAAACAAATGTCCGAAATTTCAGCCCTCTAGATCCATTTATATTATATGTGCACATTACAGATACATAGCCAGCCAGCCAGCCAGCCAGCCAGCCAGACCAACCTAAAAACTGAAGGAATCCATGTTGACTCTTCAGGAGACTGTTCTGGTTGATATTTTCGAACAAAAACTATCACTATCAGTGGTATCTGTCAGTCTCGCAAAACTATAGATCAACATACGCAAATATTGCTTTCGGTTTCTCTAGGGCATAGGCCTGATAATGGTGGTGTGGAAGATGGTGGCCCATGCAGTCAATTTTTCTTCACCCCACACCAATTTTGTCCAATGGAAGGGCAAGGACTGATACAGCTTGGTATCCGTGTTGTTGCAGAAAATACCAGGACAAGATTGAAGTCAATACTAATCTGTCTGGGGGAATCCTACTACCATTCTTGAATTCCAAGTTGTTCTTCCAAGGTAGCCTCCCGGAGCTAGAGAGCCCAGTCAGCCCAGCTATTTTCACTCATAGCTGATTGAAAGATGAATTCATGCCTTCACAAAAAGCATTAATACCAAGTGTAGACTAATGGAATCATTTTCACAATCACACCTGGCACTGACTTAGAGTCTTGATGAGAGAACAATTCAAGAAGGAAAAAGCTTACAGTAGGAAAAACAATCTTGGCTACCATGGGATCCATCTCCACTCCTGCCTATATTTCAACCAAAGATGATTTCTGGAACTTTCTTAATGTATATATAATAAATAAAATTCATGGATTTTAATCCCAGAAATCATAGAACCCATATCAATATTTCATGTATAACCCATACCATCGTAATTTTGATGAAACAGTAAAAGAAACAATAGTTATTTTAGTGAGTGAATTTATCCAGATAAAAACAATGAATGAAACATTAAAATCAGAAACAACTGTTACAAATTAGTAATTGTTATCAAAAAAATAAAATTATCCAAAACAGATAAATGCCACCAATTAAAAAAAATGTATCATTTTGTTCGACATTATTTCCCTTGGCAACATTCATCGCGAAAAATCAATGCATTTTCAGGAAAAAATATGATAGCTAAGAACGGAATTTCTCAAAACTCCTGCAGAGACCAGCATTTTTCTTATTAAAAATAGAAAGCCTTTATTGCGTGTTGTAAACAATTTCATTTTCATGCCCATCAGCTAATACGTGCTACAGAATATTTAATTAAATTCAATACATACATAGGCGTGTTAAAATAAAATATTTCAACAATTTGAATGGGTATGAAATATCTTAAAACATGGATCTACACCTCAGGCCAGCTTGCATACAGTATATTTGTATCTACTGTCTTGCTGTTCGGTTTTTAGTAAACACACTCCAGAGTGGGGTTTGCCATTTCATGAAAATAGCACACAATCGTAAGAAGAGTTATCTTGTCCATGGCACTGGACTTATAACTTGCAAAGACAAGTTATCTACTCAATGGCAGTGAACAGGTTGAAGTTACAAAATCAATTTACCAGCAAATTTGGAGGTATTCATTGTACTTTCATAGAACTTTGAATACAAGTTCATAAAATTATATATAAAAATTATCTGCTGTTTCTTACAGAGAAAATGGTTTCTAATTCATGTGTGTAGTAGAATTTAGAACACTGAACAGTTTTAGAATATCATTATTCATGGGTCCTAAATGTAGTTCTCGTTAAGCTCTGTTCGTGTGTGTACATGCACACACATTTTGCAACCAGTACACATAAGATTTTGAAATTTGTAGATAGGGCACAGAATTTTTATTGAAAAAATTCAGAAAGAATTCAATAGATCACATAATATAGAGTTATAGGAGAGAAATTTTCACTGACTGACAACAAAATAAAGAAAACCTTGGTCTTGAAAAACTGGAGTGGAAAGAGGGTTCATGAAGGCTAAACTTTTCTATGACTTACTCAGGATATCATTCTTATCGGCTAAAATTTTCAATGCTGAATCTGATTTGTCTGGAAAGTTAGATGCCAAAGAGTTTAGCAAACAAGACTAGAAATTGAAGAAGAAGGTAATGAGTGGTCAACGATTTTGATTTCCAAGAATAGCAATTTTCCATCAAACCAATTTGTCTGATGGAATTCGAAGACAGAACAATGGATCAGACAGAAAATGAACATTATCCTCAAGATAAAAAAAACTCATATTGTCCAATCAGAGGTTCAAGAAGCATAGAGATGCTCTGAGTCATTAATACCAGTTACAGTATTGAGCATTTGATTCTCCTCTATTCGTGAACCAAAGCACAGATCTATGAAATTTTCCATTCCCTTCGATGAGATTAGTCAAAATCTGGTGAATCCTGTTGTAATCTCCCTGAGCCAAGCTTAATCAATTCTTTTTGCAATCTCTCTTTCATTCAAACAATTATTGCTGAAATATTCAACAATGTTATACAACAGTCCTCAAATTTTCTCCCAACCAGTTCGGCCTCCATAAGCACCTATATAGTGTTAAGATCTTTTATACGATGGAAAGTGCTTCACGCATTCTTCTTTTGCCAAGTGAACTAAAATGATAATTTTTAGATGAAAAAAAGACTCACCTTTGAAATGGTAAATTCCCTTGTCTGTAGCTTCCAAGAAAATTAAATCGTACATTGATTTGTTACACACATATTCTGCCTTGGCAGAATTAGCAACTTTGAAGGCTACAAAGCCGTACTCTCCTTTCATTACAAGAGCTGGCCGATTGACCAATCGAATCCGGAATTTCTCCTTGTCTGCCACGGAATCACTGCCAGCCACAAGACTGCCAGTTGGTTTATTGTAGATGTAATTGTTGTTGTATGCCAAAATGGTAATGGAACCATCTCGCTGCCAGGTGAGGTCAAAGAGGCACGTCTTCTTTCTGGGAAGGAGGTAACAGAACAAAAGAAAAAAAACCTTAGAACACAAAAATCAAAAATTGTAGGTCAAAAGAGAGGAAAAAAGAAAAAAAAATTACATTTTGCTCATAATTTTAGAAAAGATTAAATCAAAGAGGGAAAGAATGATGTCACTGTGATTCCAACGGAAAGTTAAAAGCCATATTTTTTGTTAGTTCACACACATGCTATTTTTTCTTTGTTTCAAATTTTTTTTCCTGAATGCTCCAAAAAAAATCAAAAGTATACATACATACAAGACCCAACCCCTCTATAAATGGTTTAATGGTAAACAAAACCCTTGCTGTCACATGGCATCAAGTTCTGGCCAGTGTTTCAAAAACAATGAGTGATAAACGAGAGTGATTTAAGAAAAAGCATTTCTTCTCAATATTCCCTGCAGAAATGAGGTGAGGATTCTTATTTACTACCAAATATTATATATTAGTTGAACTAGTAACATGTCTGGTGGTTGTGACTTTGATCCCTGGGCCAGGTAGGGCAAAAAGGTCACATACACTGGTTCAGTGCAAGAAGTTGACTAGTGACATCACAAGGATGAATCAACTAGAATTACCTGATGTGAGATATTCTCTGATTTGAACAGTGGAATGAGAACAACCTACCCCAATTGGATTAAATAAAAAGATTGTTTTGAAAATACCCTAAGGTTATTGATTATTGACAAATTCAGAAGGAACATTGTTATTATGATGACCAAGATGAAGACAGAACTCATTCAAGGGGAAAACTCACTTTCTAGATAGAACCTCAGATAAGATAGATAAGACGTAAACATGTATTAACACTATTAGCAGCTGAATATTAGACATTAAATCAAGAGAATGCAAAGAAATCACTTGAACATTTGTTATTTTTCTAAAAAAAATTGTCTTGTAGAAATTCAATTCCATGTAAATCTTTTTTCACGGTTAATAACTAGCCTATATATCTCTCTAAACACGGTAATTGAAGTTTAAATTACCCGACCGACTATTTTTTATAAAGTTCACCTCAAGCTGACTGTGATTCAATGAATGTAAAACCCATTACTTATATGAATATCCAACAGCAACATTAACAGCTGAGGGTGGGAAATGGAAAAAAAAAAAAAAATGTAATTTATGATTTGACCTTCAGATTATCACACACACATACAATACCTACATAAAAGAACTTCATCCTGGGTTTTGTGCCAAGTTAGATTTTAAACCTGATCCTTTCCTCAGAGATAGAATAACCATTTCAAGGTGTTCGCAGAGAAACTGGAGTCTTAGAGGAAATAATTTATTGACCAACTCTCAAATGAAAGAAGATAGGGAACATTAAATTTCTACATTTATATCACCTGGGAATCTCCCCTACTTATAAGATTCCATCAGTCACCTAAAGAAAAGTGTGGCTGAGTAAGTTGTGGGAGTATCAGCCAGAGAAGTTGGTTGAATTTGAAATCAAGACAAGTTAATGGTGGTAAGGAGTGTTCATTTAGCTCTGCCAATGAAATTGGAAGAGGAAGGGAATCAATATAGCCATGATCAGCGGCTTGACCAAACAACAACAAAAACATAGAAACAGGGTGGCTACATATTCTTCCTTTTTCACGCATCTGTGTCTCTGGTTACACGTCTATGGCATAAAGCCTTGAAATTTTACTTGTGTTGTCCAGTACGCACCTGCTAGAAATAGTTTTTTCATTTGTTTGAAATTCCTCTTCTTACACTTTTTTTAGTGGGTAGGGCGGGGTTAAGATTTATAACAATAATCCTTTGTAAAATGAACACATTCATTTCACCACAGCTGTAACATGTTTAGACAGTTGCGGAAAAGCCTGGTGGTAATGAGATTGTGAGAGAGATAGAGTGAGTATATGGTTTATTTTTAATTTTTAGAAATAAAAATTATTTTTTTATCCAGCACTCTTTTCCCCGTATGAGAATGACAACTTGACTGTCATGTGTCAGCGTTTTTAATCTCACCAAGTCATGTAATGCTCCATGCAACTTTGTATCACTGTCGGGAAGAGTTGGGCAAGTTAAGGTGACATAGGTATACAAAGTGGGTGTAGTGAGACAAAAATAAAGCTATATGGTGATTTTATTTCTAGGCAGAAGAGGCAATATAATCATATGCATTCAATCTTGTCTGTCTGTCACACAATATCTCCAAGAATGCTCAAATTTTCACCAGAGTGAACAAATAAAAAAATTGATTAAATTTTTGGGTGGAACCAGGAATGATTACTTTAGGAGAGATATTTTTCATACATTAAATAATAGTTGGAAAATCGAAAAATAAAAACTATCCACCACTCAGTTGCATAGCTAGAGATAGAGATGGGGGGGGGTCTTGGCCTTTTGAGGACCCCCCCCTACCAACATCAAGTGAGATTTGATGAAAAGAGACAAGTAGACATGCACTATCCCTTGATTGGTGGAAAACCATCTCAGAAAGAATAATTATTTATGAAATTCATGTTGGTACTAATATACCCTTGTTCTTGTATAATGTCAGTAGAGATACAGTAAGTGAACTATGATTTATGGTTCTTTTGCCCCTCCTCCCTCCATTTGAGACCTTCTCCATTCAAGGCCCCGAGGAGTTCTTTTAAAATAGCTCATCCCCTCCAACCCATGCCTCTGCCTCCATTGCACAATATGAACGGATTTTCATTTGATTTTTAGGTGATGTATAGCATGAGCAGAGATCTTTCTAGTTCATAACCTGTTACGGTCTGTGAAAGGCATTCATCTACCCCATTCCTATCCCTAGACAGAAAAAATTACCCAAAATTGTGTGAGCATTTTCGATCTAATTGAAAAACCAATCTTCTTGCCACCAATACAATTCATAAATTGCCCTCCAGAAAAAGATTGACTGAACATAATCAAATGTAATATTGATCTCACCAATAAGCAAGCAATTTATCTGAAAACATTCTTCAGGTCTTCTCGTATTACAATAGAGTCTCAGGGCGATACAGTAAATGCTGATAGAATTGCTTGGTTCATTGAAAGAGTGGAAAGAAAAAGAAAAACTGCACTGCAAACACGACAGCACAGCAAGGAGCTTCGAGCAAAAGAATTTACAGGAGTTCGACACCACTTCTCCAGAGATTTCAGTCTGCGGAACAGTTTCAGTGAGAAAACAACCACTTCCAAAAATATAAATACTTTCAAAAGTGATCTTAAAAAAAAATGTCATCGCCAGAAATGAATTCAGTTAATTATATCCACATCTACCGACAGCTAAAAATCACCGGCAAGCAGAAGAACTATCTGCTGATTGGTATGATAACCCTTGTTAGGTTCATATCTACCAGAAATATACGATAGAGGTTTTATTTCCTCAAGACTTAATGCAAGCACAATGATAGGTAACAGATTTGTACAGTTTAACAAGTATTTCTCTCTCAAAGATCACTGTCTACTGCACAGTGGTAATACTTTTCATCCTGTGTACAGTTGCAAAACAGACATGGTATCGGATACACCTGGGGAAATTTGAGCAGTTTCATATGTAATGCCTTTGTAAGATCTGCAACACCTCATAGAGAGACAAAATACCAAACACCTAGGTTCTTGAATCCTGTAAGATCACTGGAATTGAGGCATTCCTTATGAGAGCTCAGCTCTGTAGGTTGGATCATGTGATTTGCATAGACAACAACTGCATACCCAAGGCAGTATTTGGTAGAGTAGAGCAGAGTCCATGAGGATTAAGAAAAGAGACAAGGATGTCCTGAAACTCTATTCCCTTTGTGCATGCACACGTTTTGCAACCAGTGCACAAAAAAAAATCAAGTGTGCACAAAAAAATTTACAAATCCTGTAAATAGCTTACAGAGTTTTTATTGAAAATATATTGATTTGCTATGTCGCATGGGAACATGTCCACATACTTTTATCAGGGGAAATTTTTTAAAAATGCACAGCATAAGATTTTTGTCCACATTGACAACAACCCTCTAAGCCTGCAACATCACCATCTAGGACTGGGAAGCCACCAGAGATGGTTGGTGTAAGATCTGTTATTACAGCTTGGAGTGCTTGGAAAATCCAGACTGAGGAAATGAAGCCACTACTTGACCACTACCCAGACTGCCAGCGCCAGTGCTGTTCACATTAATTACACTGGTACAGGAATAATCATTCATCAAGCTTTTGAAGAAGGAAATCATTACAAAAGAGGAAACTTCAAACTGAAAAGATGACATTGCTACTGCCATCATGATTGATTCTAAAAGGTAAGGTCTGACTAGTCACTTAAAAGAAACCCTCACATGGTAAACTTCTCTTGGCGGCATGCCATGTTGAGGGTCTCTCTCTTTTTCTAATTCACATCAAAAATGCTCTTTTAGACGAAATTCAAAAAAATATTCCAATAGAAGATATGTTATAGACACTTGATTTTCAGTGACCGATTCTGCCAGAAGAACATCTTATTGCAATTTATGGTTGTAGTAAAGTTTATTTAGATTTTAGAGTTATATACTCAACTCTCATAGCAATTTGTAGTAGTAGCAGTATTCAAATTTTATGGGTATATTTGTGTGCAATTACTCAGTTATCATCTGTAATCAGTGCTATTTTTTCACTCAAGTATTCATGCAGGTTATAATAAAGTCTGATTTTTATAAATGCTAATACAAATAGATAAGAATTTTTGGTTCCACATCTATGCTATGCCTGAAGGTATGTAAGCAAGGTGTGGCTGGAGGAACATTTATAGAGCCTCAGTTTGGGAACTTCAGCACCAAATGTTGGAAGACCCTTTTTACAACCCAGCCCTGCCCTGCTTAAAGTCCAATTGTACCAGATGAAATAGTTCTGGAGAGCAATTCTGAAATTTCCCCTTCTATCCAAAAGTGGAGCATTTCTGTAAAAAAGAATTTCATCAGGCCGAATGGTGTTAAAGGGTGGAAACAATTATTATCAAATTATAGGAAAATTTATGAGCTTTCCCAGACCCCCAAAATGATAAGGATATGTTAGACTGTGAGGCGCAGGAGAGTGGTGTGGAGTAAGGAGAGGAGGGTACAAGCAGCTTTTATAACAACTCACAGCAAAAAACACTGAATACTATTTTTGCTTTTTACTTTTTTGTGGGGGTTCAAATGACCTTTTAAAATAGGTGTTAGTGTTTTAATAAGAAAGCCCTACTTTAGGATTGCCCCAAAAGGGGAGGCGTGTTAATGTACTTGCAATGGTTATATCCCAAGAGGTGACATTTCTCTGCATACAATCTGATTAAAAACACATTTCAAGTCAAGAGAAAATACAGTGAAACCCCTATTTGATGATTGGTTCAAAATCTGGTGGAAAAACTTACTGACAGTTTTAAATTCAAATCAACCTGAGCTGCCAGAAAAGTCAAACCTCGTGATTGGTAAGGATGCCATTTGAAACCATTGATCAAAATTCAATTGATCCCTTCTAAATACAGCATGGTGCAAAAAGACGTTAGTTATTTGACCGTTTTTATCGAATGATTAATCAGACCTGTATCAACTATTTACACCATGATTTTGAAACAAACTACTCTTTTTCTTTCACCCAGGCCTTATGTATATATACAACTCTTGTTAGTCACTCAATAGAAACAGTTATATACAATGTCTTTTGGCAGCATGCTATGTTTGGGGATGATCTATCAAAAATTGGAAAAAGGTGATTAATGTAGGAGTTACTTCTCTCACCTTCTGTAGGGTGGTGATCACTATTAGAAACTCCAAATTTTCAAAAAATCTAGCATGAATACTGCTGGACGCAAACTGAGGGACCAATCTAGCAAAAACTCATATTGCAAATTGAACTCGACAGAAAAAAGTATTTGGGAGGATAATTAAAAAAAAAAACAAAAAAAAACCCCAGAAACCTTCTTTATAAACATAATGTGGAGTGAATGTTGAAATTTTCTGCCCTCTAGCTCCATCAGTATATCCAGTATGCATCAAACATAGCAAGCCAAACCAGCTAAAAACTGAAGAAACCTATAGTGACAGTTTCTAGTTTCCATTGGCTGTGATGAAAAAAAATAGGTCCATTTGTATGCATAAGATTATTGTAGTGCAGCTTAATGTTACTTTTCTAGTCTTATGTCTCATCAACACAAAGAACTTTTACCTGTCTATGACTAAAAAAGCAGAGAGTGAAACCTTTACTTTGTGATTGGCTTAAATTGGGATGAAATTATTTCCTGACAGCTAACAATTAATAGCTCTTTATTTACATCAACTTCTCCGTTCATTCTTCAAAAAATTCAGTTCTGTTCAAATTCCAGACTGATTTTACTGTTTCAGGAATTTACTTCCATTCCAACATCAACACAGGATGTTTGAAAAAAGATTTCCCTAGTAATATAAGAATTGAGAAAACATTCAAAGCATGTACAATTATTAGAAAGTGTCAATTAAAACTGACACCACGAACAGTCAACATAGGTTTCTTCAGTTTCTAAGTTGGTCTTGGCTGGCTATGTGTATATAACATATACGGGCTGCAACTATGGAGCTAGAGGGCTAAAAATTTGAACATTCAATATTTATGTCAAAGAAATATTCTTCCTGTTTTTTTGTTTTTTTTACCACCCCCATACGGTTTTGGAAGGATTTCAATTTACAATGTCAGTGTATGCTAAATTGGTCCATTAGTTGGTACCAAGTAGCATTCACGATTTATTTTTTGAAAAATTCAGAAATTCTTAGTGATCTCTGCTCCACAGAAGGCAAAAGAAGTAACTTGTTTATTGAATATCCTCAATACAACATGCAGCCAAAAGACATCGACGGTTTCTCTCATTATTTTTCTATTTCTTCAATTTTTGCAAATTCTGTCCTGAGAGAACTGTTTCACCTTGATGTAACTTAGCAACCCATCAAAGGGGTCCTTAGGGCACATGCATGAACAGACACTATCTTGGAAGATCACTCAGTTGACAGCGAGATGCTACCCAGTAGGTCTGTATTCTGTTCAACAGCCCATTCACAATGCTCATTCTTCATGCCTTGTGTGGGGATTTTTTGGCAGACATCACACCATCTAGGTTTGTCAGCCTCCCGTACAATCCAGATTTGTTCTGTGACTCCTGGATTTTCCCATAGAGAAAGGGAGGAGATTTCAAACCATGGATAAGATCAAGAACACAATGAGGCAGCCGGTGGTAATTTCGAAAGAGGATTTTGCGGCCTGTTATAAGAAGTGGAAGGGATGCATAGATATAACGCCCCAAAGGGAATACATTGAAGAGGATCAAGGCACGATTGCCCAAAGTAGAATACTTTTTCTTTAATATTAGCTGGATACCTTTTGGGCTGACTTTGTAAACAAGACAAAAAAAATTACTTACATTTCCCTGGCAATAGCTTGGACACCGGAAGCTCCTTCCACAGACCAGTAAGTATTATCCACAGTCCTTATGGCCCATTTTTTAGAGTCTTTATCAAATTCTAACTGGAATGTCTCTCGGTCTGTCACTTCATCTTGATTGGCAGATACATCAACACCTGTAAAAAAAAAAAAAAGTTTTTATGAATTTGGTTTTCATTCATGTAGACAAGTGTAATTTTGGTACAGAATCAATTTTTTTTAGGTACAGTAATCAATAACTAAAGGAAGTGCAATGAACTTGAAAGGGTTTGGCAGATGCTCACCGTCCAGAGAAAAGAAAAAATTGACCACGGCAGACCACAAGACTGGGAATTTAAAAAAAAAAAGGAGAGAAAAAAAGGGTCAGTCTGAGTTGTTGAATAACCATTCAAGAGTGGCTGACAACTGCCATAATTCATTCTGAACATATGCAACCATCTACATCAGGGGTATCTAATTCCTTTACCATGAGGGGGACAGGTATAATGCGAGCCAGATAACATAACAAATTCATAATCATACATTAGGTAAGTAATTAAAATATCAATGTGGATTTATTTCTCTGGTAAGCTCTTAACCCCCCCCCCCCGCAAAAAAAACTCCCAAGTCATGTGATCATGAGCATCCACTATGGCAGATAATGAGAAGAGACTTGTACTTGATGCACACCATGTAGAAAGGGCAGAGATCATCCAGCAATAACAGTTGTAAAGTTTGCAGGAAGAAGTATCTGGGAGCAAAATAACTGAACCCCCCAAAAGAACAATTTTCTACTTGGATTCACTCATTGAAAAAGCATTGGTCCTAAAAATAAGGCAACTCAATCCTTAGGAAGCAACATTTGGGAGCTACAAAACAAAGATGAACGTTGGCATGAAGATCTTGTAGAAAAAAAAAACCCTACAAAACACATGGCTCATAATTATTTTCAAGTCCAGAAGAGAAAAAAAAAGTGTAAATCAGGGGTGTCAACTCATTAGCTTTGGTGGGTTAAATATGATGCAGGTACACAGTACATGGGTCAGATAACATAACTATGAGCAATTCATAATAGCATTTTAGGTAGGTAATATTTAAAAAAAATGTGGATTTTTTCGACTATTGTGCGCAGCTCTCAAACAACAAACGTGTGCCCTGCGAGCCCCATGTTTGATACTTCTGATTCAGACCATTTGCTTGCTACTCATTTCCAGGTCATCTCCCAACATTTACGTCCTCACAAAGGATAGCATTGTGCCTATTCATGTCACCAAAAGGTCTACACCTGTGCAGAATAGCGGGGATTAATTAGATAACAATTATGTCAATCACCAATATGGAATGTTCTGACTTGAAAGAGAATGGTAACTATGGTGCCGACTATATTTGAACAGCTTACATACTTTTTGCAGACTCCAAATAGAAGAAGTTTCCTCATAAAAATGCTCCGCTAACATCTGTGGAACTTCCAATCTTTCAAAAACCATTTCTCCATTTAATGGATCTGACACATTGACAGTTGTACATAAGGAAGAATCAAGAATCATTTTTCAAGATTTGTAATTTTGTAGGTGGACAGATATTTTTCTATTATCATTAGCTTTAAATCCCTTGTAGTTTTATGGTCTAACTGTTACCAGATTGAGAGACAGAATCAGCAGACCAAGTTGTACATAACGCTCTTGGGAAAGGCGTGTATCCACTTCTAACCCCCAGCTATGGGTAAAGAGCAGGGCAGTTGGAGCCATTTAACCCAGTAAAGCAGTCATTCAAGTCATCTGACAGGAAAAAAAGCTTCAGTTCGGAAGCCTGGGAAAAAGGAGAAGGGTTGGGCTAGGTGCTAGCAGCTCCACCCCATAAAACCTACTTGCTACTGAAACCATAGCAGCATCACCTCCAGCAAGATTTCTCTTCTGAAGGGCTTAAGCCTGTGAAAGTCTGCGGAAAGCCAGTTTGCTGAACGAACTTCTAACAACAAAGGCCGAAACCAGGAAAGGGAGCAAGTGCCCAAGTGGAAGCCTGAAATCCCCAGGGGAAAAGAAGAGTTGGAAGGCCGAAGCAGAAATAGAGAAGATCAGTCAAGAGTGAGGCAAAGATGGCTGTACTGAAGTGGTACCAGCTGAGGGGAGTAACCCAAAACAGATTCTGCTGGCATGGTGCAGTAGTAGCCCTATGCTCCACGAGGGACTTACAGGAATAAAAACAAAAACAAATCAAATTTTACATTTCCAACTAGTGAGGGAGGGGGTAAGAAGGAATCCATAAGTTGTCAGGTAAAAAAAAAAAAAAAAAAATAAATAAATCCCATTCATTGTCTTAGAGAATGTATGGGCAAATCTTTTTGTGGCCTATGGTCAATTTAGGCAGTTATGTAAAATTTTATAGAATTTATCTCAGAAAGTCAATTTTATAATTCATGTTTTAAAATTAAATAACTATTGTTTTGGCTTCATAAATCAATGATATAATAATTGAAATTAAGCTTTGACTGAAATAGAAATTAAGTTGGCTTTCCATAATATAATTGATATTTGGCCCATTAGAGGGATTATACATGCTTTTGAATGACTCTAAATCTGCAGCAAACTGGGATCTTCATGAAAATATGATTCCTCACTTAGTGAAAGTTGGCTTCAAGCCACTTTTGCTTTTACAAAAATGGAAAAAAGGGCATAGAGGCAGCATGCACCCTCTTCCCTTCTCTCTCCTGCATCCCACTTTTCTGTACATTAGTATCATCTGGAATGCTCCAAGATTCTTCCCATGTAAACTAATGGCTATTGCTCACTCACTTTATACCGTCCCAAATTCTGAAAGGTTTTTGTAGGAAAACTTCACCTTCTGGTAGTAGGGAAAACCTTCATGTAGATGAGCAATAAACCTTCTATAGTTTTAAAAATAAACCTATTATAGTTTCATTAACATTTAGAGTTTTTCAGACAATCAAAATTCTTGATGTTAATTTTAGTGGATCCAATCTATGACCCTCTTCAAATGATGGGGGTGAAACAGGAATATTTTCTCTTCAATAGTAGAAAAGTTTATGAAGTAGGATTCAGGTGTTTTACTCCCCTTGTTAGGCCTGGATTTCCATACCTTATTGAGTAGTGGAAGCCACACCCAGCGGAACTCGGCACTTATCCGACTTACACATTCAGCTGACATGTTGATGTATGCTGCTTTTAATTTGTCTTACTTTCCCCATGGCATTTCCAGTCAATAATCTGAACTTCTTCCCAGATGGGGTCAGCCATCCAAGAGTTTTTTTTATTTTGCCTCAGAATGAATTGCCCGAAACATTGCATTAACAAAAACAACAAGATGTTCGATCATGTGAAAAACTTGTGATAATTTTGTTTAATTCTCGTACAGACTTGCAAAATCTCGGTCAGTTGTTGAACAGTTTGGGAAAATATTACTAAACATACAATTTCATCTGTATGAAAAGGGTGTCCCCCCAAATCCCGAGGTTTAGTTTTCTTTTCAAATTGTTGCATAGTTAGTTTTTTTTTCTCATTTGTATTAATTCTCCAGGGGATATTAGAAAAAAAGGAGAAAAAAAACCTAAAAAAGAAAAAATTTCCAACTTTAAGGACATCTGGTAAAATAGAGCAGATTATATATAGATGAATAGAATTCATTATTCTCTTTGTTTATGCCTCAACTAATTCTGCATGTATTTCTACTTTGAGACAAGTCATTATAGCTTATGGATTAAGCAAGACAAAGGAAATAATGCCTTTTAGACCTGATCAAGAGATCAAATGTCGGTAATCAGAATAGGGTCAGTTTCTCTCCTTCCTTCCAAACATACCTTTACACTTCAGTATCCTTCAGGTAAAGTGGATCTTTCACTCAACACACAGCTTTCCAAACTGTGTATTGCGACACTCTAGTATACTGTCTAGTTTTGAGAAGGGTTATTAGTCAAGGGCCGAAAGAATTTTTTCAGATGATTCAACTCTTTGTTTGTGTTGTAAACGCAACGTTTGGGTCTATCCATTCTACAGTGATTTTTGGGTGTACTATCAAAATGTGATGGTGATATTTTCCTTCCAATAGTAATAACATAAATCAAACAACAGGACTTGTTCAATTCAATATGCCGATCACTGGTGGTTACTAGCAGCACACTGAAGAAAAACGGATTTATTTTCGTTTGTTCGCATGCAAATAATTTGACTTATTGCAAATGCCATTGACAGGATTCAAGTATTTTTTTTTTCTTCTTTTACATCTACTCTGCGAGTGCTTTGTAGTTCTTCACATGAGAAAATCTCTTTATTCCACTAGATTCATTTATGGCTCTATTGAAAACCCACGTAAACTGAATGTTAACTATGTTCCTTGGGTTGAATAATGAACTTTTCTTGCCAGCATCGTTATTTGATAAAATAATTAAGTTACCAGTAGATTCTTTCGACCAATCCTTCCATTTCACAAATATCAGCCATATTTTACATTACGATCTGTAAACTTGAACATCTGTTTTTTATGTTTATTTGCATCAAGTAGTTTATATGTATTCAGCAGCTAATTTAGCTTTTTTTTCTCGTGCCTTCCCCCAGCTTATCATAGGAGATTTTCAAAAATTAGCTCTTCAAATCATTCATGTCATTCTAATTAATCAAGATCATCCATTATATTATGCTTTTGTTTTTCTCACCCCTTGCCTGTTTCCTCTCATTCTCTCCCCTATCCCTTCCAATTTTCATCTATGTTGTTATCTAAATGTTGTACAAACATGGATTAATTATGCATAAAAGGGATAAGGAATCCAAAAGTATCTCTTCTGATGCACCCTCTCTTTTCTTCCTTTCACTATCTCTATAAAGAATTGTGATTTGTCACAGTGTTCATGCCTTTTCATCCCTACCTGTCTTATCTTCCACTCGTTATCTCTTGATTTCCAGCCACCAAACCAGTCTTTCTGTTTTCATCCCTTTCCTAAATATACATGTATTCTCATTTTTACCTGGTTATATCATCTTAAATTCATACAAAAAAAAATAGAATGTCAATTTCAAGGGAAATAACTAAACTAATCAAAATTATCTGTCTTTGACAATTTGATGAATTGAAAAAAATTCAATGGAATTTACAAAAGTGTCATACTATTTTTGATGCTTATCATTGAAATGTTCCACTGCTAATTATAAGTGGTTTCAAGAAGTTTATGAATTTAAGAGTTCATATGCAACATCTGTTTTTCATAATTATTTGCATCAAGTGTTACTCAAAAGAGAAACTAAAAGCCAATTTAATTTTTTTTCTTCCTTTCATACCTTTCCCATCTTGCCGAGTGAGACTTTTTTCCAAAATGGTTCTTCAAATCGGCCACAACATTCTAATCAGATTTTCTGACAGCAAATTTTTGGTTCTCTTTTTAGCAGCTATTTTGAGAAACTTTCTCCTGATCTTTTCATTTTGGATCCTATTAGAGCAGAGAAGACCTTGCAATTTTTCAATCTCTTCTTTGAGTTTGTAAAAGGATATTCTTATTCTGTGCATTTGTTTTGCCAGGCTGTGTTCAGAAAAATGCAGATTTGATGGATGTTCTTCAAAGGATATACATTTAGATGTGATAAAACATTGCATTTTTTTCTTCCATTTATTATGAAGTTGGCACTTTTGTCCAAGAACAGACTTCAGTGGCTAATTTTCTTTACATAAAGAACAAATGCAGAAATTGTTGAATGTCTGTAAAGATAAGTTTCAGCTGATAAATAAAGCAAAATCTGGTCTAAGGAGATCTACTCTAACTTTCAGATGTATCATTTTTGTTTATGTTTTGAATGGTAACATAAGGCTCGAATTTCCTTATCAGATCTTTTGAACAAAAACATATGGCATCGAGCACAAAGAAAAAAAAATTGAGGGTTAGATTTCACCTGCCAACTTTAGAAGTTCCAGTATCTCAAGCAGCAGACCAACTGATATGGATAACCTGGCTCCCCTGAGGTAAAAAAGGGTTTGTGTACAAGTCTCACTAAGAAATTATCCTTCATTTCCAAGCAGCGTTGTTTACTCACTGCAAATGACTTGATGATGGAGCTCTCTCATCACATGGACACACAGGGCATTCGTCCAGGGGCCTTAAGATTTTAATGGACAAGATCCATATTATCAAATAGCACACAGAGAATCTTCTCTAAACCTGAGTTTATATCCATGTTTAAATCAGTTCTTGACTCTTTATTGAATCCATGTTTTAAATTGGCGTCTGCATTTCGCCAAGCGTACCAAATCCAGTATATTGCTTTGACTGGGCGCCTTAAATATCCTCAAAATCGCCCCGAATGATGGCGTAAGTTGTGATCAAAAATAAGAAAAAGGACTTGCCAACGCAGACAATAGTTCTGGAGAATCTAGATGTTAATCATAAATTTTACCTGTCAGAAAAAGTCAAAAAAGCTAATTTTCCCACCAAATGAAGACATTTTTAGAAGAAATCAAGTGAAATACTGATGCCATCTTCCAAGTCTGTTGACAAAAAGGGATGGCCAGGAGAATTGGAACATACAAACACATAAAAAGGGATAGAACCATTCAGCATCTTTGGTGGCTATGGTTGTTAAATTTCCACTTTTCAAAGTGAACATTTTTGGGAGTTGCATCAATATAATCATATTCAAATGCATCAACTATTACTCATGTCGTATAGAATTTGGAGTTTTTAGAGAGACTTTTGTATGCAATATGATCACAACTAAGGTAGTCAGACAAGTCACTCTCTGTTATTGGTAACATATAACCCAGTACAACCAGTCACATGTTACTTGGAGAAGAGATGGTCACTGCAAAGTATAATTCATTGCTAACCCAACTCCTAGAAACACAACATGGGCCAGTATGATAGGTTAAGGCCTGTGACTTGACATGCCACAGACTTACAACAAAATACTGATTGCTCCTGTTGAGTCAATGGATTTAAATCAAGGCCCCAGTTGCCCCACATCACTTTCATTGAGCCTGGTTGATGTGTGAATACCCAAACAACTTCAAAAAGGATGTCAGAAATTTGAGCGGATGGATTAAACCAGTAACTCAGGCTGTAATTACCGAAGAGCTTAATTATGAGAAAGTAAAAAAGGTGACAGTATTCAAGGACATGGGATGGAGGGGTTTGTTAGAGGGGGGAGGGGGATAGAGAAAGACAGAAAAAGGATTAAAAGATGAGATTAGGTAAAGAACTTAATTGCTGTCTGTCTTCAAACAAGCAGCTTTGCATTTGCCACAAGTTATTAGCTACATTAATATTGTAAATAAGTAATGCAAGGTGCTCGGCTTCTGATGGATCGAGAGTTTGGGGGAAAAAATAAGAGTTCTACGAAAGATAGATCTACTAGAAGATGGCTGGGGTCTTTTTTTGTTGGTCCCCACAAAAAGCTTATATCCATAATTTTCAAGTATAGAAGCCTCGGAAAAAAAAAAAAAAAAAAAGAAAAAAGAGAAAGAAAGAAAAGGAAAACATTTTCTCTTCCTTTACCGAAAAAACATACCAGATACTGGGCCAATGTTAGTCCCTACCACGAAAACGATTACCCTAATCCAGGCATGAGCAATCTCTACAATCTACCGGGCCACAGAAGACATTTTTCATCTCTAATCATGCCACACATTTACTTCAAAAATACCAATCGCATTACTGAGAGTGTACTTAATTTCTATTTTAGACAATTATATGAATTACAATTATTATATTATCGATTACCAAGGTCAAAAGAATATCAATTCTACAATATAAATTATAAAATGGACTTAGAAAAAAATCAAGATTGTGAATAAAAGCCTAGATTGGGCTCAGGCCACAAAAAAATGTTGTTGTGGGCCTATGGTTGTCCTAAACCTTGACCCCTAAGAGAAGGGCAGATAAAATAAACTTGAGCATATCAGTTCCCACTGCTAATGGAAATCTTGGTCTGGAGGAGACTAATGAAAAAGCTTCAAAATGCTACACCCTACATGGCGTTTTTTTTCCTTATTACAGACTTTTGACAGCATTAGCCTCTTATTCAGACAAATCTGCAGAAATCTGACAACTCGACTGATTTAGAACTTGACAAGAAAAAAAATGTACAAGACTGTCTGTTCGTGAGAAAATGAATCAAAACATTCCAACCTAAGATCAAATTGCAGTTCAAGTTAGACTCAAAGCTAACACCACAACTTTTGTTTGTAGTTGACAAAGAAAGAGAAAATGAACTTTTTCATCCTTTATAGGCTTCCATATTTGAAAATCATGGACATTAGGTTTTATAGGGAATTAATGATAAATTTGCTCTTAATTTCTATGTTTGTTCTTAATTAGAGATTAACTTGGGAGAATTTGATGAAAAAGAGAGAGAGAGTTGTTGTGTAATAAATGATTTATGAGAATTCTCGAAATCTCATAAGAGATACATATTTTCAATTTGGATTTTGAATTTTTCCCAAGTCAACATCCAAATTCTCTGAATTCTACCCATTGAACCACTTCACATCTTCAACAAATTTTCCCACACTCCCCCAATGTTCCCTCTACTTTTTTGTCGTCAGGGGTCGCAAAAATCTCATGTGTAACTTTTTTCTGTGATAAATGAATGTTTATACTTTTGAATTTGACAGTGAAGCAATATTTTTTCACTCAGTAAGCTTTATACGAAATTGAAATTTTTCATGTGCACTATCATTTCTTTTTTGCACTGGTTGCAAAATATGTGTGTGTGTATGCACAGCTCAGAGGCAACTATGCCCCTCACCCTAACTAATTGTGCTTTTGTCGATATTTATGCATGACATTTTTCCAACAGCTGATGGAGTTTTACATCAGGAAGAAAAAAGGAAAAAAAAAACAAAACAATAAAAACATGATTCTCAAGTAAGGATCAGCGCTTCTGCCTAGGATTAGTGTGTTGTATCTGTGTCCTCACTGAAAAATGCTACACACACAAGAAATTATAAGGATACACATCGCATTTCAGATATGTTCAGATTGTATATGATTATAAAAGAGAGATAGTGATAAAAAGCAGAGGGAGCCAGGAACCAAGTTCAAATTAACCCTCTTGAGATATTTATATATATATATATATATATATATATATATACACACACACACCAATGTTTTCATGACTATTGCAATATGCATGTCCCTTAGATCTCTTTCATAAGTCTAAAAAATTTCAATGTCTCTACAGTATTGCCAATCTAAGATATCTTATAGCTAAATTTATTTAGATGATTCTAAATGTTTTATTTGTTCTCATTAGATTTCTCAAGAATTGCAGATGCAAAAAACTTGAAACCCAACCCTGCCCTGACTTGTATGCCAACAAATAGATCGTATGAATGTCAACTTTGTACAATGGCCAGATGTCAAGTGGAGAAAAAGATCCCCATTGAAGTTAGAATTCCATTCAAAACCAAAGTAAAGCTGGCCACAAGATATAAGCATTGATCATCATCAGAGTCATTAAAAATGCTTTTTCTCCATGGATGCACAATACATTTGGATCTCATTTATTTATACAGTCATGCATTGCTTCACATCCTTCCAGACAACATCTGTTGTTCCATAAAGTTATAATGCTAAAAAAAGACAGATCAGAGAAAAAGACTTTGCAACCACATCTGGTTACATTCACTAACACACCACATGATTCTCATGCCTCTTGAGCTGTAAACAAAGCAATTGTGTGGCCAGGTGTATAATGTTGCAACTTCTGATTGTGTATTGGTGCATTTTCTGGTTGATTTTCATTGAAAAATGATTCCCAAATGTAACAAAATCTTTGCTGGGGATCACAGCAATGGGAGGCAAAAGGTGGGGTATCGATTAGGGAGTGAAACAAAAGGTTAGACAACATGAAAAGGGGGAAACCAGTAAATGCTTGGGTTCTAGGCAAATGGCACTCAATCATGGCGATCCCAGAAAACCAAGAAAAATTATTCTCCAAGCTGTCAAAGTGTCAGCTACAAGATCATTGGAAAAGTACAAGGGACCTTGATTGCTAGTGGTACAGACAGAGCACAAAAGCCACTTCCTCTCATCACATTGACTATCACATCTTTGCTATTCAGTCAATACAAATACCAAACAAGTATCCCATATAGCTTTGCCAAGTACATACATGATAAAGTGATAGGTACCCCCCCCCCCAGATCAGCCCCTCTCATCTAAGTTAGAACCTTATGAAGAATATGATGCTGCACAATTGTTTTATGTAACCCTAACCCAATATGCCAACATAAAAGGATGATACTATTATTCACTGGTAACAAGGTTACCACGAAGATATATTCTAAACATATCCTTTCAACCCGGGAAAGTGGCAGCAGATGCCCATAAATATGGTGTTCACACAACATTCAAATTGCATAACGTTTGATTTCACAGTCTGCATCTTGGATGCTAAGCATCACATGACTGTATTAATATGCCAAGTGAGAGACCCAGCCACCTGGACAGATCTGTTTATCAAGATAACACGGAAGCTTTGATAATGACAAGACAAGATGAATTATTTCATGTCAAAGTAATTTGAACATACAAGTTCATCAGTCAAATTAAGCGACTATTAACTAATTAGAAACAGAATTCATTCTTATAATATAACACACACACACACACACGTATTCATCTAACAAGAGTAATGAAATAACACCAGTATACTAATCAATTCAATCAAGGAAACTTTTCCTTTTCATTTAGTGATGCTGGTGGGGGAGTTCTACTTTCATTATCTTGCTGTAATCAATCAAAATGTTGAACACTCTGGTCATCAACTGCACCCCTGTTTGTTTCCAGCCATCTTGACTGTGTCTTGCCCCTGGACTCAGAGAGACAAAGACGAGAGAGAGTTAGTCTGATGACATGCATAACTATTCCTCGCTTTGGTCCTGCAGTGCAATTGTACTACTCGGGATGGAAGCCATAGCCAGCTATTTATCTACCTCTTCAATTTTGAAGATAAGAAAAGATCCACCAGTAAAAAGATATCCAAGGTTTGCATTATCATCAAGTAATGAAGGGGAAAAGAATCTTCCATCAGAACTTCAAACTCTTGAAATAAACTTGTAAAAACAGGTCTGGTTAGTCATACAATAGAAACTGTCATGAAAGTAATGTCTTTAAGCAGAATGCTGGGTGAGGGGGGGATCAATTAGAAATATTGGGAAGAGGGGTCATCAATGAACAATTTACTTTTTTCACTTTTTGTGGGTCAGCGGTAACTAGAAAAGTCAAAATCTCCAAGACACAAACTGGGGGACCATTTCTGCATAAACTGACTAAGCAAAATGCCCCCCCCCAAAAAAAACTCATTTAGAGGGAGGAATTTAGAACTAAGAAAAAAATTAAAAAAAACAAAGAACAAAAAAACCCCAATTTTTTTCTTGATATAAGAGTAAATGATTGAATCTTCAGTTCTCTAGCTCCAATGCTGTGACCTATACACAGGAGACCAACTTGAAAACTGAAGAAATCTACGTTAGTTGATGGATTCTAATTACTGTTGGATAACATTATCTGTGATTATAACAAATTACTTCCTCTTTACTGCAATCCAATTGTATACATTCAAAAATTGCATCATCCACAGAAAAAATATCCATCTGCAGATGCTGTATGTTTTAATGAAAAAAAAAACAAAGAAAAAAAAATCTTCACAGATCAAAGGAGAGTGAGTGAGTGTGTGAGAGGGCTAGTTTGACTGGAGGTCACTTGACCCACTTAGCCCCATTCCTAATGGACTTAGATGAGAAAGGCTAGACACAATTCAGAGTTCAAGGTTAACACTTGATAATAAGGCCAGTAAGACCAAGACAGAGAGAGAGAGACACACACACACACAAATCCCCCCCCCGTACCTATACAAGCTGCATTAACTGAAGTATTACTCCTGTAACAGTGAGATGCCTGATGTCAAATCACAGGTTTGATTCTTGCAGCAGCCCTATTTTATTCAACTGTTCATTTTATCAACGTTGTCTAGGCCAAGTGATACATCAACCAAGAAATGGTAGGAGATCATTTCGGACAAGAGTTTCTTTATAGTATAATGCAATTTATAATCATTGTCAAAATATATATATATATATATATATATATATATATATATATATATATATATATATATATATATAGCCACACTGAAGGATATAATACATCGAAACAGCTGTCTGTGGATGACACAATAATATATATATATATATATATATATATATATATATATATATATATATATAATTATTGTGCATTGAACTGTTGGGTCACAGAGGATAACTCCTTATATACAAGAATAGCAGCAGCATTTTAGGCACCCCCATCCGCCTCTCCTCCACCAACACCTGAAGCAGAAGTTAGATTTTATCCAAATAACACAAATCAAAGCAAACCACCATGTGACAGATGTCTTTCTGCAGGGGGAAGGGGATAAAAAAATTGGAATAGGGGGTGATCGATGAAGAAGTTACTTCTCTATTGATCACTAAAAAGTCTGAATTTTCAAAAAATAAGTGTGAATGCTGATGGACACTAAGGGACCAACTCAGCAAAAATTTACATTGCAGATTGAAACCCGAATAAAAACCTATTGGGGAGTGTGGGTATATAATTTTCAAAAAGATGCCGACACATCAAAGTAAATGTTCAAATTTTCAGTTCTTGAGCTTCATTGGTGCGGCATGTATACTCAATAGCCAGCAAGACTCACTTGAAAACCGAAGAAACCAGTAGTGATGTTGATGGTTTTGGTTGATGTTTTCTAATATCTTAATATCAGAGCTATTATATCTTGGATTTCCTTAGTTCAATCCTACATTGGAAGGATATAAGAGATGAAACACTTCAAATAAGCAGAACTTAATGCTGTAACTCTTTGCAGACCAGATGGAAGGTTTTAAACCTCAGACCTTTGGTCTACCACTGGGTTGTATTTAGCAAGACAAGGTTTAGTTTTTGGCAGGGGGGAGAAAGAAAAGAATTGGTGAACAATGCGCAGCAAGCAGCCCTGGCCCCCCTCAGATTAGATTAGGTTAGTGTGCAGGGGGGGGGGGGTCAGTATAAGTAATTGCTGTGGGGCTACTACTTTGACTTACTATCATTGTTATTGAAAGGTTGTATAGCGGATAGATAACTCATGTTAACAGAGAGGCTGCACATGAGACCTGCAGACCAAGCAAGTGCAGCGGAGGGGGCAAAGCTCTGGGGGCGCAAAAGGGACCCAAAAAATGAGAAAAAAAGAAATGCCAGGGCATCGAACCAATTGCATCACCCTGGTTAACATGATGTCTGCCAAGACCTTGAAAAGATCCGGCTTGATTAGCATCATTCCTAACAGGAAGCAGACAGCTTGCTATTAATTCTCAGTTTGTCTAATAATTAACACTATCTTCATTAAGACTGTGTGTGCAGGGCTGTCTTAACAATATTTAAGGCCCCTAGGGCAAAGCAATGTAAAAGAGGGGGCGGCCCAACCACCTAACCTTCAAAACAATGAAATTAGGTTTTCTAACTGGGAAATTTGTGGCATTTAATTGCTGAAAATTTTAGGTTCAGAGAAGTTTCTCAATATCTGCTATTTAATTATATGAACCTTGATTTTTAATTTTTCAAAATAAATTTCAGGGCCCATCATATTGCAAGGCCTCGGGCAATCACCCAAGTGTACCGATGCAGTAGAATGTCAGTCTGTGGTATTTTGAAGGAAGGATTTATGATGGTTGTTATTTTGAGGGCACCAAATGTTGCATGATACATTGAAGTAGAATCAGAGTTCAAGTTCTGGCTGAGGCCGTTTGTATTCCCATTGCTCTGAAAGGCATGAGTTCACATCTTCCTATCCAGTCACCAGGTATCTTGGCAAAGGTGTTAAGAGAATGGTTGAGAGCTGCTACTGGTACCACACAACTTGACACTACCTATCATATGATACTTAGGGAGGAGATGGGCACTGTCAAGTTATTCTCCATGCTCCAAAATGCCATGAAAAGAGTCTAGAATGGCAACCTTTGGGTCATGGAATTAAGCAATATGATGCAGCAATTTAAAATGAGTTTCTTATAACAACTAGATTTGCTCTTACTATCAACTGGTTCATGTTTATTGTGTGGATGCAAGATAATATGACAGTGGGGAAAATGAAAGATTGAGGAAACATATGTTACATCTCAAAAGCTGCAGGTTCCTGAACTACAACTTTTGATAATGCTTAAGTATATGGTGATATGCATGAAGTTTTATTTTAATGATAAATTTGAGATGTAACATCTTCAATCTTTCAATTCCACACTTATTTCCAAGTACAGTCCCATTTATTCAAACTGTTGTCCTCATTCTGGTTGTTATAATCACGTTGTTTTGGCTTCTTCAGGGTGCATATCGTATTCAGTAATTTTCCTGGATTTTCAAACCCTTTATTCAATCCATGGGGTAAGATTGATCTCATTCTGCTGTCTATATGATTAAGAGATATTTTGTATTAATTATTTTTCTGTTATTTTCTCCTTTTGTGAATTCAACCTTGTGATGTTGAATCTGCAGGTCCCACTGAACCATAACATTTGGATTCCATAGCCAGATGCAGGGATTGAACTCAAAACCACCAGGTAAACTGCTATTCTCAACCAATATCCACAAGACCAATGGTATTCTAACTGTGACCTTTCCAGGGGTTCCAAGTAGAAATTGAAAATACATCCAGGTTATTTACGTGAAATAGATGCTGTACGGTCAATAGTCATTTATGTCTTTTTCTCATTTGAGTGTGTATTTTCATTTTGGTTTATACACGTTTGGACAGTTCTATGAACAAGCCAAAATCCGATAGTTACACAAATATTCAAATATATATATATATATATATATATATATATATATATATATATATATATATATATATACAGAAATTAATCATTTTTTTTAAAGGGGTTCCCTCAACATATTATTGCAAAGGGGTCAGAGTAGTTCAAGATAGAACACCATTGCACTACATCATTATTCTATGAGACAATGGCGAAGAGAATGAAGGACAAATTAACTACGGAGAATCAACAAATATGAGTTATCTTCTAGCATGGCCATCAGAATTCAAACAGTCAAGTGGATTGAATCAAAGGTTCAAATCACAATTCAGAGAATGCCAGAGGGTACAATAGCAACAATGAGACTATAAGTAGCGAAATGAAGATATTGGTTCCATGAATCAGAGTGTAATAATGATAATTTCCAATCTACAAAAAGAAAAAAATTTTCCAATCTACAAAAAAAAAAAAAAAAATTCTGAAATAATAGAAAGAGCAGCCACTAATAGTTATACTTCAAGTGGATTAGAACAGTTTACAAACTGGATGAAACATAAATAAAAATAGATCCAAGGCCAATAGTCTAGGGTCATGCAAAGGTAAATGGCCACTTCAAACTCAGTTTCTAGAAATCCATGGACAAAACCTTATCTCCATACACCATAGTTCTCATTTCCACCTCTCAGTCATTTACTCCTAAAATGGAAGCTATCATCTTTGAACATTAACCTCTGACCTTGGATCTCACCTCCCTCCTCTTAAAGAAAACAGAAACTGTATCCCTGGGTCAAAAGAGGGTTAATCTCTCACAAGAGAAAGCTTGCTGATGCTAGAGATGGCATTCCTTACCAAAAAGCTGCCTAAATTTATCTCTGTCCAAACAGTCTCCAGATAGAAAAAGAGCAGGTGATCTCTAAGCTCAACTTGAATGGGAGAGGGAGGGGAATAGAAGGGTGTGCATGGGGGGGGGGCAAGGATTTCTTTCCTCTGATTACAGAACCTCTAAAGAGAAAAATTAACTGAGTTGCTAAACATGACAGTTCACACTAGGGGGAAGAATTGAAGAAACACACACATACACACACACACACACAAAAATGGGAGGGTTTGGTATAAAGTTCTGATCTTTGGAGAAGGATGAAGAAAAAAAAAATCTTGTGTAAGGTTTATTCATCCTGACAGAGACAGACAGATGAATCCAGGCTTTCAAATGAAATGCCTCAGTAAGCTGATCCACATTTCTTATATGGGGCACTTGACAGGAGAGTATGTGAGGAGCAAGCTTGTGAGCCTTGTGAGTTCCCCAGATCCTCTCATTACAACCATGATGCAATGGATGCTGATAGGGTTCAGTCATGAAACTCAACATGACAGCCTATGCAAGGCACATTCAAGGAGGGTGCAGAAAAGGGCAGCCATGACGGTTTGACAAAGTGAAAGAGTGGACAGGTTCATACCTGCCAGCATTCCGTGAAACTTATCCATGTTCGGATAAGTCATCTATCTTTAAGGACCCCCCCCCCAAGATATTTTAATTGAAATGATGAGATTGAAATAAAGTAGGATTTAAGAATCAGGATCTCATTGGGACCAAAACCCCAGTTCAGGCCTTCTGTAGGAACCAACTGAAAGTCCCCCCCCCCCCGGGCAGATTTTCAGCTAGTATATATAAGCATGCGATTTTCTGGAATCTACCGTCACTAAATTTTCTGGCTCTCAAGCTTTTTGAGATACCAGGGATGTAAATGTTCTACTGATGTATGTCCCATAGAAGGCTACTGGACTGGTTATATATGAAATAAGTTAAGATCTTTTTTGCTTTTCTAGTCACAGAGAATGAAGTCATCATAGCATGAAACCTACACAGAGGCATAGAAAAAGGAAGGGGGTGAAAAGGCAGAAAACTTCCTCTTGCCTATAAAGCCTGTTAAATACTATACCCTCTCCTAGGATATAGTGCAATGGCCCTAGAGTGCTGACAACCCCTGCTATGAAACTATGCAGAAATTAGTTTGCGTGAGAGAACAGGAAAGACAAGAGGGCTAAGTTTTTCATCTATCCTGGGATTAAATTGAATTGGACAAATGTATTCAATCAAGATTTAGGTACTTGAAAAAGAAATAAAATAAAATAAATAAAAATCTTTCTTTTCTTCATAAACCTGAGTAGGGTCATGGGGGCACCACACATGATTTCATCATCAATGTGTCAGGAGTGAGATAGCCCATCCCATTTCAGGTCAGTTGTGTATCACCTAGACTAGGTGCTACTCATAGTTGGAGAGCCAGGTCTGCCCTGCTATGTATTCATTGCTTGAGGAGGAGATATGGATTCATGCTTTTCCGCACCTCCTAAAAAAGTGTGGAAAAATGAAAATGTATTGTCACTTCGGAAAAAGGGTGATACAATACCAAGTTCTTGAATTACTTATGAATTCAACTAGTTCTCGTTTTTTTCTATTGTATAGAACTGATATAAAATAATAGATAAACAGGTCTCTAAGTAACTCAATACGCACTGTCTCAGTGGTGATCAATTCAGAAATTGGAAAAAGGGGGTGCTCAATGAATAAGCTAATTCTCACTCATTCTGTTGGGCAGTGATCGCTAAAAAAGTTAATTTCTTTCAAAAACAAGCATGAATCCTGTCAGATATAAACTAAGGGCTGAATTTAGCATAAATATACATTGAAAATTGAACCTATCTGGGGTGGGGGGTATTTAGATGTTGGGAGTGAATGCTGAAATTGTCATCCTCCCAAAGCTCTATTTGTGCTGCCTGTATGCACGATCAATAGCCATCCCTGCACAAAAATCTTCTGTTGACAGTTTTGGTTGACGGTTTCTAATAAGCATCTGCTTTATTATTTCAATTTAGAAAACAGTAAAACTTGAAAAATTGGCAAGAAATCAGAAATGCTTCTTGGAGGTGCAAAATGGTTTAACAATTATTGGCATGAGAAACAGAAATGGTGTTCACTTTGCACTAATGCCCTCGGGAAAGGCATGAGCCAACTACCTCTAACCTCAGCTATGGATGAATAACAGTAGTTGGAGTCCTTTAGCTGTGTAAGGCAGTTGATCTGAAAGAATGTTACTCTGACAGAAAAAGCCTACTTGGCAGTCACCATGGCTGGTCCCAAGCTAAGGTACAAGAAGAGGGTTGGGCATGGGGCTAGGAACTCCATCTTTGCTACTGAAACTGCAGCAAGTGGTTGTGGCCCTATACTCCACAGGGTTTCTACAGAAACAAACAAATAACAAAGATTCTTTCTTAGCCGTTAAGATCAAGCACATTCGATAGGAGGAAAACATTGCACACATCATTCCTCGACAAAGTTACTGCCCCTCATCCAATCTGAATAGTCAGGATTTTTTCAAACACTTAACGAACTAACACTACCTGTCAAGAGTAAACAGATGCCATTCAAATCTGATACGTATTTGTGTGTGAGGGGGGGGGGATGTTGATCCTGTCCAATCAAAAATGATGCAATTGTAGCCAGAGGTACTGAATAAAGGTATCCCTAAAATGTGCTAATTAGAAAATATCAACAAAACCTGACAGCATAGATTTCCTCAGTTTTCAAGCTGGTCTGGCTGGCTATATAAGTATGTATCATGCATACAAGCTAGAGGACTGAACATTCAAGCATTTAATCCTTATTATGTCAAGAATAAATGTATTTTGTTCCTTTGAAATTTCCCACCATGTATAAGTTCCATCTGCAATGCAAGTTAAAATGCTAAATTGAAACCCTTCTTTGTGTCTGGCTGTATTCATACTTTTTCTGAAAATTGAGTCTTTTTTAGTAATAACTGTCCAATAAAGAGAATAACATTAATTGATCACCATTTTCCAATTTTCAAAACTTTCTATTTTTATTTATAGATCTACATGGCATGTTGCCCAGAGATATCGGTCACATGACAGCTCCTATGGGTGACTAACCAGATCTGTTTAAAAATGCATTAGATTCCAGACTACTATGAATGTAGCAGAATTCCTGTCAAATATATCTTCAATAACATCAGTTTTGGAGCCTTTGTAGCTACTTTTCAGCCAGAGCAACACAGGGTATTCCCCCTGTTATTCAATAAAACATTTGCCTCCTGAAAATATCAACTTTCAAAATTTTCTTTTCTTAACCTTTCAGCAAGTGACATAATACCTAGAAAGCAGAAGTGTAGATAGGGGCCTTGAGGCAGGGGGAGCTCAGCTCCATGAGATACAGTGAGATTTCTCAGTAGAAATGCAGTAGTATTCATCAAGCCCATTTTCAAATAGCCCCCAGCCCCCAACTTTGCCATAATCCTGATGCCCTGTGCCAGGACAGGATTTATTTATGTATGATAAATCAAATCGCAGAGGGGGGGGGGGTCTAAATTGGTTGCTTTTTGCTGTGGTGGTGCTAGGTCCAATTGCATCCCCCCTGCAATTGAAAAAAAGATTTTTTCAGGATTCTTCAGATATATTGCACATCCAGAGCCCCCGCCCAATGCCTGTGGGTCCCACGCGTCACCTCTACTAAGTGACAAGAACTTCATATTTTCAGCTTTTCTGTAACTCAATCACCTTGATGTGTAATACAGGTATGTCCAATATTTTGGATCATTACTCTTTATCTCCTTGAAGGAGATTCATATGGCAGCACAGAGTGGGATTATTGAAACCCTTTATACCACAGGTGTCACATTCAAATGGAAGAACATATTTTCTCACTAGCATAATACTCGTGAAAAAATGACAGAATCATTTGGCAAGATGCAGTACACTTTTGTGGGCCTTATTTCCCTTCATTTGGCTTTGAGTAGAACTATGTACTAGATATAACAAAAGTGGTGACAGACAAGAGTGTTAAGCTGTAATCAGCTGCAGTCATATTAGCTGTGTCTGCAGTATGCTTGTCAGTTGCCAACTTGAAACTCAACTTTATCCAATATTCAAGCAGCATAAGATTGGCCCATTGGATACAGGGTTTTGGTAGTTTTATATACATTCGCTTTCACATGACAGAAACCAACTGACAAACAAAAAAAGTATCAACAGCTTCTACATGATGAGATTGATACTTTCTAAGCTTAGTCAGGCACAAGGCAAGGAGTTTGGGGCACCAAGTAAGTTTAAAACTTGTTTCAGTAGTAATTGTCAGCAAGACAACTTTCCCAGGTTCACTTTTCAAGCAAAATACTAAGTTAGCAGGTCTGGATGGTCTAACGGTTAAAGACAGAAAATCAAATCTATGAACAGAGTTTAAACTCTTTCTGGGACAGTCTGCTTTCACTTCACACTAATGTTTTTAAAGGCATGGATCCACTTCTACCCCTAATTATAAATAAATGAGAGAGCAGATAGAGCCCTTTAGCTTTGTAAGGCAGTCCTCTTCAGCATTGGGCTAGCACCCTGGCCAAGCAAAAAACCTACCATAGGTCTCCATCGATCATTGACAAAAATCAAGCCCCATATGTCATATGACATGGGAAGCAACCAAGCTGAGACTAGCCTAATATACAATTATTTCCCAAGAAGAGCAAGGCCTGAATGTGTATTGATGATCATGAAGTAGATTAGTGCCAAATTACAATCTTAACACTGATTGTTGAGATGACTGACAATGGGACAGCAGAACAAGCATCAGGATAATTATGTAAAAGCAAAATCAGTGGTTACAGCCTGCATTGGAATCCTAATTGTTATCATCTGGCCCCGTAACTTGAGAATAGGGGGCACAAAAATGCCGTATCAAGACAGAGGTGTAGAGTCATATAACAGTTACTGCGGGGAAAACTGAATTGGTTGGCAGAGTTTTGACCTTGGGAAAGACATGAATCCACTTTCACTGCCTCAGCCCAAGGTAAATAGCAAGGTAGTTGGAGCCCTGGTAAGGCAGCCCACCTAAGAGAAGGTTACCCTTGGGTTGGCACCAGCTATGACAATGACTGTCAGCTTACCTGGTACCAAATCCAGGTGAAAAAGAAGTGCAGTTAGCAGCTCCATCCTGTAAAAAAGATATCAGTTATTGAACCCCAGCAGAGTGGTTAAGGCCCTATACTCCACAAGGAGTCTACTGTAATAAAACAAAGCAGGTCTGGTTATTCACAATAGAAACTGCTATGTGACCCATGTCTTTTGACAGCATAATGTATTGGGGGTGATCAGTTGGAAAAAAAAAAAAAAAGGGTAATCAATGAATAAGTTACTTCTCTTGTCTGGCAGTGATCACTAAAAAAGTCAAATTTTTCAAAAAACAAGCATGAATGCACCTGGGTACTGTTTAGGCTAAACTTACATGGCGAATTCAACTAACCACTAAAACCCTATTTATATAAAGAAGATATATGCCATTCTGAAGGTGTGTAACACATTTCAAAGCAAAGCTGATAACTATTCTCATAATTAGAAGGAATTCGAAGTCCTTTCCGGTGGAGGAAGTGGGAGGGACAAAAAAAAAAAGAAAAGCTGAATAACTATTTCAAACAGAGGAAGGAAGAAAAAATGCCCCTGCTAAGAAGGGGGGGGGGGTAACAAACTGTGGTAGGTAAAGGTCAAAAAAAAAAAAAAACTGGAACAATGTGTACACGTATAAGGGTGTGTCATTATGTCAGTAAGTCTTACACATAGTTTTGAGTTGAATTTCTATCCAAAATGATCACTGTTTAATGTTTGATCCATGTGATCGATATTCACTACTGAATTAAGTTCACTGACAAAGGAAATTATAAAATTATGAATAAATAATTGTCATGTCAAATTGATGTGTTTTTCATCATTAGGCTACGGGTTTCTAGACGTACATACAAACGCACACAAGTTGAAATTATCATTCTAGTTATTGTACATGGTTACAACGTTATTTTCCTCTTCTATCTCTGTATGTTCAAATATCTCGGTGAGGTACTGCTGGGGCATTCTGGTTGACTGGTAATGATGTTCCAGCCCCCAAACCATGCCTGACCCCAGAGTCATAATCTAGGGAAGGCTTTGTTATTAGTAGCTAGGCAGTTATTTATTCATTTTAATTTTTTTCGCAGCATCATACGTATGAAGATAGATAAACATACTTAATAAAGAATAGGTAAAACAAAATATATATATATATATATATATATATATATATGGAAAAGTGATAATTTGATTCATTTCAATCAGTCTTATGTCTGTATGAGAGAGAGGGTGGGGATCAGGCCAAGCCAAATTTGGCCGAAGCACCCTTGGAATGTTTGAGTTGGTTGAATTTCATTCCAGATGTTAATCATTTCAATTTAATGCACAAATATATTATGTTTGACGTACAAACATTTTTTAAGGCATTTTCAAATAGTTGTTCTTTTTCCAAGATAAAGTCTTGATTCTTTGAACAACATAAAAGGAAGCCAAGTTCTGTGAAGAGGATTGTTATTTTGAGAATTTCTCAGGCTAGCATCCTCACTTTTGTTGTTTGAATGAATATTCTACCCAGAGTGCTCTGCGAACTTACTCCAGTGTTGGCAGAAAACCATTAACCCTTCCAAGACCTTATAAGATGCTTTAAAATAACCGTGTACTTTTTTCAAAATGCACTTACTGTATTTTTAAAGCTTTTTACATGGTCTTAAACATTTTGAAAATGTATTTCTGTTAATGTCTTTGTAGTTCAAATAGAGTTAAAGATGAACTAAGTCAATTCAAAATGGTTCACAACAATATAGCCAGTACTGTATGTATTTTCATGAGTTTCAATACAAATCGTACAGTTCACAATTCCAGCAAGGTCTGATCTAAGTGATTCTTATAGGATAATTCTTCTGATATACAATAAAGAGAAAATCAATTTTATAGAAACTATTTGTCAAAATCCTAAAAACTGAACTTTCTGTCCTTCCATTTCACAAAGTTCAAAGTAAAATAATATAGAAACTTCATTTGCACTTGGCTCGTGGCAAAGTCCCAGACACACTGATTATTATACAATCACTGAAGTTAAGCAAAATTAAGCATGATCAGTACCTAGATGGGTGACTGCTTGGGAATACCAGATGCCATACCATAAGCGAGTGATTCCACTTCAGGTGCTTGTCAACTCAATTTCAAATATGGTAACCTGAGATAAGAGAAGTTTGTGATATGAGAAACCCGGGCAATGATGCCATAGTGAGCAGAAGGGCATTAGCTAGCTAGATGGCTATGCCCAGGGGGGAAATGCAATACATTTTTTCTTATCCATACCATAGAATACCCTGACACCTTTCAAGTGCAATGAAAGGCGCCTGTTGAAAGATGGCTCCCTGGTGACCAAGAAACAAGTTGGGGCTTTTTCGCAAAATGAGTTGTGTTACCAACAAGGAATACACATCAACTTTTCAATGATCAAGTTCTGCAAAAATAATCATTTCAAAAGAAGATGTTCAAGAGGCAAGAAATTACAGTTAGACCTCAAGTTCCTGAGTAAAGGGAGTATTTTGTTTGGATTGTTTGTTCGGATAACTGATCTGATGAACACTTCGGTGGATTCAATCCTCTTTTTGCTCAGAAATCTTGGCTTATTAAGTTTATTTGAAGATGATTATCAGGTGTTTATAAGGAGGTTACAAAACAAGAGACAAAATGGTATTCTCAATAATTGCTTTATGCACAATACGGCTAATTAAATATTCATATGACCTTGATATCTTGTTTGGATGATACAAAATTTGAATCAGGTTCCGATAACAGAAGTTAACTGTATATAAAGATATCCCATGTGCCTTGTACAGATTCTGAAACCTGCAATACTTTCTACATTTTTACAGTCCAGAATTATATAACTTGCAAGAAGGAAGAAAGCAAACATTCTGTCTCTGAAAAGTTTACTTTGTACCACTTTTTTGAAAGAAAAAGGCAAAAAGCGAAAATAAGGTTCGGCTCTTGCTTTGCTGTGAGACATAATAGAAGCAACAATGCAATCTCCTTCCATAGTCTTGTACACCCTGTCTCCTGAGCCTCATACCACAATTCAGTTAAACATATCATTTGGGATGCTCAAGAAAAATTTCCACATCAATTAATGGTAAATGCTTCTTGGCATTTTGGCTTATGTAAAGCAGTAGCAGGCACATTCATTCAAAAAAACAAACAAGAAAACCCAAAAAAACCTAACACTTGACCTGCTAAAAATTTTAGAGGAAGAACCAATAACTTTTATTGTATGAACTTAGCTTTGGTTCATTTTTCTTTTTCTCTTGAAAACCCGACCTAGATTGCTGAAATTATGAATTATTGTGAAAAAGAAAATTCCCCATAAGGTAATGCATGTAAATATCAGATGAGGATCAAGGTGTACATGAATAATTAGATGAATAAATGAAATTAAACATTAGTTTATGTTTCAACTCCTTTTAGTCTGTTTTTAAGGGTTTAAGGAAAAAGAGAAAGAAAAAAAAAACAAAAAAACACTAACTGGAATTTAATTCTTATAGTAAAAGAAAGCAGTAATACTTGCTTCTATTACATTTTCATCAGTAGAGCGTTATTGTTCGTTGAACCAACAACTGATGTAAGGATTTTGTAAGAAACACGGCTTTGGATAATAGGGAAAATATATACTTTCTAATAACATTAAAATAAAATCAACATTTAATTCCCAAGCGATTAAATTATCAATTTCTTAATTGAGAATTTTTCTGTTTCTTTGCTTCAACTTCAGTGATATTTCTTGGCTCAACTTTGAAGTTCAGTCATCAGAAGTTGCAAGAAAGGAGAAAGCAAACATCATACTGATATCAGTTTGGGGGGGGGTCTCTACATGAACCCCCTAATCAACAAAAGGGGGAGGGAGAAATCAATGGTTTTCGTAAACATGCTAGCTCAAATACGTAAAGATGTGTTGAAAGGAAGAAACAAAAAACAAAAAACAGGTATGGTTAGTCACCCAATAGAAACTTTTACATGATCAACATATTTTGATAGCATGCTGTGTTGGGGGTGATCATTCAAAAATTTGGAAAAAGGATGATCATTAAGTAAGTTACTTCTCTCACCTTTTTTTGGGTGGTGATCATTGGAAAGTGCAAATTATTCAAAAAACAGGCGGTAACACTGCCATACACTAACAAAGGATCCAATATAGCATAAACTTACATGAATTAAACCTCACCCCACCCCACTAAAAACTCTTCATTTGTGGGCGGGAATATTTCTAAAAAAAGTTTTATCTAGACGTCCGGAGAAATTGTTCAAATTTTCAGGCCTCTAGCTCCATTGGTGCAGCATGAAACATACATAACCAGCCAGAAACTCAAAAACTGAAGAGACCTACGTTGATAGTATTGTAGAACATTCTATTTATCAGGATTTTTTTTGAAGATTCTATTTATTCAATGGAGATACAGAGTGGATGAACAGCACAGAGGACAGAAGCCAAGTTCAAACTTGGGTTCAATTTTCACTAATACCTTTGGGGAAGCCATGAATCCATCTCTTCTCCCCCTCCCACCACAAGCTATGGGTAAATAGTAAGGCTGACTGGGCTCTCTAGCTATGGTTGGCAACCAGTGTCAGAGATTGACAACCAATTCCAAACCAACCATCTGGGTATCTTGTCCTGGATGCTCCAAATGATCCCACCCACCCTACACAGAGTTATAGGGAGTGAGGGGATTGAAAAGGATGAAGATAAAGGTTTGTTTATTGTGGACAGAGACAGTTGGTTATCGGCAGTATCAGAGCCCAAATGAATGAATAAGTGTTTGTATCAAGTGGAAGATGAGGTTTGGACTAGGAAAAATACATATGTCAAGAGAAGATATAACATTTCAGATAAAATTCATTGTTTTTAGATAATAGAGAAGTCATCAGGTGCATACATATACTACTATACATAGATTTATTTGGACTAGTCCTTCTTGTGCCTGTTTTTATATTCACAATGTTTCAGCCCAGTATCCTTCAGCCTTCTTCAGGTATCCCTTGTCAACCTCCAGTCCATATTGTACGCCAGCCTACATGGTAGTTATAATAGTCAAACTATAACAAAGTATTAAAAAAAAAAAGCGAGTGCTAAATAATTTGAGTCACCAATTCCTCCGCCAAACATGAACCCCCTATGAGGATTGACTCATTGGGAAGGATGAGAAATATTCAAGAAAAGGATAGAATTCTCAAGTGGGCAGGTTTGCTTACGATAAGACCTGTAACCCAAAAGCCAAAATAATACTCTTCTTAAACCCAGAAATCTTTCCACAGGTTATCAGGAGAGAAATATGGACGAGCTATGAATAACAGAGTACAAAGAGAACCATCATGGCAACAAAAATTGGAAGTAACTAAGTCACATGACTGCCATGTGATCATTACTTTACAGGTTATGAAAACCATAGAGATTAAGTGATGTGTGTGTGTGCGACATACCAAGCAAAGAATCCTTCTCATTCCCGAACAATAGTATTGATCAGTTTATATTTGATTACTTCAACATTCTCACCTATAAACTGGTTTAGGTGGGGAGGATGCTAAGGTGATTCCTTTCCAGGGGGAGGGCAGATCCCTTTCAGTGAGAGGGAAAGTGAAAAGGATCCACTTCGAATTTTCTTTATTTCAGTCATGTCAGATTGACCCCCAAATCTCTAAAAATGAAGATCTCAATAGTGGGCAGACTATTCTCAGTCCATTTTGGGGACATTATAAAAACGGAAATGGATGAGGATGAGAAGAATATCTTTCTTTTTCTCTTTTTTTTTTTCCATAGAGATAAATTTTGTGAATATAATTTCTGATTCAGGAATTCAAGTTTCCGTAAAAATGATAGATGAATTATGAGGTTTGAAGAGTGTAATTGTAACAAAAGCAGAGAGAGACAACGATAGACAAACTGACGGAGACAGAGAGAGACAAGGAGAGAGAGAGAGAGAGAGACAGATTGAGACAAAGAGAGAGAGACAAAGTGAGACAAAGAGAGGGACAGAGTTAGACAAAGAGTGAGACAGAGTTAGACAAAGAGTGAGACAGAGTTAGACAAAGAGTGAGACAGAGTTAGACAAAGAGTGAGACAGAGTTAGACAAAGAGTGAGACAGAGTTAGACAAAGAGTGAGACAGAGTTAGACAAAGAGTGAGACAGAGTTAGACAAAGAGTGAGACAGAGAGAAAGAGACAAAGAGTGAGAAAGAGAGAAAGAGATAAAGAGTGAGAAAGAGACAGAGAAACAGAGTGAGAGACATAGAGTGAGACAAAGAGAGAGAAAGAGACAGAGTGAGACAAAGAGAGAAAAAGAGACAGAGTGAGACAAAGAGTGAAAAAGAGACAGAGTGAGACAAAGAGTGAAAAAGAGACAGAGAGAGACAAAGAGTGAAAAAGAGACAGAGTGAGACAAAGAGTGAAAAAGAGACAGTGTGAGACAAAGAGTGAAAAAGAGACAGAGTGAGACAAAGAGTGAAAAAGAGACAGAGTGAGACAAAGAGTGAAAAAGAGACAGAGTGAGACAAAGAGTGAAAAAGAGACAGAGTGAGACAAAGAGTGAAAAAGAGACAGAGTGAGACAAAGAGTGAAAAAGAGACAGAGTGAGAGACAGAGATAGACAAAAAGAGAGCGAGACAGAGTGAGACAAAGAGTGAGAGAGAGTGAGAGAGAGCGAGAGAGAGCGAGACAGAGAGCGAGACAAAGAGCGTGAGACAGAGAGTGAGACAAAGAGTGAGACAAAGAGCGTGAGACAGAGACAGAGTGAGACAAGGAGAGAGAGGGACAGAGACAGAGTGAGACAAGGAGAGAGAGGGACAGAGACAGAGTGAGACAGAGAGAGACAGAGTGAGACAAAGAGAGACAGAGTGAGACAAAGAGAGACAGAGTGAGACAAAGAGAGACAGAGTGAGACAAAGAGAGACAGAGTGAGACAGACACAGAGAGACAGAGATAGAGTGAGACTAAGAGAGAGAGACAGAGTGAGACTAAGAGAGAGAGAGACAGACTAAGAGAGAGAGAGACAGAGTGAGACTAAGAGAGAGAGAGACAGAGTGAGACTAAGAGAGAGAGAGACAGAGTGAGACTAAGAGAGAGAGACAGATTTTGGATTAAGGAATTCGAGTGTCCAAATTAGAAGTGGCAAATGCATAATAAGTGGGGGTCGTAACAAGACTGACTGGATTGGGAGAGACAGAGACGGGGAGGGGAAGACAGACACACAGGACTGATAATCAATAGAATAAATTATCTTTTCTTTCTTTTTGTTCCTCATCCCCCACCAAAATCTCTCCTCGCCATTCTCTTGTTCTAGTTGATTCCTTCCGCAGAGCTCATTGGCTCAATACAAGGTCGATGTGACAGAGAGCTTTCCAAAAAAGCCAGTCAACTAGAGGGACTGGGGGATGGTAGGGGCGATCAGTTGACAATATTCAGGGTTGACGGGAGGGAAGGAGACCCGAATCAAAGTCAAGGTTGACAGAGGAGGAAACGAGAGGAGGTCTGAGGGAGAAAATGATGGAGGAGACTTATTTAGACACAGGCAGAGGTTGTAGAGTTTGTCTGACACAGAAAGATACATTATTGCGGGCATCGATCAGCGGGGGGGGGGGTCTGGACCCACCTTCCCAACTCAGGCAAAACACAAGTATATTTCTTAAATATATGTAAACGTGGAGGAAATTTTATATTAAAAAAAACACAAGTGATCCCAAGTAATTATAAAATGACCCTAGAAACTAAAAACTACCCATTGTTTCATACGACATATGGAATTCGAAGAAAAGATCCTGGATCCGACCCTGTACTGTTGAAGGAAAGCAAATGTAAGGGTTAAACACGCATAGAAGAATTGAGTACATTTCTCAAGAATAAAGAATAGAAGGGTTTTTTTTATTTGACACAATGACATTTATGTGGGTCATGTAACGCCTGAGATAATCATTTTTTCTTGAGCTGACTAAGTCACTTTTTTGCTGAAAAGCAGTGACTAGACAGGAGCGGAATTCTTTGTCAACCCTCCACCCCCGACCTCTACCGGAGGAAAGAAAGATGGGAGGAGCGGTAGGGAGCAGCACACGACAACCCCTTGGGATTCATTTTCAACCGCTTAGAACACTTTCTCTTCGCTGTTTTCACTGATTTGGGATTTATAAGGGAAAGTCTCCCCACCCCAACCCAAACGAATTTACAATGAATAATAAAAGTTTTACAAAAAATAACCAAAAAATCCTCGTTTAAACAGGCCCCCTTCAGCTAAATACGAAAGCCCGTTGGTGTTGTTCTTGATGCTATTTGGGAAAATGTTTCAATTAGAAAACTGGTAAGAATTTTCTAATCTCATATAGCAGAACAACTCTAGGAGTATTTTGGCAGCATTCAAGTGAGGCTATATTTTTCCATAGAGTTAGCTATATGCTAATAAAATTTTTCGAAGCTTCCGAGGTATCTTCCTGTACATCTGTCTCAGCATTTTCCGACTGTGATCATGTGACCAAAACCCAGTCATGTGTAGAAAAAAAAAAGAAAAGAAGAGAAAAGAAGAGGCGACTCGAGGGTCAATTTCAGTTGTATGAATCGTCTGTACTTTCCTTATAGCAGCCGACGTTTTTATGTCTTTCGCACATTGAGTTGGGTCGAAATAAATTTGATAAATTTATATGAAATAATAGTTTGCTCCAATATAATATGACCAATTGATTACTGTCATTTTAATTTAGAGGAATTGCAACTTTAATTTCATCATTATTTCAAACCAAATTTAGTGACAGGAGAGTTATCCATTTCATTTGGTGAAGCTTTCATGGGCAACCATTACTCATCTTGAGTTTTTTTCCTCATACAGAAGGGGGATGCAGGTAGATAATATTATCGGGAAAGTTGTTAAAAACGGCGTAACAAGAAAAAAAAAACTTCACTGTGCAGACATGAGCATCTGTGAGTGTTGGGGGGAACAAACGGGGCATTTATCCCCTGCCTCCGGTCTGGCCAACTCATCTAGGGAGAGGTTTTGAAAGTTGGATCCTTAGTCGATAAATAATGATCATGCAGTACAATTGTTTTAGGCACCCTCAGCCTAATGTACCCACATGAAAAAAGATACTATGATTATCTGTAAACAGGGTTGCTGCTGAGATATTCCGAATAAATCCCTTACCCCCCCCTTCAGAAAAGTGGTGATCCCAAAAGACCTCCAAACCTATAACATCCAAGTGAAAAAAAAAAAAAAAAGATATAATCTAACAGCCGGAATCAAAGTTGATGTCTTTGAATAAATATATCAATTGAAGTCTTTTCCTCCTAATAAGTAATTTGAAACTGGGTGACACTGACAGAAGAAATCAGATTTCTAACACTGAGAGTCACGTTTTCTGAATGCATCCTAGCCGGCTGCGTACACACACGCAGCGTGGAAGAAAAAGATGAAGTTTTTTTTTTTTTTTTTTGTAAGATTTTCATCCTCTGCAGTACTAATGCTTGAAAGCGATTTTTCGTTTTGCATTTATGGTAAAAATGGCGACGTCAAACTTTATGGGTGAGACAAATCAAAACAAAGACAAAAACGAAAAATTAAACCACTGGACCCCCACCCTCGGGTCAAGGCGTTTGAGAGATGGAACCTTATACCTGATTCAATAAAAGATAAGTGTGCTGTACAAATGTTTCGTGTAATCCCAACTCACTGTACCCATGTTGAAAAAAAATGGTATTATTCTTCGCTGGTCATAGGGTGGCCGCTAAGATGTATTACGAATATACCCCACCCCCTTGGAAAAGTGGCAGCATACGCTCTGTGTAAGGATGGATTTTTCTTGTCAAAAATATTTTGGAAATGATTTGGTTGAAGATCCGTAAAAAAGTGAGCTTACTATTAAAGACGCTTCACATGATTTTCTAGTATATGTCTTTTAATAAGTAACATTTTCTGCACACCTCAACAAAACTATTTCTTATGTTTCTTGACTTGGGATTGGTAAAACAATGAAGAAGGGTGATGAGTTATGAAAAAAATTGACGATCATTTACATTGTACTTATTCCCGGATTACAGCACGGAGAATTATGTCTGGGGGTAGTTATGACCCCTCTTGATAACGATGTAGCAAAGTATAGAAGGAAGCCGCTTATTGTAATCACTATGGGATAGGATCTTCTAGAGGATCAAAACTGGCTGATAACAAAGCAAAGAAAAGGGCAGAGGAAGCCGCTTATTGCGATCACCAACTAATTTTGATAGCAATAACCGTTTGACAACATTATCCATGATTATGATAAGCGGTTTTCTCTGTAGTTGTGTATTTAAATACAAATATTGGCATAACTGGACAATATTGCACGGAGTCTGGAAGCGAGAAAATTTGTTTAATCGTATATTTCTAAAAATTTATTTGGTTGGATCAGAAAAATCCATTCTGTTCTCTTCGATATGAAGATGCTTAGATTAACTTATTCTTTATTTTGTTTTCTCGAGAGATTTTTTAGAAAAAATCCCATTTTTGTCATATTTGACAAAATTGCTCTCCCTCTCTCAGTATTCTGCTCTCCTTCGACAATGAATGAATTACTCTCCACTGCTGCTACCATCCAGGGGTGCCATTTTGGCCATTTGGGGGCCAAATTTGTGAAAATTTGGCCTTTTTTTCCAAGTATCCGTCATGAACTAATGGTTATGTTCAAATTTTGAATATTTCGACTTCGTTGCAAAAGTATTTTTAAAAGATTCTCACTTACAGTGTGAACTGTAGTACTGCAATATTTTTTTTTTGTTTTTTCCCAAGTAACAATCATTATCAATCATTTTCACAATACTATTTACCTTCAGTTGATTTTTATCGCAACTCACACCGTCGTCATAAAGCAACTGAAAACTAAGTATCTTCAAAATAAAATTAAAAAAAAAATGACTTTCAACATCTTATCTTAAAAACATTTAAAACATAATTGCTTTTATGAACGATTCGTGTTTTTGACTATTTATTTGCGAGGTTCTGGCCAGAAACGTCTCCAACCATCTGGCAACCCTACTACCAGCCAGCCTCTCCCATCAACCCTTCCCCTCTCTCTCTCCCTCGTCGTATTTCATGCCTTTCTCTCCTCGTATATCTCCTTGCCCTAGACCTTGGTGTAGAAATTCATTTTCACCACTACTACCACAACTTCAACACCGACGTCCCTGCATCATCTTAAGCGACTACCGCTTCTTTCTTCATCACTGCATTTAAAGATATGTATCTCTATAAAAGCAATACTTCAGTCAAAACTTGTATTAAAACACACAAAAATACCTTGAATCAGATCTACCTAATTCTGACTTCAAGATCCCATTTGTTTGATTTCTCAAATAGTTGACTTGTAATAAATTTCCATATGTTTTTTTTTCTTCAAGATTAGATGTTTGTTTTCTGTCGTTTAAAATTCCTTTGTCTAAATATCGTATCTCTGCATTTTACCACCCGTTATTTTTTTTCTGTGAATGACCCCCTCCAAATCTACAGCGTTGGAGTAAATCCTCCCATTTCACAGGCAAGCATCATTTGATCACTGACACGCGTATCTTCATCTTCAAGAATTGATTATCATAATAATTAATGTTTGAATATTTTTCATCTTTATTGTTATTGAATGGATCGACCAGGAAATTATAGCAAAAAGATTAATGAAAAAGAAAAGGTTAATCGATCTCAGATATAGTTCAGTAAATTTAGTAAGGCTGAAACAAATTTTATTTACCATAATCAAAACTAGAGATGACCAGAGTCGAAATAGTAAAATGCTAAAAAAAAACAAAAAAAAAACGGTTTGTTTGGGAGGATTTGATATTTGTCTCCAATTCATTAAAAAAAATTTTTAACAAATCCCTAGACAACAATGAAAAGGATTTAGTGTCAGTTTGAAATTATAGCAGAAAATTCGAACTACAGTCAGTTTTTAGAATCAATTGTTTAAAAGGGCAAGGAAGATAAAACCGGAATATGGATTTCAATTCTGATATTTTCGTTCCATCATAAACACTAGGAACCCCCCTTGCAGCACTACTATTACACCACGGCATTCAATTTGACTACACTGTCGGGTTATAGAATAAATTATTTAAAGGAGCATGGAGACGAAACCAGAATGTGGGTTTCAATTCTAAATTATATTTTCAGTAAGAACCCCCCGACTACCCTACTATTCTACCAACACATTCTCGCCACAAGAACACGTATATTTATTTACAAAGATTAGGAGAGTAATGATGCAGGTTATCTCGAAGATATAAGGGGGGAAATTAAGCTATACTCAGAAGTTATAAGATTGCACATCTTGTATAGCTTACAAAACGGGTGTCCTGTAACGAAGAAGGTAGTAATTGCTTGGAGTAGGCAGCCGCAGCAGAGGAACCGGTTTTTGGTAAAACGTGGGGGTCTTAAAGCGGCAGCAACGGAGAGAGAGCTACTACTGCATAAGTTGAGCCAACGTTTTTACTACGGTAAGGCATTGTTCAGCGTTGATGTCACAATTATTAAAAAGGTATTGCTAACGCCACTAATATATCACTTGGTAATCAAATCATCATAATTAGGAGTTATATTTCTATTCAACTATATATGCATCTGGGGCCCAGAGTAATTCAAATTCTTCACTTAGTAAAAATGAAGAACTATATTAAATTGAAGAACAAACAAAAACAAAAACAACATTATGACCTGCTGTGCACTGAATTTTCTCTTAAAATTGGAACCAAAACATGCAGGCAGGGTCATGCGGCAAAATGGCGGTTTTGCATTTTAATTTTAATGGACAGAAACCCAGGCCCGGCATTATCAAGAATACATATTCTGAGTGTTAGGTGGAGGAAAGATTTAAAAAAAAAAAAAAAAATCAACAATAAGGTTGAGGTAATTTTCAAGTGTACGATTTTACGGAAGGAGTAAGAATGAATAACAGCAGAAATTTCAATTTAACAATTCGTTTCCAACTTAAATCTTGGGACAGTTATTGGGTGGTAGCTATTCGACATTATGTATCTAAATAGATCAACATAAATATCTGTCATGCATGTCTGGCGTGGATTAAGAACATTACATTAAAAAATAGTTCCTTCCATTAGAATTGGCGTACCTGGCGTACATAAAACGTATAACCGGTAGCTATGTAAACTTTATTCTTTATCCTCTCTTGGAACTTTACTCACCTTGTTTAATAGAGACCAGCCTTCCATTATAGGAGGTAAAAGTGACCTGAGGATGACTGTCTTCAATTGTGAATAATTCATCTTTGGTGATGGTTTTATTCCTAGCCTTCATCACAGCTTTGGGACCGACAGCGGTCAGGTAGCGCCCCTCACTATCCTTAAGGGCAAGACCAGAGATTTGACCAGATTTTAGTTCCACCATGAACTGTGTTTCGTCACTCATTTCGTTGACCAGGGTGCCATCCCTGTGTAGATAACGGTTATCACATGTGACCAACGCATACTTGCCGTCGACAAATTTCAAGATGATTAGCGAGTCCTGACCCCAAGGAATTACCTCAGTGTATTGGATCTCGCCTTCTTCACCGGCCAGGCGTGCGTATCGCTTGCGATTAACGTTTTTCAAATTGACCTGCGGATGGATGGCTAACTGTAAGGTCCACCATTCCGTAGCTGATGGTTGTTTCGCCTGTCCCACAATATTATCGCCGCTACCCCCGACGTAGAATCCATGAGCTACATTCCGCAGAGCCCACTGGCCCTTGACGTTGTATTCGATGGCAAATTTTTCGTTGTGGCCTGGTTCCTCGCTATCGCCGGACACGTTACCGTACTTGTCAGCGGCCAGGTAGCGGCCCAGATGGCTTCGGATGTAAACGACCTCCTCCCTGGAATCTTGTTCCAGAGTCCACGCTTGTTTCTTTTTGAGACCAGTACCCGATGCGTTGATCTTAAAACCAAAGGTCTCGGCGGTCAAGTATTTTTGTTCGGAGTTGATCAAACCGACTTTCCATTGTAGACCGATGGAATGGGGCTTATGTCCGTTTATTCCGTTTTCCGACATAATGATATTTTAATTCCTGAAAATTCAACTATTTTTTTTTTATAAGATTTTTTTCCCCGGATTCAATGCTTGAAAATACACGCAAACTTTTGTCGCGTTACTATTTAAAATTTTTTAATTATTAAACTCCTGGTGGCTTCTCGCTAGAAGGAGAGACAGGTGTTGATAAAAAATGAGTCTCACGCTCCTAGGAGATCGATTATTTGGTAGGTGATTGCTTCTTGTATATAACAAAAACAAGAAGAAAAGGCGACCGACTGTGTGAAAGGCCTGTAAGAGAAGGTGCCTGTGTCTCACTCTGTGTTAGTCGGCGACTGTTGTGTACGATGATTGTAGTTGCTGTAAAAATGTGAAGAGAGAGAGACCGGGGAAAGAGAAAGAGAGACAAACAGTGGGAGAAGGCCGACTTAGGGAAGACGGAGGAGTTGGTCCGCTCCTCCAAGAAGACCATATGACACTCGCAGCTTCATTCCGATTGGTCGCTTAATTTACATCTTTATTCCTTTCTCTATCTCTCGTTTTTGCCACACGTACAACCGGCTTTTTTTAATCTCTTTTTTTAAAATCTTTTGTCCCATCCTTTTTTTTTTCTTCTAGGTCCAACCACTTTTTTTTGAAAAAAGAAAAAAAAATCAACCTTGAACATAGATAGATAGATGTATAAATAGATAGATAGTTTTTATCACACGGACCGGCTTCACTCTTTTTTCCCCTTTCTCTCAAAACTCTCCTCATCATTTTTTTCCTCTTAGTTTCCGTCCAACCTTCACTTGAAAAAACAGCCTTGAGATGTCATTTCAACTTCTGTTATTTTCATTCAATTTGCTTTGAATGTTGTATCACACGCTCTCTCTCTCTCTCTCTCTCCCTCTTTCTCTGTCTCTATCTCATCATTTTTTTATTTCTCTTCCATCCAAACCCCGCTTAAAAAAAAATTCAGCCTTGAACGGACAGAATAGATTGACATGCATAGACTTTGATGTAGATAGATTGATAGCCAGATGAACCGGTTTCTCTGTCTGTCTCTCTTTACTCTCATCCTTTTTTTTTTCTTTTTTCTTCTTTGTCCAACCCCCACCCGAAAAAAAGGCGATAGATAGATATATAATATAATCAGTCATTTGAGCTTCTTTAATATTCATTCGATTTTCTTGGTAAGTTTTTCTTTGTTCCGTTATTTCTCCTTTCTTTTTTTCTTTCTTCTCTGTCTGAATAACTTACTTTCTTTCTCGGTTTCATCTTTTTCTCTATTCCTGTCGGATTTATTTTCTCGAATTGAATCTATATCTATCTTTTAAAATGTATCTATCTTCTTCCACCTTTCTTCTTCTTCTACTCTTTCGCCTTTCTTTTTTTCATCAGCTTTTGTTTTCAACAGTCTATCTATCTATCTATCTATCTTGGTTGGTCCTATCTATCTATCTATCTATCTATCTTGGTTGGTCCTATCTATCTATCTATCTATCTATCTTGGTTAGTCCTATCTATCTATCTATCTATCTATCTTGGTTAGTCCTATCTATCTATCTATCTATCTTGGTTAGTCCTATCTATCTATCTATCTATCTATCTATCTACCCACTGATCTAATCTTGTTTTTTGTTTTTTTTATAACAATCTTCATCTTTTCATCTCTCTCTGGCTTCATTCATAGTCTAGCTCAATGCTACAATGAAAAAACATCCAATGCCGATCGAACTCGCTAGCAATGATCGGTAGAGAGACTAGCTCTACGACAGGCACCCTTTTATGTGTATCCCTGCCGACCCCTTTTTTTCTCCCATTGTCATCGTCATCAGCTGACGACGCTCCATTCTTTCCTTTCCTCCCGAGTTCGGTCTTATAGAACAAAATTATCTCTTAAAATAAAAATAAAATGAAAGGGCAAAAAAAAAAAAAAAAATGATAATGATGCCAGCTTGTCTGACTGAGCCCTGGGGGTTAGGGGAAGACGGCAGAAAACATTTTCAGGGACTTCGAGGGAGGTTTTAATTTACACGTAGCAGTCAGTCATTCGGGCAGGACTTAGCAGGCACGATTTATTTGGCAAGATTTCATTTTTTCGGACAAATTCGGGAATTAATGATCACCAGTAATGATTAAATCGTTGAGGGTAACAGTACTTCATTCAGGAGAAAGGGCTTTTTTGGCATGGCTTCTGAATCTGACATTAGGTTAAAAATGTCATCCACTTGGTTAGTATTGTGGACAGACCGAATAGTCAAACGGAGTCCCCAAGAACATGGATTAGAACTGTGTATCACCTAACCCCAAAAGAGGGGGTTTAATGGAGCTATTTGGCCAGGTCCTAGAGTTTTGAGGGGAGTGCCATTCCAGAGGCCTACATTTACATAAATAAAAATAAATCATATGTATTTAGCACTGATTACAAAATACTAGATGAACAGTTCGAAATAGGGGGCCTACATTTACCATCTGGCCCTGGCTGGCTCTGTGTATCATCCACGGGGGATTGAGAGAAAGGGACAGATGGGGGAATGTTCTTACTACTAGGCCAAACTGGGCAGCCGCTGAGGGCAAAGACCCCTGAGGGACGCTGGACTGACCTTCCCGGAGAAAAGAAAAATTAGAAGGGGATTCAGCCACCGGGGGCACAAATTTATAGTCTCACCTAGGGTGCATAAAACCTATCCGCTTATTTTGAGTCTCGCCTAGGGCGCACAAAACCCTCACAAAGACCCTGGCTGTACATGAATATACAGTTATTTAAGATTTTTTCCGGCTGTTTTATTTTGGAAAGAGAAAGGTTCTAAAATTTTTCAGACTGTTTTTTTCTTCATGGAAAACTAAGAACATGTTTTTTTAAGATAGTTTCATCCTCTGAACGTCTGTCTGTTCCCCTGCTCTAGCTCTCTCGTTCCCTTAATCACTTTCAAATGAACGACCTGATAAATTATACGTGTCCGGAACCAGAAATAAAAACTCCAAGTTCTTAATCGAGAGTCCCGCGCTCTACCGCTGAGTTATTATTCGAGCAAGTGCGTGAACTGTACTAGTAAATTACAGCATGGGTTCGTTTTGAGGTGTCAAATAATTTTGTCGGATAGTCGATAAAACATATAACATTTCTAGCATGTAGGATAGATTTCAATTTAGGAGAAGTACTGATCGTGCAGTATTCTGATCTAGGAGCATTACTTATAGTTTTACCCTTTTTTTTCATTTGATTAAAAAGTATTTGTCAGAATTTACTTGAAAATCACATTTTAGGAAAGTGGAAGAGGTATGAATCAGTGGGTCAGAATATGTCAGAATAAAATGAAAGAAAACCAGAAAAAAAAAGAAGAATAGATATTAAGTTGGATTTAAATTTAAATGCAGAAATGAATGAAATTTCGTTCGATGTTTAAGTTTAAATCGTAATCGGCAGATCAATCTTATTTTTGTAATATTATTCCAATCATAAATGCATTTTTGGGTGATCGAATTTCATTTATATCTAATTGTTATGCTAGACCGAACACAGAGACATTCTAAATCGGAGCCTTTTGTACTTAATGAAATAACTTCTGTCGTTTGTCTAAAATAATCCTAAAGATAAAGCGGGTATATTTTATTTCAGTCATGTACAAATGGACAATTTTGCAATACCATTTGATTTTCAAGTTAGAGGAGATTGAGATTAGTCTATAGAGGGTTACAATCAGCATGAACGTCAGGGAGATATATAGTACGAATTACCCAATCGTGCAATTTAGAAACACTTTTGTTTTAATACATTCAAGTTTCATCTGGCAACCATAGGTAAGATAAGATGAAGAAAAAAAAGCGAAATACAAAGACTATAGATCTACAGCATTAATGTTGTGTCGGGCTTTCCATATAGCATCTTATTTGCTCTTTTCAATTTCTTGACTGGGACTTCACAAAAATCTATCATCGAGGGTTTCAAGGTAGATCTCATGATATTTGATATATTGAATAGAAAAAAATATGCTATATCTAATTGACTGTATCGTTATTAAAGAACCAGTTCGAATATATCGATTTCCCAAGATGTACACGCGACACCGGCTTCTCAAATTCAATAAACACACTATTCTTCCTTCGTCTGTTTCTGGAGACAATGCCGGCTGAGAACAATATTGTCGTCGTGTGAAAGATGAAATATATTTTTGAACAGTTATTTCTGAACATGCATTCAACCTTTTTAACTTTCGTTGCCAATTAATGATTCATCATTTTAATTGATAAATACATAGGAAGAATGAAATTGTCGCAAAAAATATATTTCAACTCAACATCGTTTATCTAATTTTTAAGAAAAATTATCCAACTTAAAATTATGATATTTTCGTTAATTTTATCCAAATAAATAAAATGAATGAAGTAATTCAAAACAGTACGTGGAAAACTACAGGTATGGCTTGATTAGTGCTGTAAATACGTTCCCATAATATTCTTTACTTTTCTAAATCTTATCAAAATTGAATGTTTTTTTTTTTTTCTCCAGCTCATACTTAGTTACATTATATTCACTGCAATACCTTGACCGTACTACATCAAAACATGCACTAATAAAAACCGTGCTATTGAAGGTATTCTGTAAATTTAATTCTAATGTATTTAACAAAATCGATTGATAGTTCGTCTTAATTTATTCATCATCCTTTGTTCAATATTCCACCCCGAAAATTTAGACGGGTGCACGTGCAGAGCGAAAAAAGAAAAATCGGTCCTCGTGATAACAATAAATGAATGAATTCTTTTCTCAAGGGTTTCTTTGTTGTTACCACTGAATGAATAGATTCATTCATTCATTCTTTCTGTCTGTCTTTCTTTCTTTCTTTCATTCTGTCAAACTGAAATGAACACAATCTGCACATATCATTTTTTTAAAATTTATTTCGTGCGTGAAGCAGAATATGCATCATAGCAAAACCTTGAAAAGTGCGGTTTTGATTAGTGAGGGTTTTGATATAGTACGGTTATAATATTGCTGCGAATTAATGTAACTTAATATAAGCTGGGGGGAAAAAAACCAACTCATTAAATTATGATAAGCCCCTGAACTGAGCAGTTTTGAACAGTACGGAAAATTTTGGGACGAATTAACCGTACTAATCAAGATGTACTTGTATATGCAAGACACGTGTTTTCACTTCAAGTTGATGGCTCTTCAAGTAAGCAGTATTTCGGCTGAATCGAATGAATGAACGAAGAGAAAATATGTAATTATACATATAATGTAATTTTAATATATTTTTGTCGTCAAAAATAGAATTAACATAATTAATTATTAAAATAAGACCAAATAATCTCTTCTCTGCTCAAAATTACACAATTTGTAAAAAAAAAAATTTGATAGACCGTCCGTTTTTGTTTGTTTTTATCTAGCTGAGTGGAGGACGTTGCTTATTACCTCTAGCGATGAAGATGGAGAAGTATATGTATTCGGTCATTTCCGTCTTTCTGGCTGCCTCTCTGCCCTCAAGGTATCTCCATAAGTACTCCATGAATTTCAATGAAATTTCGTGGACGGTTGGGCCATGGGGAAAGGAAAATGTAGTCTGATTTTTATCGCAGATCCAAGTTTATTTTTCGATTAACAGATAATTTCCCGTCTCTTTCCATGCCTTCATACTTACTCTCATGGCTGTCAACACGGTATTCCCAAATATTTGTCTGAATTTCAATGAAATTTTGAGGAATATGCTACGAATAAAATTATTATATCTTGGGGGGAGGGGCTGGTCTATATACAATTACCCCTCTCTCCTACATCGTTGTTATACGTCCGACCCACGAAATATCGCAGAAAAATCCATGTCTATTCACACGATATTCCCGGAAGTTCTTACTGAATTTCAACTAAGTTTACTGGAAGGGAGGACTATTTGCTATGCAAGAAGTGTTCAGAGTTTGAGGCAGATCCATGGATAATTACCACCCCTAACAATGGCGTTGGCAGAGGTATGCGCTCTCTGAGTGCTTACTAGTCTAATAAAGATGTTTTCAATGTCCTGTGTTTGGAGAAAAGTATAAATGAATTCATGATTAGATAAAACCATAGAAATTAATGTAATGAATTTATGTTCATAAGTTTTTCTTGAATAAATACATCTTTCTTGCTCTTATCGTTGACATTACTTGATAATCGATTGTATATCCCAGCGTCGACGAGGCTATTTTTTCTTGAAATAATTCTCAAAAATTCACTCTGCATTCTACAAGGCAAAGGTTACTTATTTACATGGGATTTTGTGATTAGATATTTCTGTAAACTCCTAATGAAGCATTGGACCGGAATCATTCAACTACAGTTTCAGAAGCATTTGATCTTTTTCTAAAAAAAATCATTTAATGTGTAAAGTAAAATACATGGCCGTTTGTTATGTATTTTCTTGGGCATCTGGAAACTTTGTACACTACTCCAAAGATTGAGGCAAATAATTTATCCAAACCCCAGGTGGATTGGGAGTCCCCAGATCGGCACATAAGTGTAGGCCATGATTCTAGCAAGTGCAGTGAGCCCATCTGGGGGTTCGGGGTAGAGTGAGCCTCTGAGAAGTAATTGCGGGGACACTTCAAGGCTATGTGAAATGAGCACTATAATGTTTACTTATATTAAAAACTTCATCTGATTCATTCGATGATTCTAAAATTTGAAAGAACTCAGAGAGCTCAAATCCCTGCCAACAAGGCACACAAACTAAAAACTAATGGAGAATCAGTTCATATGTAGCTATGATGCAGAGGAGGTAACTGTAAACAGTTACTGGATCTGCCCTAGAATTTAAGCAATTCTACCTTAGATAATGGCCCTTCTACAAAATGTCATGGAAATTCATTGAGAACCCTTAGAGATATTGAGTGAACAACAATCAGTATGTACGTAAGTGTGCTTAAAAGATGAAAAACATCTCTCGATTGAAAAGAATCCCCCGGACCCGCCCTAAAATTTAATCAATCCATCCTAATTCCATGGCTCACCCTTCCACAAAACGTTATTAATTGAGAACCTTTGGGGATATTGTGCGCACTGACAGACAGATACAAGTGAATATGTATACCTCTCCCAACTTCATTTGCAGAAGTAAAAAACAAAGATGTTTTGCAACCAGAGTCCTTTTGGATGGTGCACGTCTTCCTCACACGCAGAAGATCCGGGTTCGATTCCTTGTGTGAGCAAAGAGCACTGAAAACTCTTCATCAGGACACATTTTCCGGTGCACTCAGCCACTAACCCTGAGTGATTAGGGTGGAAAAAATCGGAATGGAATCGTGCCCTCCAATATAGATAGTAGCGAGGGCAGTACAGTTTTTAACCTCCGACCAGTGTTTCCTCTTAAATCTGTCAGAAAAAGTTAAGCCACACAGTAAAAATATAAAATCGCACATGATATAGGGTCGATTAATAATGTATAATTGATAAATCGAATTTTGTTAAAAGAGGATAGGAAGAGAGAGGGCTGAAAAGTTAGGTAGTTGAATTAAAGGGTAGGAAGAGAGAATAGAGAAAAGAAAGGTAGGTAGTTTATTAAGGGGGGGGGTAGTTTGCTTTTCTTTTTTTTCTTTTTTTTTAGCTCTCGCTTAATTACGATTTACCAGCTGAATCCACTTGCCCCCAAATTGGTAGAATTGCTTTCAATTAAGGCGGCGTAAATTGGCAAATTCTGTTCGAATAGCTTAGATTATTTTTATATATTTTAATCATATAGATATTGGTGAGCGGTGTAAATTCGTAATTGTTGTACGAAGTAGTAAGTGCCCTTGCGCTGACTGCTGCACCAGCCAACCCTACTCAGCTTACAGATATCACTAGTTTCTCCTCGTCTCGGAGTTCCTCGAGGTTTTTGCAACACGTGAAACTGACTTCAAGGCCACAAGTACCCGAAGTGATGTCACTCACTTCCGTATACGCAGTTTCCGTTAGAATATCGTAAAATTTCATACAAATTATCACCTACTAGGAGTTTGATTTATTCATTTTTCATTTATTTTCTGAATTTAAAATTAATTGACCTACTGTTTTATCCGATTGTTAAGTTTCACATCATCGCACACTCGATGTTTAAACTGTCGCACTACTAAGAATATTAACATTTTAATTAATTCAAGGCAACAGCATTACAAATTGATTTTTAAGAAAAATTACTTCTGTTTTTCTTTCAAAAAATCTATATTTTTTGTGCACCATTTTGAAAATTGAGTGCACAGGGGTGTGAAGTTTATCACATCTCCAATAGTAAACGTAGAACAATCAAATCGGTTAGTAGGAAATAGTTTTCCGGTAATCTTTCGGTAAAGAGACGCCATTTTCTACATATCAAACTATTAACGAAATTTGCTACGGAAGACCATACCTGTAAATTTCTTTTGCTTTTAAGTCTTCGAGTTATACAAACACAGGTGGACCGACAGACATATGGTGAATTAGTTGTAACTTTTTAGGTTAGCGTAAACGAAGCGGGATACAAAGTGAGGTGCAATCTCAACAGGAAGACTCATGTTTTCTTAGACCGTACGGTCTGTCATCACAATTAACAAACAAAATAAGATTTCTGAATTTATATGATCTCTTCGTTAAAAAGGAAATGTACGTCTCCTCACGTTGAATGGGTGACTTCGATAATACAATAAGGCTAACTTTAACATTAAGCTTGGAGTAAACTTCAAAAATATGTAATCAATATAATTGTGATAATACGAAAATATGATTTACCCATAAAATAGACAGCAAAATCTAGGTTTATTAAACAAAATAAGAGATTTAAACCCAACTTTTTAAAAAATCTAATTTGAACAAAAACTTCGGAAAGTCTAATTGCCAATTATTTTGTTTTAACGAATGCAACTTAACATTCAATGCAAAAGTATATTGGAAGAAGATTTACTTACATTGGTATAAGTTAAGTAGCGCGGTCCTTCCTACACACTTGTTGAATCGCTTTAATTTCACATCTCATTCGTCAACATTGGAGATATTTTTTTGTTATACCATGTTAGGGCCAGAGGTAAGAATAGGGATAGGGTTAGGTAATTTTGGATCACGGACTTCGGAGTTAGAGATAAGAAAATAAAGCTGTTCTACAAACTCTCTAGGAGGGGCTGCAATTCTTTTTTTTTAAACCATACTTCTTGTACGTTTTCCTTGCACTGAAACCTGTTTTGCTTCTGACCTAGAGGACCTTGGGGAACACAGGACATCATTAATTCCATTTAATAGTTGATAACTTCCGACATAAAGTTACAAATTCAGACACCCACAGCAAATGTAGAGCGCAGATGGTTGCCCAGAAACCAAGGACGTGCCCGAGGGTAGTACAAACAGTGCAACTGAACAGAGCCTCAAGATCTTATGGCCCCCAAATATTTCATTTTTTGCGGGTAAAAAGTTAAATGTCTCAACTTGTTTGAGGATTTATTATCTTGCGTAGAGAAAGATTATTTATCCTTAAGAGACTTTATGTTAAATTAAACATTATAATTTGATGAATATGAAAATAGAAAGGGCTCCAAGTAATGTTATGCACTCAGCCTGAGAAATGTTACATTCGGTCCTGTCAGTTAGGAGATAAAGAGTAGACAAACACGAGTGAATATGTATACCTCTTCCACACCAGTTGAATTTGTGACCATCAAACCGAATTCTCTTTTATCAATATTGGAGTATAATCGGAAAATGATTATTGCTTCAAATTGGTCATACCGTTACTAAATATCAGAAACCGTCACACAAAACTGCCAACGGACGTTTCTTCAGTTTCCAAGCTGGTCCGGCTGGCTAAGTATTCATGGGTCATACGTACCGGTCGCACCAATGGATCTAGAGGGCTGAAAGTTTCAACATTGACTCTTTATTACGTCTAGAAAGAATGTCTTTTTTCCAAAAAAATCCTCCCCTGAATCAGGTTTTTGAGAAGAGTTCAATTTACGATGTGAGTCAAGCTAAATAGATCCCTTAATTTTTGTCCATCAACATTGACATTTGCTTTTGAAAAGTCGATTTTTTAGCGATCACTTCCTAACCAAAGGTGACAGAAGTAACTTATCAATTGATCACCTAATTCTCCGAATTATTTTATTGATCATCCTCAACACAGTATGCTGCCGACGGGGGTTGGTCAGGTGACGGTTTCTATAGAGTGATCCTTCTCTATACTTACATCTGGCAACCATGTTTGTTTATGAATCATCATTTCTACAGCCTCCTGTCTACATCAGGCATGGCCAACCTTTTTGATCTAGTGGACCACACGAGACATTTATCATCTTTATTTGAGCCACACATCCACTTCAAAAGTGTTGGTCGTATTGCAGAAAGCATTCTTGATTTCTATTTTAGACAAAAATATGAATTATGATTGTTATATTATTTATTAGTGGAACCAAAGCAACAGTAATTTTATAATATAGATTATGAAATTGACTTTCAGGGAAAAATCACATGAAATTTTGAATAAACACTTTGATTGTTGAATGTTGCCGCTGCTCAAATTTGGCTGTAGTGTATAGTTTTGAGAAGGGCCATTGACATTCAAAGTGTTTTTCAGGTGTTTGACACCCCTTCTTTATATTTGTGTTCCATGCAGCGGCCTTCCTCTGGTGTATTACCTGGATATGATAGTGACAGAATTGTTTTTTCACCAATGGTAGCAACGCCCTTAAAATAGGATTTGGGTGTTTCCCTTTCTTTTCCTAGTAACAAGTCTGACCAATAATCCCCTCTAAATGTGGATAAAGTGATAAAGGAGGAACTATCAAGGCCCCAGGGTCAGACTCGAGGGACATAAAAAAGCAACAAAAGTGAGATAGAAAAAATCTAGGATGCTTGACCACAGCTGGAGAGAAAGGGGTGAGCATTATCGTCTCTAGGAAGAAGTTCGGATTATAGATATGGAATACCGTTGAAAACTGGGAAAAAATCAAAGAGGCATCATTCGTCAACATGTTGACCAAGTGTATTACTCAGACAAGTGTTGAGTTCAACTTGATTTGGCTTCTGCTACTCAACAAGGGCAAAGTACGGAAACCCAGGCCTATCAAGGGTGGGGAGGAAAACACCCGAATCCTACGTTATAGGCGTTGCTTGCATTAAAGATAGAAAAATTTGGATAGGATAGCTGAAGAAGGTTATAAAATGGATTAGACGAAATGTCTTATTAGATATACAAACAAGATGTTCAACCGTTATTAGAACTCTTTGAATGTTAAATCCTTAATTTTATGATTATTACGATAGCATTACTCTCATAAAAAGACGGAATCTTGTGGTATCTTTCTAATTGGTTTCTGTTTAGAGCTGCAGATTTCAAACTGTGTTCTGCGGAACCCCAGGGTTCCATTTTACTCTTTCAAGGGGTCCTCGAAACAAAGTGACATTTTCGCGATATTTCTTACATGAAGGATTTTTTCACGACTTTTAAGCCTCTTTGTTTTATTTCTCTAATATGAACAGTGCTTTTTTATATAACAAAAAATTAACAACGTCCTGCCTTTTTAATTAAAACTATTTCGGTTATGAGACACTGACGCTGTTCAGTTAGTCGTCGTTCATAAGTCAATTTTTCCTCAGTAAACTTCGTTCTTGCTTTTCAATTCAAGTGTGTATTTTCTATCTGGGTTCGTACAAAGGCTTTCCTTGACAGTTAAGGAAAGCCTTGGTTCATACATATTCGGATAATTTCGTAAACAAAGCCAAAATCGAACAATTATATACATATATAGACGGGGAAATGGTTTTTGAAGAGGTTCTCTAAAAAGCTTAATTATTCAAAAAGGTTTCCCGAGTAATTGAAGTTTGAACATCACAAGAGAATTTAGAGAGTTCTAGAGAATGACCTTGATAACCTTGATTCATTCGAATACGCAGATTAAAACTATTTATTTTGATGCTCCCATGTCTCCAGTTGAAACAAGGTGGAAACAAAACAAACGATCTGAAAGAGAAAATTAATTGTTGAAAGTGGTTCTGCATTCAGAGCCAAACTCACACGAATCCTGGGAAAATACTGACCATCTTGCAGGACGGAAATATTCAGCAGTGTTTGTCGCAAGGAAGACGTGAATACTGCTTTTTTTATAAGATAGAAGTGTGAGAAGTTTGAATGTAACTGATAAAGATCACTCAATAATATAAAATTTACGAGCTAATTTTATATTTCCTCTATAACAAACCTTGAACTCTTGTTTGTTTAAACATCATGCATAATAATGCTAAAAGTGAAAGATTCACTCATGTAATTACATTTTCTTTCAGGTTCCATGTAAATAGAGGTATATTTCTTCATTATCATTGGAAGTTTTTGAGCCGTTAACTGCAATGGTGTCTAACCAAGATGTTAGACTTATTCTCAAATACGACTTCAAATTGGGACATAACGTTGCTCAATCTATATTTTGAGAGAAAATTATTACAGTGCAAACTGTTCAGCAGTGGTTCATTAGATTGAGTTCTGGATATATGGATGTCGATGAACCCCAAAGGGGGTCAAAACCTGAAGTATTAACAACAGTGACTGATGACTCATGAACTATGGTTCAAACATTTTCTGGAGACTTGAGGATTTCAAGAGGAGAGCTTAAAAAGTTGGAAAATGTAACCCATATAGACTGAATGAAATACTCCAATATGAAGTCTTACAGCATCCTCCATATTCACTTGTCATTCCTGCTACAGTTATCATCCTTTCAAACATTTTGAACTTCATATCTTTGATAAAAGATTCAAAAATAGAGAAGCCATAATCGGTGGTTTTACTGGATTTGGAACCACTGAACCAAATCATTTCTTTTATAGAAATGATGCATCATCAACAGGGAATAATTGGAAAAAGGAGCTAGAGACCTGAAAATTTAAACATTAACTCCTTATTATGTCTACAAGAAACGTATTTTGTAAATTGGTTTTTAGACGGGGAGGGGGGCTATTTGCAATATAAATTTATGTTAAATTGATCTCTTAGTTTGGGCCAGTCAAAATTCATACCTGATTTTTGAAAATTCAGACTTTTCTTAGTGGTCACTGCCCAACAAAAGGCAAGAGAAGAAACTTATTCATTGATCACTACTTTTTTGGATTCTTTAATTAAAAACCTATCAGCAGGGAGGGTTGAAAAAAAGTGTTTTTCTGGGCACAAATTTCCAGCCCTCTAGCTCTATTGGTGATGCCTGTACAGGTGATATGTTATTACATTGTCAACCAGCCAAATAGCCCGATTTGAAAACTAAAGAAACCTATGGTGAAAATTTTTGTGACAGTACATATATATATATATATATATATATATATATGGATGGATGGATGGATAGATCCTCCAAATATGTGAGTTTGTTAGTCTGTAAATGTGTGATGCGTGTGTGCATTTGCATACACAGAGAGCATTACTTAGATTCATATTTATAAAATACAAAATTATTAATAATCTTGAGCACTCAAAACGACAAGAGTCAGGGACATCATAGAATCCATTAAAAATCTCAAATGGCGATGGGCTGGCCATGTTGCAAGAATGGCGGATAACCCATGGACATCACGATTCACGACATGGATCCCCCAAAATCACATGCGCAACCGAGACCGGCAGAATATTAGATGGAGGGACGAGCAAGACAAGTTTAGGAAGTACTGGCTCCGCGATGCCCATGATAGAGAAGTGTGGCAAATCCCGGGGAAGGTCTATGTCCAACAACGGATGTTAAAAGACTGATGATGATGATAATATATACATATATATATATAATATATATATATATATATATATATATATATATATATCTGTCAAAATATATATAATGGATGGGCCCTCTGTGAGTGTGTTTGTGACAGGCACATAAACAGGTTTTTTGTGAGTGGTGCTTATTTTTCCAAGTGTCCATCTGGTCACTTAAATAGACTCGTCCCCCCCACCTAGCCAGCAAATGAGTTTTATCTTTTTTGATTTGTGTTTCACTGGTTATTTGACCAATCCTTTCTTCACGGACACAGAATCCATTGTGTTGATTTTCAATTGTGTAGGATAAGAACTTCCACTTACCTTTGGCTCAAATCCAAACTTGAAAAGAAAACACTTATTGTTATTTTGTGGTTACTCAGCGGAAGTAAAAGATGTCTGCATGAAGAACTATAAAAATATAAATCCACCTGAGATCAGTGAAACCTGTGAGATAAAATTGAATTCTTGAAATTTCATTCGTTAAGAAAGCAAGAAATTTTATCATCAGCAAAAATAGGTCTTGAGAAATTTTACAGAGAATTTCGACTCACCTAGAACGTTGACCTGAGTTGCCACTTCGTACTTTTCAAGACTATTGCAGGGCAATTTTAGTTTTGAACAAAGCTATTTGGTTCTGAAGATAAAGATTTACAACACAAGGAAAAATAGTATTTCAAGAGAAATTATGAATCACCGCCAACTATATACACTGATTTTTATCCCATTAATTCAACATATATTTATATATATGTAAATTTAGTATAAACTTTTATTGTAAATTGAACCCTTCACTAAAAACTTGGAGTGGGAGATTTTTCAATAAAACAAAAGAAAAAAACAATTTCACAACTCAGTGAAGAATTGTGTGAGCAGAGTTTAAAGTTTCTACCACAAATGGATAGAGCTAAGTGAAGTTCAGATACATAGATAAATACATGTATGTAATTGTTAGATCACATGAATGACTTGAACCCAGCAAAAGTGTTAAACTGGTTTGTTGTGGTTTGTGATGATTATTGGTAACAAAAACAATAACAATTGTAAGCACAACAGATGAGACAGATGTGAAAAGTTGTTCTTTCTCAACTTCCAGGTGATTAACATCTTTTTGTAGCATGCTATTTCATTTACAATATTCCTTATTTATATCTAGGAAGGAACAGGGGTGAAAAGAAATTCAAGTAGTTTACCTGAGAGAGGAGAGGAGAGAGGGAAGTTTGTTAGTTTAATAAGAGAGTAGGAAGAGAAGGGTAAGAGAGAGTTGGATAACATACTGAGGGGGTAGGAAAATTTGGGGATATGAATCTTATCCACATTTGTATAACAAATAGATATAAAATCATAGACATGATAGATTGGAAGGGATAAGGGAGACGATGAGAAGATACAGTCATAGGTTGAGAGAAATACAAAGGCATAAGATGGTATTCAGATTTAGTTTTAGCCCAAGTGTCAACATCGAGGATACCCTTATGGATACAGCAAATGTATATAAATGTCAGAATCAATGAATAACCTTAATCCAACAAGTGTTTAAACCAGTCTGTTGTAGGTAGGGGTGATTAATAACACCAAAAACAATAATGTCACATGCATAACAGATGAAACATATGTGAAATGATGTTTTTTTTCTCAGCCAACATCTTTTGGCAGCATGTCATGTCGGGGTGATCAATTGAAAAATTGGAAAAAGAAGTGATTCAACAGTTCTAGACGCAAACTAAAGGACCAATCTAACATGAACTTACACTGAATGTTGACTCCCCCCCCGGCGAAAACATTATTTTTAGGAGGAATTTAAAAACAAAACAAGAAAACATTTTCCCTATTCATTGAGGGAAGTGTGTAGGCAAAATTTCAAGTTTCTACTCGGAACGGTTAGGGCTGGTTGAAATCTGGACACATAGATACATAGAACTGTCAGAACACATAACCTAAACCCAGCAACAGTATCTAAACCAGTGTTGTGGGAAGCAGTGATCAATTTATATAAGATAACAATCCTTCATACATGAATGACATGATACAACATAAATATACATGAAAATTAGATTTTTTAAAAGAAAGATTTTGATCCATTTTCCCTATAATGATTCATCTGTTGATGGATTTCAAGTTATTTAATTATTTTGGTACTGAAGCGACTTAATTTGGTTCCAAGACAGTAAAAATTTGGACAGATGATAGATTTTGAGTTATTGATTGGAGTAGAAGAATATATCTTAGGTGTCTTATCTCTGATTAACACTAGAGCAGTGCATGTTTGGAAGTGGTTGGACTTTATGGTGTGTGGAGAAGCCTGCCATATGCAATGACCATATCTTAGATTCTTATGAATAAAATACAAAATTATTAGTAATCTCTCTCTCTCTCTCTCTCAATATATATATATATATATATATATATATATATATATATATATTTTCTCCATGTGAGTGGTGCTTATTTTTGAAGTGTCCATCTGGTCACTTAAATAAACTTGTCCCCCACTCTTGGTCAGCAAACACGTTCCATCTTTTTTCATGTTGTGTTTCACTTAACATTTGACCCAGCCATTCTTCATGGACCCAGAATTGAGTAGTATTAGAATTTTCACTTACCTTTTGCTCAGATTCAAACTTTAAAAGAAAACACTAATTGTAATTTTGGGATTTCTCAGCGGAAGTAAAAGATGTGTTTGGAGAACTAAAATATAAAATCCGCCCTGTGAAACCTGTGAGATAGAATTAAATTCTGGAAATATTTTTGAAAGAAAGTAAGAAAAGTATCAACAGCTAAAATAGGTCTTGAGAAATTTTACAGAAATTTTTGACTCACTTTGATCAGGTTCCCTGCTTTATACTTATCAAGACTATTGTTGGGCAAATTTAGTACTGAACAAAACTATTTGGTTGTGAATATGAAAATTTGGTGCAGAAGGAAAATTTATGAAAGATAACAATCCTTTTTGCACAAATGATATGGTACACCATGAATATATTCAAACATGAAAAATAGATTAAAAGATGTATTTTGATCCATATTTCCTGTAAACTTGGTCTATTTTGATTATTCTGGTTCTGAAACTACTTGATTTAGTCCCAAGACCATGTTGGATGATAATTGAAAAATTGGCAAAAGGGGTGATCAGTGAATGTTATAACTCTCACATTTTGCCGGGCATTGACAATCCTAAAGGTTGAACTATTATTTATGCAAATCATGTCTCCAGATATTTCCTTGTTTTTGTATAATGTCAGTAGAAATGCAGTAGGTGAACTACTAGTTATAATGCTAGGGGGGGCATTTTCAACTGGCCCCTACACCTCTTCCCCAGCTCTGCCTCTGTGGATATTTGAAGTGACTCTTCACCATGAAGTAATGGTTAACCAGCTAGCATCACAGACCATTTCTACAGAAATGAATTTGATCCTCACCTAGTGATTCATGCTAGTGCCAGACTAAGCTAAGCTTAGTAACTGGTTGCCTCATCATGGAGAAGTAGTTAACAAGCTAGTTCCAGAGTCCATTAATGCTGGGAAGCAAGTTTATTCCTGATTGGGTAGTCTGCTACCATGGCCTTGTGCCAGACTAACCTGCATATTTGAAAGACCTCACTTTCCTTTGCAATTGTTTTTATCTGCAAGCGATAACCATGAAGTTTGCAAATATGACCTAACTGATAGTATGTATTTAGTCGATAGTTATGACAAAATAATATCTTAATAAAATCAATTTTAAAAACATGTTTCGCCTTTTGGCTTCATCAAAGTGGGAATATCAGATGAAACAATATTGAAATGTTCAATCATTTCAGGTAATAATGTCTCACGCTATCATAATGTGTGAACATCAAACGCCAAGTATTTTTAAACAGTGCAGAAATTGCAATACTCAAATGGATTCATATATTCAGAAAATCAAAATTATGTTGAGTTAGCATGAGACATTACTACTTGAAATAAATGAATATTTCAGTTTTGTTTCATTGGAAACTGCCACTTTGACAAAGCGGAAAGACAAAACATGTTAGTCAAATAAATTCAATTCAAATGCAACTATTTTTACTTTATTGTTAACTAACTACGTAAATAACTGTAAATGTCATTGTGAGGAATAAAACATTGACAAAATATGAATGTATAAACGAACACCAGTTGCCAATACACTTAAATTGTTAAGTCTACAATCAATGCATAATACTAGCTATGACGTAGTGGTGCAAAATCTGGACACTTATGAAACTAATCAGAAACAAACTCAGACTAGCACAGAGGACAATGGGATCCGCAAAATTATGAACAGTTCTTGGCAATAAAAAAAAGGTCAGCATGGATCTGAGAAGGGACCAGGGTGGAGGATATTGTACAAGTAATAAAGCGACAAAAATTGAGATGGGCAGGACACATAGCAAGAAGAAGGGGCAACAGACAGAACAAAAATCCATCTGATTGTTATTTGTTGGACAGTGAACACTGTATAAAAAGATCAAACACAGGATGGAGAGAGGAGATGAAAAAGTTTGTCAGTAAAACATGGCAGTGATTAGTGCTATCATGCCCATCATGGAAGGAGAAAGATAAAGCTTTTTTGAATTCAGAAATGGTCAACTTCTCCCCACATGGATCTGCAGAGCCCAGATTGAGAATCCTGGGCAAGAGTGTCCTTCTTTTGGGGAGTTCAGATTTGGTCCCCCTAGCCCCCCCCCCCACGCTAAATTCAGATACTTAGAATATGGTAGATAGATAAACAAGCCTGGGTTCTGGTGGACACAAACTAAGGGATCAATTTAGAATAAACTTACATTGTAAATTTAAGCCCCCCGTTTGAAAATCTATTCTTACAGGGGATATTCCTTGACCCTATGAGGATTATGTATATAAAATTTCAAGTCTCTACAATGAATGGTGTGATCTGTTGAAGAGCCAAGGCGTAGATAAATAGACAGATACATAGATAGATACTATTTATATATTCATGTAAAAATCAAATTCTTTTGACTATTTTAGAAGTTAAATTTATGGGCTCAACTATTACATAGATTCTACCATTGGGGGGCTGGAATTCACACAATCCAAAATACCACATCAATAAGCAGAACCCCAAATAGTCTTAATGAATAAAAAAACAATGAATTACTGTAATAATACCAATGTTTCTACAAATCAAACCACAAATCCTACCAGCAAAACTCATAAATAAGGCCACGTAGCTACTACAAATCTAAAAATTTTTGTGCCAAATTCTTCCATTTCTCTTTCTTTTTAATCTATTTTTCCTGTGCTTCAACTAACCTGTTAAACTACTGGTATTTTTTCCGATAAAAAATTACCAGACATTTGACTCTTACACAGTCACACTGATCATTATAGTTGAAAGAAATCAACAGCTACTTGTCCAATCAAATCCTGCATGAAGACAGGAAGGAAACAATTTTGTTATGCCATGAAACAAGAGCAGAACGATAATGAAAATAATATAGATCAGAAGTATTTTATTAGAAAAATTTTGACAATGTGAAACTGATTGGATAATATATTGTTAATGCATTTCATCCTGGTTGTGTGGTTATCCTTAGCTGTGTTTTACATCTGCAAATTGTGTTATGATGAATTAAGTTACTAAAATCTATAACTTAGATACATATCAGCCTTGCTTATATGAGAAATGATGTTGAGATATACTGAGTCAGTAATAAAATAATCTCAATGAATTTTGGCCTAGCTGCATTGCTACCTTTGACTGTATACCAGACTGCCAAGTAGACAAAGCAGAAATGAAACATTTCCTAAGAAATACCTATTAACATTGGATTCAGTTGCAATGGTTTATCTAGATAATGCAAGTCAATATCAAATGTAACTAACAGTATTTATAATAGCAACACAGCCTTATTTATGGTTTCTGAGCGAAGAATTTTGTGGGACATGTGTTTTAATGCATATATAAGAACATAATAGCACAGAAAAATTAATTTTAGTCATCATAACGTTTATGTTCGGGATAATATTTTGATTCAAAGATGTTGATTTGTTATCTGTGAAGAACTAACCCTGACTGTTACATGAGAAAGATGGAAAAATCAATTTGTTTTGAGCAAAAAGAATTGGGGATCAACTTCTACATGAAATCAACTTTTACACAAGTATATTCAAAATTGTATTTCATTGGTTGTTATTTCTATAATTATTCGGATTATTCTCATCTTGGTTGTTTTTCATACAACGTTTCAGCCATTGTACTCTACGGCCTTCATCAGGTATCATCTGGTAGGTGTGGAGAAGTAACAAACCGACTCCCCTCTTAGCAGTAGTAGTATTATTATTGTCTCACACTGGGATTGAACCAAGAACCATTGGATTACTTGCAGTAATCTTGTCTGATTCTGTAAGCACTGCACTATGTGTCCATGTGGACAACAGGTGCTAATTTTTAGGAGCCTTAAACCTCAGGTGACAGTTTTTGGTATTTGATGCTGATGTTGATGTTATTGTTTTCTGTCTTTCATTATTAGAGGTTCCCATATGGTATCCATTTCAATGCTAGGATTACTGAGGCAGTTCTTCTTGCCTAGCGTATGGGCCGACTCTTTTGTGGAGTACAACGGCCGAAATGTTGTATGAAAAACAACCAAGATGAGGATTGTCCGAAAAATAATAGAAATAATAATAATACTTCATCTCAAAAATTCAGAGATATTCATTGGCTGTGTTTTGTAAGAAGGAATGTATCAAAGAACATATTGTTCCTGGTTAGCCTTATTCAAGTTATTTTCCACTGGGCAATAGTGGATATCCCTGCTGATATGTAAATAAATATATTTAGTCAAGAAAGGTTTACAGCTTTAAATGTTAAAACTATTAAAAAAAAAAACTTTTTTCCAAAAATTCTTGTCATTTCAGTCAATTATTTTCCAATATCTGTAATGTAATTTATATAATTTTCTTTATATTTCACACAGAATTTGATATAATGGTACAGGTCTGGTAAGTCACTCTTTTGACTCAATGCCATGTTCAGGGTGATCAGTTAAAAAATTAAAAAAAGGTGTGATCATGAATCAGTTACTTCTCTTGCCTTTTGTGACTACTTACAATTGTGAATGCTGCTTATGTATATATATATATATATATATATATATATATATATGGATAGATAGATTGATTGATAGATAGATATAAATGATAGGTTCTTTAAGTGTATGTACATGTATATGTGTGGTAGGTTTAAAAATGGGTTTTTTGTGAGAAATGCTTATTTTTAAAATGTCCATCTGGTCACTTGAATACCAGCAAATGTGTCTTATATTTCTTGATTCGTGTTTCCCTCTTTATTTGACTAAGCCTTCCTTTAATGATACAAAATCTATTGTTTTGATTTTCAATCATGTTAGATACAAATTTTCACTTACCTTCAACTCAAATTCAAACTCTAAATGAAAACACTTATTGTCATTTTGTGGTTTCTCAG
>OY735231.1:47935259-48017759 GCA_963457665.1 Thysanoteuthis rhombus | reverse complement strand
GCAATTACCATTCTGGGTGCTTCACACCCGGTAACAAGCGGATATCATTTTACACAAGGACACAGCGGGAGGGAGGGTGAAGGGTGGTGGGAAGGGGGTATTTGTCACTTTTATATTTTGCTCTTTTTTAGTTCATCATTTTCTTTATTTTATTCTTTCTCTCTTTCTCCCTTGCTTTCTACCTTTCTTTTCTCTTTTTCTTTCTGATTTTCTCTGTTTTCTCTTTCTTTTTTCTTCTATCTACCTATCTATTAAAAACAGTCAACCAGAACTGCCACCAATGTTACTATGTATGTATCATGCTTACAAATGGAGCTAGAGGGCAGAAAATTTAGGACATTTACTAATTCTTTTGTTTTTTCAACCTTACCAAAATAGGTTTTTAGTGGGGAAGGGGGTTCAATTTGCAATGTAAATTAATGTTAAGTAGATCCTTTTGTTGTTTTTTGAAAATTCAGACTTTTTTCAGTGATCACTGCCCAATAAAAGGGAAGAGAAGTAACTTATATATCGATCACCCCTATTTCTAGTCTTTTCATTGATCACCCAAATACAGATGCCGCCAAGAGATATTGGTCACATGACAACTGTTATTGATTGATTAACTAGACCTATCTATGTATCTATCTATATCAGCCTGTTCATATCTATCCATCTATCTATCTATCTATCTATCTATCTATCTCAGACTATTCATATCAATCTATTTATCTATTTCAGACTATTCATATCTATCTATCTATCTATCTATCTATCTATCTATTTCAATCTATCTATCTATCCATCTATCTATCTATCTATCTATCTATCTATCTATCTCAGTCTATTTATTATCTATCTATCTATCTATCTATCTATCTATCTATCTATCTCAGTCTATTTATTATCTATCTATCTATCTATCTCAGTCTATTTATTATCTATCTATCTATCCATCTATCTATCTATCTCAGTCTATTTATTATCTATCTATCTATCTATCTATCTATCTATCTATCTATCTCAGTCTATTTATTATCTATCTATCTATCTATCTATCTCAGTCTGTTCATATCTATCTATCTCAGTCTATTTATTATCTATCTATCTATCTATCTATCTATTTATCCATTTCAGAATGTTCATATCTATTACAAATTACTGTAAAACTATATCCCAAACACTTTGTCAAGCAGTAAAGCTGAAAAAACATCCTTCAAACTGTGCCTAAAATACCATTTTTGTCCTTGACACCTGCCTGTCCCCTCCTCCAAATACTGAGAAAACCCTTACCCCAAATAAACATTCGATATCCCAAGAATCTACTAACCTGTTTTAATCTTAGCAATTCTAGGACAAGAAGATCTCTTGGAGAATTAGACGCTGCCAGAGACGAAAACATCTGCCAAGGCATGTGTTGTTTATTACTTAAACACATTGAAGCTTCAAAATACTTATATATCTATGGTTTATAACTTTCAAAAGAGTCATTAACAATCCAACTCTCACTTGGACAATCAAATCCTTTCGTCCCATCTTTGATCTTGTCAACAAAACATTTTGGTCAATCCATTCCTCAACCTTCTTCAGGTAAAAGAAATTTAAGCGAAGGGGAAAAACTCTTTTGATAACAATTGACGTCCTTAACTGTAACAATCCATTTTCTGGTGTACCAGATGTACAGGTGTGATCAACCCCCCCCCCCAACCAAGCACTCGGGCCAGGGGCAGATTAGCCTATACCAGTGGTCTCGAAACTTTGAAAACCAAATGACCCATTCTATAAAGGTAATGTTCTGGCAGTCCGATATTTTCAGCATTTAGTTTTTAAACTAATTACTAAACTACAATAAAAAAGACATTTTTGACCTTTAAAAAAATCATATTTATTTCAAATGGATTACATCTATTCTAATTGTAATATATGGTAGAGGTCTGTGTTCAATGATAATATTTTTGATAGCTGTGCAATGGATAAAGTTGTTTCTCTGTCACGAGATTTGCAATTTCAGATTTAGAGGGAACACTGCTGCAGACCCCCAAGCATTATTTGACAGATGCCCAATGATCTGCAGACCCAAGTTTTGAAGTCTCTAGTCTATATGCAAACTACATCACAGTGTAGGGCCCAAAACAAATGAATAGTAAAATAGAAATATATCCTTTGGGAAAAAAGATCAATCATAAATATAATGATTACTCAATACTTATGAATAAAAATATTATTTTATTGATAAAATACTTCTATTTTAGTTTACGAGATACCTTATTTTAGAATTTGTAGAAGGAAATGTTTGACTTTCTGCATTGATCTTGAAAGAGAAAACATGTCTTCTTAAAAATATGTGTTCTTTGAATGTATGTTCTTTGAAACAAAATCCTTCAATTGTTTCAAAGAAGAAGTTCTCTCCTCCATTGGACAACAATTGACATCAACTTTGCATTATAATTGATTTCATCTCTTGAAAGTCTTATTGCTGAACTTTGTGATAAATTTGATGGATTGGAGGTTGAAGCTAAGAATCTCATGGAAAATGCTCAACAAGAATTGATTGTAACATGGGGAAGCCCTAAAATTATGGGTGGTGTTGGGCCCATTGGGGTCTTAATCTGGCCCTGACTCGGGTGATCTCAAATAATGTTCTTTCTTAGTTAAGGTATTCTTGATACTTTATAAAGAAATTAAAATTTTCTTTGATTTTCATCAAGTGGAAATAAAACTTTCTTTGGCAGTTGATTCCTATCAATGATTATGTTAATAAAGATCTGTTGCTGATTTTGTTTGTCAAATCGAGACAATAGTGAAATACTTAGCTGCAGTTTTTTCAATGCAAAAATAAAATTTGTTTTTTTTGACTCAAAACATTAATTGCAAGATGGATTTGTCATTTGTTGTGAAGAAAATCTACAACTCAAGCTTTGAGTGAGTTTACTATGCATGTATGAATGAATAAATAGCATTTGTTCTGTCTTTACGGACAATACAGACAATGAAACATGTCTTCCAGGGTGCGTGTCTGGGCAAAGCATGTGGATAATCCACTCCCTGCCTCTCTGATGTAGACCAGAGGAAAGCAGAGAGTGATACGTCTGACAACAGTTTAGCTGCAGGAGCTGCCATAAGGATGTCAAATTAGGCATCAAATTGTGTTGAGGGGGCTCTGCTCCCTGGTTTTGAATACGGGTTGTCCTTCTCCTAGACTGGTTATGGCCCAATCTCTCCTATTTCACTAATAGCTGAGTGTGGATGCATTCTAAATGGCAGATTAGTTATTGTGATCATCCAACAAATCTTCTTCACGCACACACACACACATACATATACTTGCACTCACAGAGACAAATATAGACAAACTCACACACTCACACGCACATATGCAGACACAGACATGTCCAGACATGGACTTTCATGCATACACATGTATATATACATACATATGTACATTTATATCCATGTAGACACAGGCATATCCACATACATGAACACACACATATATACATAGACACGCTTACAAAGACATACACATAAAAACACATACATGCATATACATGCATACAAGTTCACATACACAAAGACACATATGCACACTTATAAACACATACACATATACATGTATACATGTAAACATACATACACATAAGTATACACATACACCCATACACCCATACATACATACATACATACATACATACATAAATACATACATACATTAGGGTTGGTCAAAAAACCCAACTTGCATTGAAAAACTGACAAAAGTTGCCATTTCACTCACAATTCAAAACCATATAAAAACTTTTTGGATCCATTAATTTTTGAGGGTCTTTCAATGCCTACAAATGGCGACGCCCATCCATGGCTCAGGATTAGCACTTCCACTCTTATTTATTTTGAATTTCTGGGTTATTTTGATATTTTCTTGCTTGCAGATGTGTATGTTCTTGTTGATTTAAACATGAATAAACAGTTTTGATAGTTCAGGCTGAGTTTGAATGCTCAGAGCTAAAATCATACCAAAATAAGCTTCTAAAATGTATTTCATCTGCTACAGTAGCTCAAAATATGGCAAATTTGCCTGAAATACATTGTTAAATGGTTAGAATTGGAGGTTTTTAACGTTTTTATAGAATTATCAGACGGGGGTAATTTGAAAATGTTATAAAAAGGGGTATAATCCAGAATATTGTATCAATTTCTATAATGAAAGAAAGAGTATTTATTCTTTTGACAACGTCTGATGAGCCTAAAATCTTACTTGGTATTATACCAGTGGGAAATGGGGACTCAGCTGAAGAACCCTAAAAGATACTCTCTTTACTTCTTGACAAAGGAATCCCATTTAGAGGAGATTGCTGCATGTCTATTTGATACGACAGCAATGAATATTAGGGAAGTGAATGGGATGGTTGAAAGATTGTAGGCTTGGTTGTTCCATTTTGGAGCTGGCCTGTTGCCACCACATCTATGAGTTAGTTTAGGGGGCTGCGAGATTTTTCTTGATTCTTCTTGAAAAGGAAAGAAAAAGAAGTACTTCAAGAAATTATTTAACCCATGGAAAGATTTCAACAAAGAAAATCTTCATACAGCTAAATATCAAGAAATATGTTTGCAGATAGCTGTCGCAACTTTTGCAGAAAAAATTCCAATGAACAATTTGAAAGGAGAAAAAAAAAGTTTTTAGTTCCTTTCAGCTGTCAATTTTTGTTTGTATGGGTACATCTTTCGGCATCAGCTGGCCGAAACTACAAGCAGTCCCTTGGATTTCTCACTGCTCTCACACTAATTCATTAAGTGGCCATAAGTGGCATTGTGTGTGGAACCAAATTTTAATTGATTAAACACTGGTAGTTCTGCTTAATCTCATCCATTTTTTTGAGCCTGGATCAGCCATTCTCAGCAGGGGCCAAATGACCCCCTTGTGGTCCTGTCAAATCTAAAGGGGGCCATAGACAGCAATAATAATAAATCATTTTCTATCTATCTGTATGTATTGTATCTCTGTGGGCAGGGGTGCCTTGAGTCTGAAAAGAACTCTCAAGGGGGCAAGACTGTGGACAAAAAAAAAAGATAAATTGAGAATAGCTGGTTAGATAAGATTCTAAGAGGATTCTTGAAATTCTTTGATTGTTAGACTATCTTTTGTGTTGATCTCTGAATTTTGAGAGATTTCCTCAGCTTCTTATATTCAAGCCTTGTAAAAGCCTCTGAAAGAAATGTTTATATCAATGGAAGTTTCAAACAGTAGCACTGGCCAAGGTATGCTGCTGCTCTCTGGTGTGTGTGTATATATTTTTGAGGAGTAGAGGGAATACAAAATTATATATCTGAAATATATCTCAGTGACAACCTTGCAATCAGTAAATGATAATTGTCTTTTTATATGCGCAGATCAAATTGGGGTTACATAAAATGATTGTTCTTCACCATTATCTTTTATTAACTATAAAGATCCTTCTTTTAAACCCTCTTGCCCATAGTGAGAAAGCTTGATCAGATGCCCCGTTTGCACCTATCTTCATCAGGGGAAGATTTTAAAAAATCAATAGATGGTGACGTGTGTATCATTGATATTCATCAATATGAGTATTCGCTAAGTTTTGTTTAGTTTGGTACAAGGACACAAGTTATGGGGTTCCAAGTATAGGGGCAGTAATAATGGTCCGTGAGACTAGCTTTCCACTCACTATTCCACAATGATTCACTCATTTTAGTTGCTCCCAATGTTGTGTGACAGATGAGGCAATGATGTTCTCTTCATTTCTCAAATGATCCGTAGAGACCAAATCGTTGTTTGTAGTAACTGGGGACTTTCATGGGGTTGGTGATGCTAGTTCAATACCTGAGATGAAATGCCTTACAGGGCTAAAAAACAGCAACTGCTCTGCTATTCACACAAAGGTTTGCCTGGGGTGAGAAGTGGATTCACACCTTTCCCAAGGGCATTTGTGTGAAATGAGCTCAGTTCACCAATTCTATTCTCTGGACCTTGAAATCAGCTTAAAATATACATAGAGGAGAATGGGGCTAGTTGTATACAAGGGTAAGTTGATACACTGTCATTAGTTTCAATAAGTGATGATTGATAATACTCAGCTTTTTGTTGTGTGCAGTTGACAACATCAACCATATTGTGAGAGGATTGAATCTACATCAGACAACATTCTCTTAGACTTAGAAAAAGAACAGATTTTGGACCCCGCTAGTAAGTATTCTGGCCCTTGAGAAAATTTTCATAGATTTTGTAGAAACTGCACCTCAATTAAACTCACTCGATTAACTGAAATGGCTCTCTCTATGCTGGGTTTGTGCATTGACTTTGTTTTCTAAGAATTCAATTACATTGTGAGATAAAATGGCAGGGTTGAGACTAGTTATTACACCTTGTAACAACTTGCCATTGGTGAAATATGACTAGGGAAAAAGCAACAGGTGGAATCGAAACACCTGAGGCATTGAAGCCATTCAGAAAAGCTAATCCAAGAAACAAACGATATGATAGCAACACAAAACTCCATACAGCTATACTCAGTGATACTCCTGAGAAGATGAAATTCCATGGGTCCCTAGAAAAAAAAGGGAAAGACCTTTGAAAGGAATCTGGACATTAAACAGTTTCAGAAGTCTACTGGTAATAAGAGAAAGAAAAATGCTACAAAAGATTGTTGGTGTCTTGCATGCGGAGAAACCTCACCCCTAGGGGAGAAATGGGTGCTGTGTATGAACTGTAAAGATGAATGTATGGGTAGGGAGGACCTTTCATACCATCTCTATTAATAAGAGGATTTTTGATTTTTTTCCAGTGTTTGTGATAAACATTATAAACTTTTACCTGAAGAAAGTTATTTTGTGAAGCTTCTGAATGGATGACAAAAATTATGAAGTTATAAGTAGCCCCACATAAGTGGTCTCCTAAAGAATTTGTTATTTTTTCTATCAGTAATAACTTACCTCACACATTCATAACAGCATTCCGCACATATTGGGTGAGTTGTTTACTGTTACCTCGAACAATAATTTCTGTTAATCTTGAGAATTGAGTTATGTATCATTTTTCTGTCTGGTGTTTATAGAAAACAAACAATGACCTTCTCACAGTAGAAATGTATTCAAGTAACCTTTCGTAGTTTTTTTGAGAAGTGTGCAAAAATAGTAAAATCATAAAATCTGTTTTTCCCAATATTTATTAACCTTGGCTTTGTATGGCACAAAGATGTGGGAGAAAGCCTACTTTTCTTGAAACCTGACTTTCAAATTCTCGTTTTTTACCTAGGCTTGTACAATAGATTGTCTCAATATATTACATAATCAATTATTCAAGCAGTTCACATCAATTATAAAATATTGAATGATCGATTCAACAATTATTCAAATAACGAAGGGAAAAAACTAAAAATAATACTCAACTCATTTCACCACAAGGAGAACCCATCCTCAAAAGCAATTAACATTTTAAGAAAAGCTGAAGTTATTATGCTCACCAAGGGAAGTAACCCCCTTCTTGCCAAAAACAACTCTCTCGTTTTCTGAACAAGGGGAGGCAACTTCAGGTCATCGAGCGCATTAGAATGAAGAAGTATGCGTCAACTGGCATATTGTGTAATGGATATTAAAAAGTCATTTTTTTCATTACAGTTTGATTATGGTAAATATGTCTATCCTTACATTTGATGCTCAGATTCATCAAACCATGTATCATTATCTAAATCAGCTTTTCTCAGCCTTTTTTTAATTGAAGGAATGCTTGAAATAACTTTCATATCTCAAAGAATAAAAATTATGTGAAAAATAGGCTTAGTGTATGGAACGGAGACATTTATATATATTTTACACAATACAAATTCGGAATGCAATATGATATAACATAATACAATATCCAACGTATGATAGGTTTATTTCATAAAGTGCTCTATTAAACATTAAACATTATGTTTACATGAACACATGGCGTAGTGGTTAGAGAATCAGACAGAATTACTGCAAGTAATCTAATGGTTCTAGGTTCAATCCCATTGTGAGATAATAATAATTAAAAAATATTATTGCTAAGAGGGGAGTGTGGTCCATATACCCCATTGGTAACTTTGCTACTTCCTCACACCTACCATCGGTTACTTCGTTACTTCCCCACACCTACCTGATGAAGAGTACGAAATGTATTGAAAACAACCAAGATGAGGATAGTTTGAATGATAATAGAGATAATAATAATACCTTATCTCAAAAATTCTGAGAAACATCATGTTTAATGTTATGATTTAGAGTAGAGCTTGAAAGATAATGGAGCAAGGATCAGATACACAAACATGTTTATGTTTCTGTCCTGTTTGAGTTTCTTCAGGCGAATTATTCAGTTTATTTTAAATTCTTTTTTTTTCTTGAGGAGTGTCTATTTTTCTTGGTAGTAGCATCTTCCTTTTGTTCAATTTCTACGTACAATTTTTGTTCAATGGTTGGTCATCGCTTCTTGTGTTTTTTGTTTCATTTAATGTGGATGCTTTTGCTTGTTGGTGGTTATAAATCATATATTCAACAGTATGGTGTATGCATTTTTATCAGTATGTGGTTGATCTATCAGTTCTTTTGCGGTATGTTTTCTTCTCAATTTTGCTAATAGAACGAAAAATCAAAAAAAGAATTGTTAAATAGAAAAAATGAAATAGTGTTAAAATTCTGGCATCACTCAAAACTTCAATGAACAAACATAACTCAATAAACCATATATAGATGTAATAGAAATAACCACCATGGATATCTCATTCACAAAGTTACCTTAAAAAACTACTCAATCAACATAATTATCTTGGACATGTAGAAACAGACCAAGCCCAAAATAATCAAATTAACAACTAAGGTCATATAAAAGGGAACTCGTAGTGGTAGTAGCGTTTTCCTTTTCTTCTATTTCTACTTATATTTTTTCAGTTATTTATTATTTAGTGGTTAGTCATTGCTAGTTACGTTTTTTTTAATTTAGTGTGGATTCTATGCTTGTTGGTAGTTCTTATAAATTAGGAAGATATGGTGTTGTCATTTCTGTTATTGGTATGTAGTTGATCTATCAGACCTTTGTGGTGTGTTTCCTCCATGAGAGTATTCTATTCTTTCTCAAATCTGTTTACCAATGTTAGGGTTGCTTTTTTTACAACCTTAGTTGTTAATTTAATTATTCTAGGTTTGGTCTGTTTCCACATGTCTAAGATAATTATGATGATTGGGTCGTTTTAAACAGGCTATATGAATAAGATATCTGTAGTGGTTATTTTTTAGTATATCTATAAGTGGGTTATTGAGTTATGTTTGTTAATGGAAATTTTGAGTGATGCTGGCACTTTTGTGCAACTTCATATATATATATATATATATATATATATATATATATATATACACGTGTGTGTGTGTGTGTGCGTGTATAACACAAAAACCATAGAATAGACACATGTATATTGTCCCATTTTTCTCTTCTAGAGTAAGCAGTAAGATTTAAAAAGGAATTTAATGATAGCAAGAATATTTCGATTGTTTGTGGACCTTCAAAGATTCTTCATTGGCAGCAAATCTTATAATTTCTCATAATGATTGTGATCTCTTTGGGTCAATAATGTAAGAAAACAAATCTCTTATCATCTTGCAATGATTCAGCTGTATCATTTGTACAGTTAGCAACACATCAGTGCGTTTAAAAATCATATGAATTCTAATCTATGATTAATCATCAAAATAAAGATGAGAAGTGTCCCTACTGGGTGAAAATTTAAAATAAATTTTGATCTAATGAATAGGGAAACTATGAATTGATAATCACAACAGCAGAAAAATATAATTCAAAATATAACTGATTGCAAGGCCACTACAGACTGAAAGCAAGTTTTAAAAGTTTCTTTAAAAAATGGTTAAATCTTTTTACTTTTTATGATTTGTTCTGATATTTCTCTTGGGGGAAATGCAACCAGTTTGAAATAGATTTTCCCTTTGTTTCAAGGTTCATTCAACAATAGCTGAATTGTACAATATTAAAACATGCACTAATCAAAAGTGAGATATTTGAGATATTTTTGTATCAAGAATTCAAAAAATTGTTATCATTAGATAAAATTTGAATAATTTTAGGATTTTGCTGTATTTGTATGGTTGCTGAAAACACATAGCGTCTATGAAATCTAAAAATTGTAAACAATATCAATCGCAGAAATTTAATGATACAGACACCCCCAAAACCAATTATATTGTTACCATTTGAAATTGTAGCTTATCATAAAGCACACAAATTTATACCTGTATTAGAGTTGTATTACAACTTATTTGATGAATAAAAAAAACGTAATATGCCAAAAATGTCACTGATTTTCTTCCCTTTCAATGTTAAAATCAATAAGAAAATTGCAATACAAACAAAAGCAGTCTTTTTGAATGAAGAAATAAATGCTCCTAATGTCATTTGGTGTCAAAAACAGAACAACTTTTCAGTACTCTCAATATCTATCTAAAAACAAAACTCGTAGGCAGCAGTCAACAGGCAGCATCGGTCCATGGGAGGTAACTTTTGAACTTTAAACTCCGAGTTACTTCCCTTGGCTATAATCGAATTATTTTTTTTCTTTTGAAAACATTCAGCGCATAATTCACTGGCATCATTGCTCTATGGGAGGTAACTCTAGAAATTCTTATTGAAGCCAGTTTTCCTAAATATATTGACGCATTCAGATCTATATCAGTTGGTTAATAATAACAGTTACACAGAAGTTACTTTTAGGTAAAAGTGCAGAGTGTGAAATGAGTGATGCGCTGTGTTGTCTCTCTCTCTCTCTCTCTCTCTCTCTCCCTCTCTCTCTCTCTCTCTCTCTCTCTCTCTCTCTCTTTCTCTCTCTCTCTCTGTGGGTGACCCTAGTCACATTTTAGGGGCTGCAACCATAAAAATTTCCATGAATACACCACTAGACACCATCTAAAAACGTTGCTTGTGTTTTATCAAAAGAATGCTTTTTGGAATCTGAATGGTCATATTGGTCCAACAATGCCCAAATCTTGTGCTGATATTTTCGAAGATAATTTTTGATTGAAGACCTTTTTTTCTTGATAATTTCTAGAGATTATTACTTCTGGTACATGCGCAGACTACGATGATTCATTTATGTGAAGTTCAGATATATATTTGAGAATATCTTTTTAAAATAGTGCTCAATTGATTTGTGCTAATTCCGTAATGTCTTTAATTCTCGTTCACTTCTGAGTAGACGTTTACATTCCAAGATACTAATTTAAATTTAATTTTTTAAAACTGGTGAATAATTCATCCGAGTGTCAATGGAAATATTTTGGACATGAATTAAAGCAGAAAGGAGATTGAAGGGTGAATCGAACGGGGAAAACGATTGACTTAATTATAAGTTATTTATATTTTCCTATATTTAAAAGTCATTTTTGAGGTAAACATATACAATGAGAACACATTGTTTCTAAGAATCTTGCCAACTGAACCCCAGTAAAAACCTATTTAGGGGGGTAATTCTTCCACTCCCCTAAAAAACAACGCTTTTTATTGACACAATAAGGAATATATTGTAATTTTCAGCCCTCTAGCTACATTGATACAGTCTATACATATACACACATACATACAGAGCCAGCGTGACAAACTTAAAAACTGAAGATACCTATGTTGACAATTTCTAACTTGACCTACCTTATTTTAGAATTCCATTTCTGAGAAATATGGACTGTTCGAAATTGTTTGTAAGTACCAGGAATGATTTGTTTGTAAGTACCAGGAATGATTACACAAGTATTACTAACTAATTAAAATGAAAGTTAATAGCGAGCTATTTTCCGCTAATCATAATCGCTGATATAGAAGACATACATTTAATTTGAACGAGAACAGGATTCTAATGATGAGTCCACGTACCATTGAAAATAAAACTGCGAATAAGAAGGGACCACTGAAAGGGAAAATACGGATAGGGGTGGTTGTTGGGAGGGACTTCTGAAAGGTAAAGGAGGACCACAGAAAGAGAAATCACGGATAACGGGAGCCGCTAGAAGGGAAACTATAAATTGTTTTCTGAGAAAACAATTCTAATCTGTGATCCCATGCTTGTGAACGCTGATGACGTAATATTATATCTATCATGAGAATTGATTGAAAAAAGGATCAATAATAGTTCTTCGATGACAAAAACGAACGTACTTCTAAAATAGAGACAATGACGTCAGTTCACATGGGACTGACGAAGTGACTTGTGGAGATTTCGGACACATCTGAAAAAAATTTACACAAATATTACACTGCGTTGGCTCCATAACAAGGAGTCCGCCAACCAAAGCGCATATCCCGATTGGCAGTCCCTTTGAATAACCCTACCAATCAATCATATTATAGTCTGACATACACAGTATTCATGGAACATTATCATCCATCATTTGTGCAGAGCTAGTATAAAAAACAACTTCTGTACACACCCAATATATACACTTTTGAAGACGCCTAATATATAAATTTTCGTACACACTTATTTTGTATTAAGGAATTGATATATTTAGTCCGATGGAATGAATTATAAATTGCGTTATACCATAAAGAAACTCATTTGAAATAATCACCCGCCGTTAGACGGTTAATATATCTCTGATTTAAGACAACGTAAATAGAATAAACAATTAAAGAAAATGGGGCAGCTGCAGGAATCTCGTTTATTTTCGGTCAATTCGTATTTTTCAACGCGACAGTTATGCATTAAGGAATAGTTATTGTATTTTCATAGTCTAAATTGAGTGATAAATTAACCGTGTAATATAGGAGATCTTTTCAAGTTTCTATATAATACAACGCAATTTATAGCATCTACTATATAAACCTTTATTTACATTTATAAACTTTTGTAGAGTGCTAATATATATATACCTTTGTACAGACCTAATATAGCAACTGTCGTCCACACCTGACTTTTGTATACATCTAATATATAAACTATTGTACACAACTAATATATAAACTTTTGCACACACTTAATATATAAACTTTTGTACTGATCAAATATATAGACAAATATATAAACTTTCGTACACACTTAATACATAGAATTTCGTACACGTGTAATTCATAATCCTTTGCACACATTTGATATATGAACTTTTGTACAGATCAAATATATAGACAAATATATAAACTTTCGTACACACTTAATACATAGAATTTCGTACACGTGTAATTTATAATCCTTTGCACACATTTAATAAATGAACTTTCGTACATGTTTAATATATAGACTTTTGTTTACATCTAATATATGGACCAAGTATAAAAACGAAAACCAACAGAAAAATTGCTTTTTATTCAATCAAATTAATCGTCGACATTCATTTTTTTTGCAAAAGGCGCAACAGCTTCTTACAAATGGGTTTCTTGCTCTTTAGCTGAGCCGTTGATTTAAAATTTCATGTGACACTTTCCTGGCCATCGGTCAATAAATCAAAGTATCCCCTCTATGATGAATTCCAGATTCAATGGACCCTTTTCATGAACATATTTTGCCTTTACAAACGATTCGTTCCTAAAGAAAGTTCGTGAAGCGCAAGTTTCTATTATGAAGTATGATATTTCGTAGAAAACAATACATCAAATATATTTACGTTCTGAAGTAGTATCAATTCCTTCGATTGTTTTGTACATAAAGAATAATGAAACAATGTTCGAGCAAATATTTTCATGAGAAAAAGAATGACGTTTATACAGAACATCAGAAAAGAGAAAAATTGATGAGAAACAACATAAAAGTAATAACGTATTAATCACCTTAAATCAATTCTTTAGTGATGATGACACTTCTGTTGTAATGACAATACTTACACGCTATCACAATGGCAAAGAATTACTTACAAACTCATTCCCTATTGACTGACCCTTACATACAAACTTGTAACGGAGCTTCTTGCTGTGTCGAAATTGAACAAAAAAGATTTTATATAATGCCTATTAAATTTAAACTCAAGAGTTTGTAAAGCATGGTTTGAAAAATAAAGTTTACCTGCGTATTCTGTTTTATTTCTGTGTATTATATATTAATCAAATATTATAAATTACTTTCCCTTTTCCTTTTATGATAACCAATATCTTTTTTGAATGGCTTCTGTTCTGTCTCCACAGGCAATAGGAGTCCTCTCTCCAGGGGTGCTTGCCTATGCAAAGCGAATGGAGATCCTGGGATCATAACGCCCCTCTCGATCTTGCCGATATAGTCTAGAACAGAAGCAGAGAGCGAGACGTCTGGCACCGACTTAGCCAAGGGAGCTGCTGGAAAACCGCCTTAAAGGGGCTCCACTTCCTGGTTTTGAAAGAGTTGCTATTCTCTTAGACTGATTGCCTTCCTGGGCTAGAGAGCCCAATTAGCCCCACTATTTTACCCATAGCTTGGGGGGGGGGGAGAAAAATAGATTCATGACTTTCTGAAGGACATAAGCGCGCGCGCACACACACACACACACACACACATATATATATATATATATGTGTGTGTGTGTGTATGTGTGTGTGTGCATGTATATTCATGTGTCTGTGTGTGTATGTCAATGTGTGCGTGTGTATTCATGTGTATGCATACGTGTGTGAATATGTACCTATATATGCATATGTGTCATTGTGAGTGCATGAGTATTTATATACGTGTTGGAATATGTGTGTGTACATGCGTGTTTATGTGTACGTGAATTTCCGTTTTATTGTGATTGATGGCCACTCGTTCAGTGAGTCAGGACTTTTATCTTGCAATGGATAATTATTGCTCTTCGCCACCTGCTGTAGTTAATGGGTTTATGATATTATATCTCGTGTAAACGAATTACTATAGCCAACACGTTTACCAGAACTAATTATAAAAAAAAATAGACCTTTTATAAAAAAATTATCTAAAAAAAGGTACCTGCACAAGGTTTTGACATTGTTGATCTAAAATGACTTGAGAGACCCAGAAAAGTGCTTTTTTTTGGGAAAAAACAACAAAACAAAACAAAACGAAAAAACAACAACAAAATGTTTCTGATGGTACGTAGTGGTGCAGCTCCGGCTGTAACCCCCAAAATATGACCAGGAAGGCCAGAGACACAGACAGACAGAAAACAGACGAGCAAAGAGAGAAGAATCTGTAACCCACTTGGCTGGTTGGTCATTTGTGGGGCTACGGTAATTCGATTGAGTTAGAGATAGGTTTTAGATGTGTCCATAAGATAAGTTTTGGAGTAAAGGTTTTAGAATAAAAACAGAAATATTTTTGATACACCCGAACAAAAAGAAGGAAGTAAGCAATCAAATTCATTCCAGGTTGGAAGTCGATATTTAATCAACAGAAAAGAATGTATTTGATTCAGATACCTACTTGCCCAGAGCTACGTGGCTAAAATATTTTCACCGAGAAGAAATATAAGTATTTTGAAGCTTCTATGTGTTCAGATTACTAACAACAGATGCCATCGCAGGTGTTTTCATCTCTAACAGCAGAGCATTTTCAAAGAAATCTTTTCGTAAGTCCTAAAACGTTCAATTCAAAAACAAAATAGGTAAGCAGATTCTTAAAATGATATCAAGTGTTCATTTTCGTCAGAATTCGAAGGTTCAATTGTTTTGTGTTGAAAGTGTCAAGGCAAATAATCGTATTTCAGATATGATTGAGGAGTATTTTAAAGCTGATTTGCAGTCATTTTGTTATAGATAGGTATGAATAGACTGAAATACAGATAGATAGATAGATAGTACTGGTTAGTCACTAAATAGAAACCGTCACATAACAACAGCTTTTGGCAGCATGTCATGGTATGGGTGATCAATTAAAAGAATGAAGAAAAAAAAAGAAGTGATTAACGAATAAGTTACTTATCTCACCTTTCGTTAGGTAGTGAAAAATTCAAATATCCGTTTTAAAAGAACAAATGTGAACGTTACTGGACACAAAAAAGGACTAATTCAGCATAAACTTAGATTGGAAATTGAATTATCCAAAGGAAATCTGGTGGTGGTGGTGGGGGTTTAAAACCAAACGAACTTTTTTTCTGGGCACAATGAGCAAATGCTTAAATTTTCAGCCCTCTATCCTGTGTAAATGTGATACGTACTCAGCCAGCCGGCCAGCCGGACCGACTAAAAACTGAATAAGACGATGTTGACAGTTTTTGTTGACAGTCTCTAAAAGATAGATTGATAGATTGATAAATAGATATGGATAGATATGAATAGGTATGGATAGATAGATAATCCAGACGGTATCCAGCCATTTAATACAAATAGAAAAAATACCCTACCTAGGGCAATACCATCGTAGTCCCTTTGGATCTTATATCCTTATAAGTTTTTAAAACTGTCTACAAAGTCCTCTTTCAAGATCACCATGAACGGCATTGTCACCTTATTTCCAAGAAATCTTGTTCTGAAAATGCAAAGATCAAAATAGACTTGTCGATTCTCTGAAAATGTTTATTTAGGGTGAGAATTTTGTCATAGGTGAGGTCAGTTGAATGTCAAGAATTATAATGGTTATTCACGTATAGTTAATGGGGTGGGGCACAATTTTAGAGGTTTTATTAACTCATGAAGTGCAGCAAATGGTGTAGAGTAATGGTTATGACTATCATTGTAATGACTGAAATTTCAGTCATTTGCAGTTGATGTATTTAATGCTTCGTAATAGATAGATACGAACAGACTGAGATAAAAGATATATAGATTTGAAGAGACAGATAGACAGATAGATAGATAGATAGATAGATAGATAGATAGATATGAACGGACTGAGATGCATAGATGTATATGTACAGACTGATAGATAGATAGATAGATAGATAGATAGATAGATATGAACAATGATAGATATGAACAGACTGAGACAGAAAGACGTGTAGATATGAACAGACAGATAGGTATGAACAGGCTAGAGTAGATAGATAGATAGATAGATAGATAGATAGATAGAGAGGTCTGCTTCGTCACTCAATAGAAACCGCCACGTGACCAATGTCTTTGAACAGCATGTCATGTTGGGGGTGATTAATTAGAAAAACAGAAAAGTGGTAACCAATGAATAAGTAACTCCTCTCACCTTTTGCTGGAAATCTGATTTTTCAAATAAAACAATTGGATACAAACTAATGGACGAATTTAGCATACATTTACAAAGTGTACTGGACCCCACCCCCTCAAAAAACATTTTTTATGGGGATGGTGGTGGGGGTGGGATTTTCAAAAACACCCAAAAAATGTTCTTTTTTTTTTTTAGATATAATCAGACGTGAATATCAGAATTTTCAGCCCTCTTGCTCCATTAGGGCATACAGCCAGCTGGACCAATTTGAGAACCGAAGAAACCAATGCAGACAGTTTTGGTGACAGTATTTGATGACCATTTTCAACAATTATACTCAAGGAAGAATAAGATGAAAATGATCAAAGAGAGAAGGAAATTTAGTCTGGGGTGTCAATTTTCTAATAAAGATTCAGGGGTGAAAGGCACTGAATCGTACAAAAAACACAGCAAATACTCAGAGACTTATGAAATTTATGGATGGATATTAGTGTCTAAAAGCATCATAAAGAGATTGACAATTTCTGAAGTGAATTTCTGCTCGGACTGATTTATTCTCGTCTATCAGCGAAAGGCGTTGATTGGAAAATAAAAGAATAATGAAGTTCAAAATTTCCGAACGTTTCAATGTACGGGAGGTAACTCATAGAATTTATTCATGAGTTGACTCCCTTGATTAGATCAATACAGGTAAAACACAAAAATTAGCACTACTGCGCATGTGAAGGGGAATAACTTACTTTTTTTTTTGAGGTAGTGACCTCCCCAGTATAGAATGGTTAAAAACAAACAAACAATGCATATCCATATATTCAGCTATCTATTTATCTATCAATCGATATAAGTTTTTTTTATCGCATGATTTATTTTAGATATATTTTTTCATTATTACTGTTATAATTTGTTTGAGAATTCTGCATTGGCAGAGGAACGAGATTTGAGACACGTGTTTTTTTTATTTCACTGAATAGAAAAAAAAATTATATCCATGATTGAGTTTTGTTTTCTTTTTAAAGAATCCAACCTCACTTCAGGATACAGGGCGATGAATTATCTTGAACATTGGCAGAAGAAAGAAAATTGAATTTCTTAGATCACGTATCTCCACACATGGGACCTCACTCATAAAATATATCTTTGAGTTACTTCCCTTGAATAAAATACAGCTTAAAACAATTTTCTATACGCAAGAAAGGCATGTACCTTAAATCGTGTACTCTCATGAATGTATGCCCCCCCCCCCCGATTAAATCAAACATTGTTGAAATCACGTCGATATTGTCTGGGGAATAGGGACGAAAAACAGAAATTCCGGGAAGGTTCTTACGGTGAGTTCTGTGTTTTTAGCGAAGAAAATATAAGTGATTCCGAGAAACATCCATTCAATCGGATGAATAATATTGGATAGATAGAAGTGAGATAAAATGTCCTGAGAAAATGGGCCAAATTCTTTCTTAAATATTGATGTCTTTTAAGTCGGCACCGATCATAATCTCGAATGTTGTCAAAGGCTAAATAAGAGAAACAGTTTCTATGGTTGTAGCAGGAAGTGTCCTTTCTCACCATTTTCAAGGAATTCAGCTTCCCCCGAGCGGCTAAAACAAAGACTGTGTGAGCGAATTAGGATGTCACAGATGCTGTCTCTACGTGAGCATGCCAGTTGTCTGATGTCAACAAATGATGTTCAGTTCCGGGCCAAGCACTTTTAATGGCAAAGGAGCAACATCTCTCGGTATAATGGAAGTTTCCACTTGTCTTGTTCGAGAGATTACACTGGAATTTTCTCCACTACTAGACATGGTTCCCCTTGAAGGTTCTTGTCCTGGAGAGGTGTGTTTGCACGCCGCTTCAATGTTTCAGCATATTAGATTGCAGTCTGGCGGTAGACATAAAAAACAACATTCTCTCAGTCTGTGGCCCCTCGTGGAAGATCTGGTTCAAGTCTTTGTTGTTGCCATTCATTCGTTTTTATCAGGATAATTCCATAAATGTTGGAAATAGATGGGGTTTGGATGTCGTCTGCAGGAGACCCATTCTTTTCAAGCTCTTAGGACCATATGGATGAACAGCATTTTATCTGTTTTCACGTCCTGGGCTTTCTTTCCATAAGCTGTTTTTGTGCTGACTTCATATTTTGCTGGCAATCATGTCGAGGAATTTCACGGATGGTCCTGATCTAACCTTGTTTGGTTGAATACCTGGTGGGTTTCTTATCTATCTCAAGACCTCTCATGAGTTCCCTGGTCACAACAGGTGAGACCATAGTACAAGTTGATTGGCGCATCAATCTGTCTCATGAAGGGACATAGAATAGAACTAGTTGTTCTTTATAAGGTTAATGAGAGAATGGGCATTTGCTTCATCTCTTTTTATCTTTCGACCATGAATATCTGGATGAAACAGCCTGTGTTGATTTGTCAGATTTCACAACTGTCTGAGGTACATGCTCCAGTGATCAGGTGTTAAGTAATATTTAATGGACAGGTTATCTGGATAGACCTGTAGTTCTCCTTTTCCATCAAGGCCAAACAATCTCATCTTCCAGCCTTCGCCGTATGCGCTTCTTGATTGATTTGGACAACGCCCACAGAGTTCATTGAAGCAACCAATCTAGATCAATCATTGTCATCACTCGAGGATTGCCAAAAAGATTCATCCTGATGAAAAGAAACAGCTCATTCATGACTCATTCAGCATCAGCATTCAGCATTGATACTTCAGCATCATCATTTTAATTTTTGGCTACATCTTCTTTGGGAAGCTCCTCTTTGATGTACAACGAATAGCATGACGTGTGGTACTACACTTCAGCTGATACAAGGTTTCAACTCAATATGACAAACATTTCGCACATTTGCTGCTTTTCTGACAAAATATACACTCTGCATCATTAGTCCTAGACATACTTGTCATTAGCAGTTTGCTTTCTATTTGCAAAGATACAATCAAGAACTTTCTTGATGAAGATACTATGTAGTATTATGTATCTGAAGTGTCCCCTGCAGATTTTACAAGAGTCAACACTTTGTGTTGAAACTTACTTATCAGTAACATCAGGACAGAGGATGAGGAACTTCAACTGTTGTTGATTTGGTATTGGATAGTTACATGCTTACAGAACCAACAATATCTGCCTTGCTTGTCGACAGTCACTTCACTGGAGAGTGTCTGTTCACACATGCGCTGTGATTTCCCCTCTGATTTGTTGCCAAGGCTGCGCTACCACTTCTCAAGGTATTTAAAATGGCTGAATACTTTCCGATGAACATACATGCTGTTAAAACATTATAAAAATAGATAGTGGAAAGTGACCGAAATTGAAGAACATGGAATACGTGTCCAAGGAACAAATATCCATTTTGTAAACTATTTATTGTCTCAATAAACAGCAAGATTGTTGCAACGTTATATCTGTTACGTCCATTCGTGATTTCGATTGGTACAAAACCAGGTTTCCTGCGAGGAAAAATGATACAACTGCTCATTTGCTCATCATTTTTGTTGGCGTGACAAATAAAATGGCTCCCATAAACGTCTGAATTATCAAAAAACAATTGTGAACGTTACCGGACACAAACTAAACGATCAATTTAGCATATATTTACATTGTAAATTGAACCTCTCTTAAAAAAACACAACAAAATATTTTTTAGACATGATTCGGAGTAAATGTTTTAATTTTCAGCGCCTTAGCCTTTGATGTGGCCTGTATGCGTGACACATTCATGGATGGCTATTCACCTCTCTAGAATAATCTAAAAACTGAAAAGATCATTCTTATTACTGGATGAAGTATAGTAACCTAATATTTTCATTATTGATTTTGATTAGTTTTTACCCTTTTTAGTCGTTTTTTTCAAATCACAAGATGGAAGTAAAAACTAATCAGAATTAATAAGAGAAATATCGTGTTAATAAATGAAAATCACTGTATCAAAGATCACTAAGTCTCGAATATAAGCATTAACAAGAGTCAGATATCGGTTATAGGGTCCGGTTTCTGCCAAACTATGAATTCTTGAGGCCAAATTGTACTGGACTACCCCTGACAAGAGAGCGTAATATCGATTCTCATCAGGGAGTCACTCTTTACTTCCGATCGCAGTGTTTATCCGTTACCGCGGAGTCTTGTGATAAAAAGCAACTAAAAATTAACATGAAGATAAAGAAAAAAAAATTGACCGTTTTGGTCTTTGGTTTCCAAAAGAAAACTGCTGGAGAATATGCTGGCTCGGTCATTGGGAATACGTTAGCGATACACAAACTCAATCAATAGCGTCTTGCTACTGAATGAGTAGATTTACACAATATCCCCTCTGATTGGTTGTCAAGTCACATCCAGGCTGCGCAACGGGTTTTCGAGATATTCAAGGTGGCTGGATACTTTCCGGACAGACATCGCAGATTGAGGCTTGGTCGTAATAAAGGAAAAACTTGAGGGGTTGGGTGATTGAACTAAATGCATCTCGGGGGTTCGAACTTCGTTGTATTTTTGAAGTCCGAAATGATGAATCATATCATTTTCAGCAGTCTAATATTTGCATAAAGGCATATATCAATTTGAATTCCGGGCAAAATCTCGGAAATTCAACAACCCTGATGTAATTCACACGTAAGCATGGCTAATAATTGAATAATTAATTTCAAAATGGGTTATTCTTACTTTCATGTTTTGATTTATCCTCATGTCATCATTTTTAATCTACACAAATTTTGTGGGGAACGAACTTCGCTCGTTACGTCATTTGTTGTGAAAACTGATCTGTCAGCAGAATTCAATAATCACAGATGCCGTCATCATCTATTCCACTGGTGTCTTATCACGCATGCGCGAGCTTGGAAGGGGAGCAAGCAGCAGCAGCAGCAAAATGACGATAAAAACGATTTCTTTTTGTTTGTTGCTCTGATCAGAAAATGAAAAATCCCCCCCCCCATATTTGTCACCGCTGATAAAAAGAGCTGCATTTAATCAATGTTTAATGGGGGAAAATGCATTTCTTGACGGAAACTTCTTTTATCAGAAAATTGATATTTTGTCCTGACTTTCTCCGTGGTTGTCAGGTTTATTCATGTCTTCGACCGCGGGGAAGAGGAGGAGGAGGAGGAGGCCAAAGCAGAAAAGAAAGAAAGGAAAAAAAGAAACAGAAAATAAAAAAACTACCCTTAAATTCAGACCATAGACCCGCTAGCTCTTCTTTTGTGCGGAGATCTAGCAAGGTCAGAGTTGCCTACTTTATTTTCAAGTTTACATTTAGAATTGAGTCGAAAAACATCTCAAGATACCTAGAAACATTAAGATACTCTAGGTATATATATCTCCAATCTTGGAAAAGCATTACATATTAATAAATTGAATGTGACTTTAATATTGAACATTTATCTTATTAAAATGTTACTTGATTTATTAAAATATTACTTATTTTATTAGTACAAATTGAATAGAAATATTACTTTTTATACATTAAACATTGCTTTTTTATCAAAAGTAATTTAAATAGATATTTTCTCTACGCATTCAAAAGCATCAAGATTTAGATGAATAACATAAGAATTTGCAAAACTGAGCAAGGGACGTAACTCTGCAATATCTAAATGGGAAAATGTTTCTAAAACAGGAATACATTTGATTGTTACGCGATATCATTCGCAAATCTTAAATCGATTAAAATGAACTCCTTTTTTTCTTGTCTTTTTTCTTGCCTACCTTTCTCTCTCTTTTGCTCTTTCTTCCTCCTTCCTTTCTTTCCCTCTTTCCTTTTTTGTCTCTTTTCTTCTGGTTCAGGCATCCTAACTGTTAACTGTACGGTGAATGGTATTAGTAAACCGAATTCGAACTCTGACTGGGTCAGTTTGTGTTCACTTGGCACCATTACCCTTCTCCCCCTCCCGTCCCAGCTACAGGTGAATAGCAGGGGCAGACTGGACATAGGACCGGAGACGGACAACGCTGATTCTATAACAAGGTGGAGCCCCTTTGAGCTGGTTGAATGTCAACTTTGCTGTCCTTCCGGCAGCTCCTGCAGCCAAACTAATGCCAAGCGTATCGCTCGCTTTCCTGTAGACTACATCAATGTGTCCAAGAGGAGAATTTTGAGACTTGGCATCCAAGGGTCTCCATACTCTTCGATCAGGCTTGTGCCTTAGAGGGGTCACTTCAACGTTGTTTCATTGTCAACAGCAGGGGCCCAGTAAACATTTTTTGTAGACGGGTCGGGTTAGAAATATTTTAAGTGAATAAAAAGGGATTAGCAATGATTATAGAAGGTCAAAGGAACAGCTGGACGAAAAGAAAAACCCTGGGAAGAATCATTCTTTATGAATGTCCGTCGTCGTGTCATTTTCTCAATTGAATAACTTCGTTCTTCCTTGATATATCTCCATGAAATTCTGTATATATGCTTGTGGAGAGATTCTACTGAGGGATTAACGGCTGATCCAGTTGTTTTTACTTACATTTTATAAGCAAAACTTTGTTTTTCTTAAATCTTGACCAATTTTGCCGAAATTTGGCTATAATGTTGACAAAACCCTAGGAAGTGGAAAATGGTGAGTTACGGTCGATTCGATTGTTTTTTTTACTTTGAAAATGCTCAAATGATTAGAATGAAAATCGCTATCGAAAATTTAATTACTGAAAATACAAAACATTTTTAAGAATTTTATAATTTGAATAAAAGGAAAATCGGGCATCTCAGATTTAACGGCCCTAACATAAAATTAATTACCATTCCCTCTCCCCCGCTATCTATCTATTTCTCTCTTTCTATTTCAACCGTTTTCTCCAAGATTTAAAAAAATACTTAGTGTTTTTATTTCAAGAATACATATCTACATAAGCTTCCGTACACTATAAATCAATAAGAACTATGAATTTTTTTCTGGGGGACAAAATATTGTCAAATTGTGCTTCAAATGTCCATTTCATTTTTTATCTCTAAAACAATGATTTATTTGAGTCCAGAGCAGAAATGAGACTTTTTCTCTATTTTCCGATCCTGAATTTTATCGTTCTTGAACCAGAGACAAATAAGGAAAACAAATATTTTCCCTGGCCAACGTTACATATTCAATGAAGTTGGCGGGCTGATTGAAATGACGCCGCAGGCCAGATTTGGCCTGCGGGCCGTAGTTCGCCGTAGCGGTCTAGAGAGAGAGAGAGAGAGAGAGAGAGAGAGAGAGAGAGAGAGAGAGAGAGAGAGGAAGAGGCAGTAGTTTTTCCCATCGGCCTTGAAGACAAGACGCCACTGACGTCAAAACATTGGCATTCTTGACGTCATCGGTCCGGGCATTTCTGCGACATTTTGATGCGTGGATTATTGTGTCAAGAAAAACTTTTCTGATATTTTACAAAAGCCAACACAAAGAAACTGGTTTATCCGTGCCGTCAAAAATGACGGTATTTATGAAATACTATGGATGTACACATAATACAATAACTGTATAAATGTTACATCAAGATCGACAACTAGATGTATTTCGTGTGAGACAAACTGACATAGATATTTCGTCTTTATAAACTTCATTTTGACATTAAGTTAGAATTCTTACCTAATTCTTAACAATTAGACAACGTTCTTGGCCGTGTTTTGGCATTATCACTTCTGCCAACGAAGTCGAAGTATGTGTTCAGTCATATTCATTAGTCTCTCAGTTCACACGATTACTAAAAAAAAAATACCCAATGAATTTCAATTGAATCATCTGGGAAAGGTGGGCCATAGGCTAAGAAAGGAGCCGTGAAATTTTGGGACGGATCCAGGAATTCTATTTTTGATTCTTCTCTGTATACGCTCATGAATTCCCATAGGATATCTCCAAAGATTCTACATGAATTTCAATGAGAGAGTAGAAAATAGGCTACAAAAGGAATGAATAGATTTTTGGGTGGATCCAAGTACTTACCTCCCCCACGTCTCAGTACTATGTCCCTATCACATAATATCGTCAAAAGTTCACGTTTGTCCGAACGATATCTCCAAAACTTGAATGAGATTCTATGGAAAGGTGGACGATATGCTACGGAAGAAGTGATTAAATTTGAAAGCGGATCCATGTACAATTACTCCATCTGGTGATGGCGCTTATGCAGTCTCTGATTGCTTTCTAGGTGTACGACTACACCTTTTTAACTTTGACTTCAAAACTTTTGACTTTGATTTCAGGACTTTTGACTCCAGAAATTTCAAGAATGACTTCATAGATGTTTGGAATAGTCGCATATCGATTCTAGGAAATATCTGAAGAAAAGGTTTCTCAAGTTTAATAGAATATTGTCTACAATTATGCATTAAACAGTGAACAGTGTTTCCCAATGTGGGCTCCGCGAGATAAGGTGTTTTTGGCAAAATCTAATAAAATAATATTTTTATAAAAAATTAGTATTCAGCATTTTCAAAATGATAAGTTGGGCGGCATGAAGAGTGAATCAGACCTTTTCATATAAAGTGACAGTGTGCGTTGCACCAGATATGCAAATTCCAATATTAGAACAGATTTTCAGAGGATAGGATTTGAATATGAAAATAGAAATCTACACCTGGGAGCTATAATACATCTCTTGCATAATACTTAGTTGAATCACCAAATCCTTGACGAAATGACATCGATGAATCCAACCAGTGCTCTTGATAGAGAACGGATTATGAGGTGTGCAGAAAAAGCAAGGAGACTAGAAGACGCCCAGCCAGCAGTTAGGTATCAGATATATAACTGCATACACGTGGGGCGCGTAGCTGCGAAACAGCAAAAAAGTCTCTCGGGTGTGGAAGAAGACGAATGTTATCAGAAGAACAAGTGCAATAATGGTGTGCATGGAATGATTCTTACTTATCACTGAAGGAACTTGCAAAGAAGCCCAGTTTCAAATCCATATGTCAGAAGTATCACAATAATCTACAAGCGAAATTCATTACATTAAAGAATGCCCATGTCCAGATTTCTTTAATGTATTCTGACAGGAACAAAGAATTGCAACGCCAATATGTAGAACAAGTCTCCCAATATATTCATCAGCGAAAGTTTGTGATAATGGACGAAACAAACTACAACTTATTTTGTCAAAGAACTCAAGGTCGTGCGCAAAAAGGCCAACAGGCGTTGATGTCATTGCCTAGGAGTAAAGATCCAAATGTGCAGGCAGTATTGGCCATATCATCATACAGAGTCATTTATGTCACCCGTCAAAGAGGAGCCTTCAAATCTGACACCGCAAAGGAATGGGGTACTTGAAATGTTATCTTGTCTTCCTGGAGATACCGCGGCATCAGTTATCCTTCCGTACGATAATGATCTTTGTCACGGTAAGTTACATAGATATACTATACACTATCTTAGGTTTATCATTCTCCGACTCGACCCTTATTCACATCAAATTAATCCTGTCGAAATAATGTGATAAAAATGAAAAGCAATGTGAAGCGAAAGATGCGTGTACCGGTAGTTAATCCAGCTGCCGTTGGCGAGCAAAGAATGGCTTTTCTTGAATCCTATATTGACCAAGCTCTTGCCGGGATCAGATCTCCGGATTGTGTCAAGGCTTATCAACATTCTACTTGATTCTTCCCCGCTGTTCTGAACGCTGAGAACTTGAACCACGGAACATGATTAATTTGTAACGAACGTTACCTTCGTAAGACCTTCATGTATCATAGAGGTTTTTGATGGATTCTATCGTATTATTTGTTGGGTTTATAAGCAATAAGAATAGGATATACTCTCTCTTTGATTATAATTTCCATTCTATTTTAATGTATCTGAATGGTTCAATTTATTTCTATTTATTTAAAAAAAAAATTCTATTCATTTGAATGTCTTTTTCGTGTACTAATTCCGTGATAAATACAGAATATTGAATAAGAATAGCGAATAAACAATTCGAAAAAATATGTTTGAAATTTATAAGGATTCATCCAATTATTCCCGTCAAAATTGTTTCGAAATCTTTCCAGATATCAAATATTTGAAAGGAAAACAAGACCGCGAACCATTAAGTACACGATAATGAAAAATGATCCTTTTATAAAAGTGTCTGTAGGTAAAGTTAAAAGTTCTGAGGACAAAGTTAAAATGTCTGAAGGCAAAGTTCATCAGGAGTAGTTTACCGTGACCGTCAAAAACGACGACACACATGAGATATATGGATACGCATTGCATTTTATATACGTGGATTTGCATTGCAACGAGTTCAGAGAATAGCGTTCTGTTGACCATGAAATAATTTTTATTATACTTTTTATATTTTTATCATTCTTTAAATTAAACATTTTGATTACGTCATCAGAACATGAAAATCTATTTCTTCTGCTTCATCATACTTAATGATAATATAGATGAGTTGCATCTATTTGCGTGACAGAGAACAAATAAATAAATACATAGCATATTACAATAGATAATTCTATCAAGCTTCAAGTTATTTTTCAAGGAAATAAAATACAACTGGAAATCACCTCTCCGTTCAGAAATGGCTCGCAAGTTCTTAGACCATTACTACAGTAGTAACTTCGTTCCTCACAGATTTTAATTTTGACAAGCCTGATTGCTGCAGGGTCAAACTCCACTCCTACTTTTATTCCGACTGAAGTTGATCACTGCGACTTTTGAATCCTCTCTTTCTATCTATGTTGAATCCCAGGATGAATGTCACTCCCCAAAACAGGTTTTTAAGAACAATACATTACGTGAGGATTGTTCTTGTTGTTACGGTGGAAAAGCAAAGTCAACTCGTTTGGAAACCCCGTCGTGGAGCTATATTCAGCAAGGTAATTTTGCAGGCCATAACAACTGTAATGATTTCGATCTTCACTGAGTGCCCCACACCTTTGTCCTTGTGCCAGACTTAGTTAGTCTTGGTAAATATCAGTAAACCAGAAAAAGTTCAACAATGTCTTTTGCATGCGTACAAAAGAAATGTTTTCATATTAGAATATTGGTGGGTGAAATGACATTCTGAAATATGGTGAAGGGGTGCCATTGGAAGAAGGTTGAGAACTGCTATCTTATGAGAAAGAACAAAGAAAGGAAGCTGAGGAGGTAAGAGCGAGAGAGAGAGAGATAGAGAGAGAGAGAGAGAGAGAGAGAGAGAGAGAGAGAGAGAGAGAGAGAGAGAGAGAGAGAGATGGGGACTGAGAGAATCAGTATGGAAGAGGGGGGAAAGACAAAATAGAAGAGGAGAAGGGAAGGGAGAAGAATTTAAGAGAAAGTGAAGGAGAAGGAGAGAAGAGAAGGGAAGAGTAGATTAAGGAAGTGGAAGAAAAATAAAATGAGAAGAGAGCGAGGAAGAAGTGAAAGAAGTAGAAGAAAAAGAAAAGAGAGTGAGAGAGAAGAGGAAGAAGATGTAAAAGTAGTAGGAGTAGAAGAGAAAGAGAGAGGGGAAAGATAGATAGATAGATAGAGAGAGATAGAGATAGATAGATAGATAGATAGAGAGAGAGAGAGAGAGAGAGAGAGAGATAGAGTGAGAGAGAGAGAGATAGAGAGAGAGAGAGAGAGAGAGAGGATGATGTTGAGAAGAGGAGGAGACTATTTCCCATCTAATCTCTTCCTGTACAAAGAGAGAGCCATTGAAAGCCCAAATTGCAAAGATCGGAAGCGTTTCAATGGCGTAATTAGGCGATATTCAATCAAAATTCTAATGTTTCGTGTGAAGTTTTCGTCGAATTCGGAATTTTATTTTTGTCCAACGTTTTTGTTTTTGCCATCTTTTATTCAATGGGCTTTCGTCATATTTCTTTTGTCGAAATGAATTGCGTGAAAAGAGGTTGAATTTCGCCAAAACGTCAGTTTCTTCTCTGAACGAAAAAATGGAAGGCGTCAAAGACTTTGAGGAACATTGCAACCATTGGTTGCTTGGATTTGAGTGGCTTTTACTTCTTCTTTGTGCGCATGCGTGTGTATGTACCAGTTGAAAATCTGCCCCTCGCTGGGCATCTAAGTGCTAAAAGTAGTCGTGTATCAAGCGAGTCCCAACATTCATACAGGATCATGAGTTCGATTTTCACCAGGAACTTATTCTTTATTCCGATCTGCGCTGTTTATTTGCGATAAAAAGCTACAACAATGAAGATGAAGGTAAAAATAGTAGCAAAAAAATTGATGATAATGATTCATAATACGTCATTTAATGAAATAAATAAAATAAGATAAAATTGGATCTATCGTATTATTTTACAATGGACGATTTTCGGTTAAACCACTTCTTTATCTAACTTCTGACTACACCCATTGCCTAAAACGATTATAGGTAGTTTGTATTAGAGTGGAAAATTCACATATGGTTTCCCTTATTTGGGGGGTTTAAGAAATAGCGTTGTGTGATTTTAAATATATACAGTATATTTTAGATTATATTTCAGATTATTTTTAGGAGAATAAGGATTTTTAGAAGAATTTTTTGCCTTAATTTTGGATAAAAAAATAAAACAAGCTGGCAAATGTGGTCCTGTCTGGCATTACCACAGAATAGACATTTAGTGTTCGTAAGTAATTTCCTTTAATGTAACGTTACATTTTTTATGAGATGGATGTGCTTGGTTCTTTGCAATAATCTATTCAATTCTCGACTCATTTTCAGAGAGAGACATTCGCATATCCATTGATAGTGTGGCACAAGACTTGGCTGAAAGACTGAAAGAAAGATCTATAATGTCTCCATTGTAAAATAATAAATACGATACAGCAAAGTCAACTAGTAGAGTGAAAATATGATGGGATTCACACCCTCCCAGGGGAGAATTTGCCACAAGGTCGGTTTAGTGTGGGGTCCCCAACGGGTTCGTGTGAGTGGGTTTAAAAATTGTCCTGTTCCATCTGTATTTCCCTTTTTGAGACGTCTCAGGCATCAGGTAATGAACCTAACCTGTACCCGTGAACTGGACCATAAGCTTGTCTTCTCGGCCAAAAGGTCTCAAAGCAAAGCACAGATACCACACGAAACTTCTCGACCCTTTGACCGAGAAGTTTCATTTCAGAAATTGCTCTTTCCTGTAGTACAGAAGATTTACCCGAATGTCACATTCAGAATAATATCTAACAAATAAAAAAAGAAATTGTTATCTATTTTCCTCTGAAGTCTCAAGATGGATAATTATCTTCATTTTCGTAGTTTTCAACACAACGTTTCAGCCGATATATTTTCTCGTCTACCTAGTTGTCTCTGGAGTTCTGGAATGACGTTTTTTTTCTCATCATTCCACATTTTTTGACCTTTGTTTTTTCATTTGGCCGGAGAAAATATAAACATAAGTTTGAACGAAAACTATGAACATGTTATTAGTATTTCTGTAGTCAGATGGACGCATTACTACAAATTAGTAAATATCTCAACTAACAGCTAACATTTAAATGGTGCCTTAAGCTATAAAATTTCTATAAAGAAATATTTCTCCGAGAATTAATCTTCCGAATGAACCTGCTAACACACAACATAACTCATTCCATAATAACACAATACACCCACTTGGCAAACGACAATCTTCTAACATTTTATATCGTATTATAGATCAAGTTTGTATTTAAAAATCTCATTACTCTTCTAATATGAGTTCGGTCAAAAATGTACATTGTTGAAAGCTTTTATCTTCTTTTACAATGGTTTATTCACGCCCACCCTTTCGCCTGTTGACAGTTGCAACTAGTATTTATTTGGTAACGTAAGAGTAATGAAATTTAGTTTATTGTATTGAATATAGTAATTTTACGATTAATTTATAGTTGGAATTGATATTGTTGAACTAGATTGGGAATGTATTGTTGGGGATGAGTGTTCTATGACTATGAATTGTTAGGGCTGTATATTCCATAATTCATTGCTATGAATTGTTCGGGTGAATTGTTGGGGTAAACTTTATATTGTTATCAATTTTTGGCTATAAACTATTGAAGGTTAATTGTTGAGGATGAATTTGCTGGATCCCGTTCAAAACCCCACAAATTTAATTTTTTCAGCTTATTCTTAGTTACATTGATTTGCACAGCAATAGCCTGACCGTACTACATCAAAACCTGCACTGATCGAAAATCGCACTATTCAAGGTATTAAATGCAGAGAAAGTAGTTCATTCATTCGTTTTATAAAAAAAATCGATAATATCTAATCACTTAGTTCAGAAATACAAGAGTAACCTCCCTTGTCGGATCGGTGCGAATTGAATCCCCAGAGCTTCAGCCGAGAGTAATATTTTGCAAGCATAGAAAGATGTTTCTTTTGAGAAGATAATCTGGACTATTAACCCAACAGAAGACAGATATTTCCCCGGAGGGAAAGAAGATTAAATTTGTTCAGGCTCTTTGCAAGAGGATTACAGTAAATAAAGTTAAATAGAAAACATTTCATTTTTCATTTAATCACTTATTTGGCTGACCGTCTTTCTTTACCGCTCTCAGTTCTGAGATTCTCTACTCCATGCCTGTCCATTCAGGAATAGAAATGCTTGTCACTCTCAAGTGACGTGTCCAGGGCAGATGAAACCTGGCGGAGCTCAACCCTCTCCAGGCTCTGATTAGAAAAAAACAACCCCAAAACGATACATATATATTCTAATCTCTCCCGTGTCTGTCTGTTTGTCTGTCTATCGGTCCGTCTCTCTATGTATATATTTGAAGTCCTGCTTACCAAGAGCGGTAAAGGACAAGTCTTTACAATTAACATAAACTGTCCAATCTGATGATGTGTGTATAATGTTGGCAAAATGGGAGTATGCATATATACCCGAGTATTTATGCCTATGACCGCTGAGTATAGAGATGAGCAATTCAAGAGCACGCTCATACACACACACACACACACACACACACACACACACACACACATATGCATATGTATATATGGAATACTCACACCCTGTGGTCTGATCATAGGTCAGCCACAGTGGCAAACCTACAATCTAGGGGTACTGCTTCTATTCGTGCCACCTCAGCAGACCATATACAAACCCTTGTGTTGAAGGGTGGGGTCAGCCCTTGACAAATTACACTTCATTTTAAAACTTCATTGCTCGGGCCGTAGGGTTATTCAGCACTCAGGCCCTGCTCTCTATGGCCCTACTGTTGTGGATCACCCTTTCAAAAATCTTCGTTCATGGAGTCAAGCCATTCATTCATTCATTCATTCATATATATACATTTCGGAATTTTTTTCCCTCGATGATAATAATCGAATGCAACTAATCAACTCAGAAGGTGTGAAAATCATATATTTGTGAAATTCCAAGTGCCATATTTTGCCTGATGTTAGGAAAATCTTAGAAGTGTCTTTGATGTTTATTGGCGCTTTGTTTCTTGTGCAAACAGTCAACTGTAGTACGTTGTTTACAAAGATAAAATAGCTATTTAGAAATAGGATTTGACCAAAATTAGTCAATTCAATGATTACTTAAAAAGTTTTGAAAAAATTTTTTACCCACATTTTTCTTACTATTCAAGATATAGTGAAAGATACATTAGCTTACAGCGGGGTCTGTTACTTGCAAACTGAGTTCAAAGCCCGAGTAGGTATTCAGACGCATTTCTTTATCGATATGTAATGAAAGTACATTCAAATCTACGTGCGACAAATGGGACAGCTGAAGTACGGATGACACGAAAAAAAGGACAAAATATGATATTACCCACAACATCAAAACTATATTCTAAACATTAAAACATCGTCATACGATGGGCAAGACTTTACTACTACTACTACTACTACTACTACTACTACTACTACTACTACTACTACTACTAATAATCCATTAAGTGAATCATCGTTGAATGTTCATCAGGAAAAGCGATACTCATACCCCCAAAATTGTTTTTTTCCGCAAAATGAAAAGCATTCTTCCCCGAATCCCCAAAATCATTCTGGATGGTGTCTACAGGGTGTATTCATGCGCATTTGCAGAGTTATAGACCAAAATATGTAAATACAAGATCTACAGAGTCCCTCTAATAAGAATAAAACAAAAAGCAACCTTCGAAATGCTCCATTGGATCCAAAAATATCATTTTTCGTTAATGTCTAGTAGAGTACTCACGCAAACTTGCAAGCTTCCATGCAAAATGGTGTGTATGGTAGCGCTGACACAAATTAAAAAAAAAACATTAAAAAATCCCTAAATCTCAAAAAAAGTTTTCAGAAGATATTTAGAATTTACAATGATCTATACAAAATGCTTTGTCCGTTAGCGGAGACGCACAAAAAAATCTCATGAAAAATAACATCCTTTAACTTAAAAAAGTTCTGTCTTCAAGATATTTGTATAAAGCAAATCAAAGATCCGAGAAAATTTCTTTAAGAAAAAACAAAAGATGAAGCGAATCAATCCCCCCCCCCCCGCCAAAAAACTATGTAAAGCATCGTTTTATCATAGCCGATAACCCTTTTTTCAGATATTTGTTATTGCAATCGTGTGAAGTTGTTTCTTGCAGATGTTGCCAAATCTGTAAAAATCCAAAGAAACCTGATTTCATTTAGCGACAGGGTTGCTAGACAATTGGAGACGTTTTTTGGCCGAAAACATGCTAAATATTGCCCTGAACGGCCAAATGTTCGAATTGCAAAAGAGATTGCAAAATTGCAGTAGACATAAAGAAAAAAATTTATTAAAAGTATTACAACAACAAAAGGAACTTACCTCAATCAAACCTATACTTCAAAGTTGAGCATGTGTCTCCAATCATTTAAAACTATCGACTCCTTCACACAATCCCTGATTCCTCATCGACCTCGAAGCATGAGACAAAAACAACAATATCTATACTATTAATAATGACTCAGTAGACGTAAAGTTCTGTTTCATTTCAGTTTATTTCGTTTTTTCTTTTTGATTAAAAAAGAAAAAATACAAGCCTTACTGCTGCAGGATCATCCCCAATTCCTACTTATATTCTGTTATGATTACTACAACTTTTGTATTGTATATAGAACAGATAAAATATATCTTTTTAGTTAAATGTATTTATTTATCAGAATGAAATAAACCTTCGCATGCCTATAAGATATATTTTTTGGTAAGTAATACACGTCAATTTTGCTCAGTCGGTATGAGACCAGCCTACCAATCAGTTACTCGTGGTATAAAAATCTCTACTTCCCTGAATTTGGAAGAGATTGTTCTTGTTCTTGTTACGGTAAAAAAACAAAAACAAAACAAAGTCAGCACCAGACTTGGACGAAAGATTTACAAAATATGACCAAACTGAAAAGTTCATGGCCAGGTGCTTTTAAAAAAATCCAGAATTTGTCAAATTTAGCCATAAAGTGGCTCAAATGGCAACTATGTTTGGCAATAGTCATATTTTGGACAAGATAATATCTGAGAGGAAGATTTAAATTTTAATTACATTCCTTGGCAACATCAAAGACAGGATAATCTCCCAAGTTCAGAATAATTCCAAGAAGTCCCTGGAGGAAGAAATTGATTTCAAACTATCCACTCTTGTTAACTCAGGGGCAAATCCAGAATTTTGAGCCAGGAAGGGCCCAATATTTCTTAAATATATTTATACTCCATCTGTTTAATAAGACAATAGATATAATACAATTTTTGTTTTTGTGGTTTATTTATGATAACTTGGGATTTTTCATGTTTTTTTCGATCAAATTTCTCCGTGTTGTTTTAAAAAATAAAATCTAAATTGTGCTTTGCCCATGCAGGGGGAGGGGTTGCTGACCTCAGGACCTTCCCTTTTGGCTCACGACTTTAACACCAGGATGAAAACTACAGCGAGGTAAGTAAGTATTCAATCCCTTTCAAAAATACAGTTTAATACGAAAATTGTGACATTTCTCATGGTTAGATCTACCAGGAAGTAGCTTCCAAAATGATTAACCATGTTAGAAACAACAAGCCTGGCTGCTGCAGGGTCAAACTCCAACTTCTATTCTGACTGAAGACGGTGAGTCCAATTCTTATAATTTATAAAGAATAGATTAAAAAAATATAAGTATACTTTTTTCAGTACAAAAAAAATTATTAGAAAGAAATAAGTTGCGTATTTCTAGCATAAATTTTCACATGTATGTAAGGCTGATCACTTTTGTTCAGTCGGTAAAATATTCGATTGTCAATCATTTTGTCATGGTTTCAAATCATAGTAGGGGAATGTTAACTTTTACTCCCCTAATTTTGGTGAGAATTGGTATTGTTGATCTTGTTACAGTAAAAAAAAAACCAAACAAATAAAAACCAAACAAACAAAAAAAAAAAAAAAAAAAAAAAAAAGAAAAAAACAAAACAAAATCAACTCCAGACTGGAGTTTGATAAAAATTCAAAGATTTCGACTAATAAAAATATGATGAACTTTCCATCAAAGTCAATAAATAAACAACCGTAGTGTCACAATTTGGAGTTATGTAAAAAGAATTCAATGGAAAAATAAATATGGTCAGAATAAATTCTATATGTGAAATTCCTGGCATTTTCCAGTGGAAAATATCTAAAATAGAGCAAAAGAAAATACGTAGAATTTGGAGAATTTACATAACGACCCGGCCAAAATAAGAAATCAAAAAGATCGAAAAGCTAAAAAAAATAACAACAAAACAAAACAAAACAAAACATTTTAGGAGTTTAGTGGAGTACTGATGCCAATTTTCAAGTCTGTTGACGAGAGGATATGGCCAGGAGCGGTGGAACATGAAACACACCAACACACACACAAAGACACACACACAAACACATGCAAATATAAACAAAGATTTAACCATTTGATGGCTCCTGTTGTTCAGTTTTGATGTACTTTCTTGGAGAGATTAAATACGTTTTTCTATTTAATAAGCGATATTATTCAATTACATTTTTTGAAATCTTGAAATTTTTGTGTATACAACTACAACTACTACTTATTATTATCATTATCATTATTATTATTATTATTATCATTATTATTATTATTATTATTATTATTATTGTTGTTGTTGTTGTTGCTGCTGCTGCTGTTGCTGTTGTTGTTGTTGTTCGAAGCGTGTTGTTTACAAAAATTGAGATAGATCTGACAGAAATATAGAGTGGCAGCTTTTGTAAATGATGTATTTTCCTCATAGGAGAGCGCTGAACTTTTTCTTCAGTGCTCTAGCCGAGATGTTACGGTTGTTCATCATTTCACTTTTCAGAAGCTTGTCAGTACTAGATGTCTTCTTCTTCCTCACAGGACCGATTTTCCGCTTGGGAGTGGAACCTTTTATCAGCTTTCATCAGGTCGTAAAATGCCTTACTCGTATATATCTGCACCACAAGAAGCACAGAAGCTCCTTCGTCGAGCTGGGCCAAGGCATTAGACTTCTCTTCAGTTGTAAGCTTATGCTTTTCCATGACAGCTCTCAGAAGCGGAGTTGCAGCTCTCCAAAAGCAGCTAAAAAAAGCAAAAAATCTGACAGATCGAGTGGTCAATAGATGGACAGTTCTTGGTGCACTGACACCAATTCTGCCTTGGTGCAAAGTCTAGAGATGTCGGTGTCTGATTCCCCCCCCTGCCGTTTAGTTGGGAGTGAAATCAAGTTAAACCCAGACATACTTTTGCTTATCTAGTTTTATTTAGATTTAAAAAAAAAAATGTAAGCATCCGTTGTATATTTTGAAGGTTGTGGTGGATAGTTATTTATTTCACAATATCTTTAAAAATCAATCCTGACTCTTCTTTAGAAAATTAGGTTGACGACATTTGGAGATCAGTGTACTTACGGTTGATCAATTTCTCTCCTGAACACCAGACAAACTATTAAAATTTCTCCGAGGAAAAAAAGTATTTTTCTAGTTGGAATCTTCTTGCTGTCGAGCAGGACGTGAGCGTCATGTGGGGTCAATGGAGGCATCATGTTTCAGATAGCTTCACACACACACACACACACACACACACACACACACACACACACACACACACCACATATGTATGTATATAGGTAAAAAAAGTAAGGAAAATCCACACTTGTTGGAGATTATTAGATATTTCATAAATTCGATATTTTGTAAGGGGTGATGAGTCAATAATTGCATTTCTCTGCCCAAATAATATCCAACAAGTGTGGCCTTTTCATTACTTTTGACTTATCTCTTGCATTGCATTATTGTGTAATGCTAGTACACATGCACACACACACGCACACACACACACACACACACACTCACAAACACACACACACACACGCATATATATATATATATATATATATATATATATATATATATATATATATATATATATATATTATTAGCAAAATAATATCAAGAGAAAATAAAATACCATCGAAGACAAACAAGGAGAGGGATTCGAGCCAAAATTCCATGTAATAGAAGCCAACAAATTTGAAGTATCCAAGAGAGAATCGAATAACGCCGCCGAAAGGTGATACTATCACGCGGTCCCCATAACAACGAATTTATTACTGCAGTTATTCTCAACGAGGATAATATCACCCACAAGGGGGGCGAAATTTGCTGAGGGGACGATAGATTTTCCCATACAATTTCCCAATCATGATAAAGAATCTGTCAGTGAAAACATCCAAGAGGAACTTATTGAGCTCAAATGCAATAATGAATGCAAATATAAATTTGAAAGAGCAGGAGAAACTAAATAATGGCCGTCAAATACTGCTAAAGAGCTCAATTCAAACATATGGTCTGAAATGGCTAAAGAACTGTTGTGCTTACGAATTTCATATTTTGTTGACGTGGCTTTAGTGAATACAATATAATATTGACAAAGAAAATAAGCAAAGGTAAGTAAAATGTCAATTTAGTTTCATTTAGAATTTAAAATTAACTAAAAGGGTGCGATAGGGAGAAAAGGTTGAGAATAAATGCACTAAGTGGGGCCTGAGAGGCTCACAATCTTGTCTCTGGCATAATCCTTTCGAGTTCTAGTCCAGTTAAAAATATGATGACTTTCAAAGCAGATAGAAAATCCTTAAATTGGTGTAATATAAATTTCCTATTTTGGGGGTCAAGAGCATAGAGAAACCCATTCCACTTTAAGGGGTCAAGAGGGAATGAGAAAACTGAAAACCTTTGTCCATTTTTCTCTGTAAATGTTTTACCCAGTGTAGACGGGTACTTGAGCTAGTATAAAATAAATTGTGATGGCATTTTCGATTTTAGCTGGTTGACCATCGTTCCGATAATAACAATGACTGTGCTGTCATCGGTGGTTCACTGCAACCTCTGCGTGAATATTTTTCAAAGTGCTTGGGTCGTTACACAGGGAAGATCCCTCTCTCTCGTCCTCCAAGGTCGTTTTTTAGTAGTACAATGAGATGTCACAACGAGCGCCCTTTTTGGCTGCAGTACTAATCAGATAGGAGTTTACCGCCAGTCTGCCTAAAGGAACTCTACTCTTGGCTTGAAATCAGAGTTATTCATTTCTTACTCTGTTAAAGAGCCCAGTCTACACTGGGTCCATTTACATGTACGCAGACTCGGTCGTTCTTTTTCCTCAGAGTAGCTTCCTCTTGGTTGGACTGCCGTACAGGGCAAAAGAGCTAAACATGATATAATAGCACCGACCAAAACTCGAATTCAAATCGCTGGTTCAGTTTTCTATACCGGAAACCGTTACAACACTTTGCAACTCCAAAGAGAGATAAGACGTTGGATTTCCATTAATTGTATCGCGTCTTACCAAGCAAAATTTGGGATACTGAGTTAAATGTAAAATCTGAACACCAACATTAACCAAAAAAGTAGAAAAATGCAAATTTTCAGATTTCAATGTAATAAAAATTTGATTTAATCAAAACATGGATGAAATGTAGAATTTAGACCCCTTTAAAGAATATTCGGCAGTGAATTCTACATTTCATCCTTGTTTTGATTTAAATTGAATTAAATTTTGATTAAGGTGTAAACAGAAAATTTGTGCTTTTAACTTAAATCAATTTTGGAGTCCGGATTGTAAATCTAATCCTGGATACTGTCTATTTTACAAGGCTATTAAATTTATTAATCGACGTCAGCACCGCCTAATCTTACTCTATTTCATTGTGGAGGACAATATTAGAAACCCTTAACCAAAACTATCACTGTCAACCAAAAACTGTCAACATTGATCTCTTGAGTGATTCTGGCTATCTATCTATCTATCTATCTATCTATCTATCTATCTATCTATCTGTATAATGTTACAAGCCTCACAAACTGAGCTAAAGGGCTGAATATTTAAAGTTTTACTTCATCTTATGTCTAAAAATGTCTGTTTTTTATTTTTCAAAATTACCCGCCTAAATAAGGTTTTTTTTGTTCGGGGCTCAATTGACAAAGTAAGTTTATGCTAAATTGGTTCCTTAATTTGTATCCAGTGCCCATTTTTTAGCGATCACTGTTCAACAAAAGGCCAGAAAAGCAACTTATTCGTTGATCATCCCTATTTCTACGTTATTCAATTGATCACCTTCAACGTGACATGCAGTCAAAATATGTTGGTTTCGAGACAGTTTCTATCGAGAGACTAACCAGACCTGTTGTAGTAGTATTCGCATTCTTCTAATAAAATAACAATCTTTTTTCCCCCCGGAATGTTTTCAAAGACTCGACAGAAAAGGGGAAGAATTGCTGCAAAACACTAATTTGCTGAATGCGTCGGACAAGATAAAAGCGAAGGTCTAGTAATAAATGGAGGCCGACACGGTTATCTGCCCCTTGGGCGATAGAGTTGAGTGAATGAACGTCTAATGAAGATTTGATGAAATATTTGAATTTGATAAAATTTGCTATATTTTTAGACAATCGAAGTGTGAATGCTAAGTTGAATTGCGTCCAACACAAACAAATTGATTGGCTGAATTTTGTATTGTTTATAAGAGGGAGAAGGAGTAGAAGAAAGAAAGAAAAGTTTGGAAAGGAGAGAGAGAGAGAGAGAGAGAGAGAGAGAGAGAGAGATGGGTTGGATGGAAATAGAAAGATAAGTTCGAGAAGAAGTTAGAAAAAGGAGGGTAGGAAGGAAGAAAGGAGAGGTTGAAGAGATGAGGGAGGGAGGGAGGGATAGAACAGGAGGGGAGAAGTGGGGTTAGGATTGAAGAAAGGGGAGATTGAAAAGAAAGAAAGAAAGAATGGATGTGAGGAAATAAAAAAAATGAGAGTTTGAAGAGAAAGGAAAAATAATAAAGAGAAATTGAAGAGAAAGGATGGAAAGGGGAGCTTGGTTGGAAGAGAGGAAGGCTGGGTAGGATATAGGAAAAGAGAGAGGAGAGAGGAAGAGAAGTTGGGATCAAAGAAAGGGTGAGGGAGGAAGAGAGGGTTAGAGAGGAGAAGAACAAAGAGAAGTTTGAAGAGTAAGTGGGAAGGGGGGTAAGATAGAAAAAAAGAAAGAGGGTAGGGAGGGAGAGATGGAAGAAAAGAGACCAATAAGCCTGACTGATGCACGGTCAAACTCAATTCCTACTTTATTACGACTGAAGATGGTTACTGTAACTTTTGTACTGTGTATATAATAGATAAAATCGTAGATATGTAAAACATATCAATTTGGCTCAGTCGGTAAGAGATCTGGCTACCAATCAATTGGGCATGGTTTCAAATCATTTGAAATGTTAATTTTATGAATGTATTTATTTATCAGAATGAAACAAGCCCCTGTATATTTCTAAAAATGATTTTCGAAAAGTAATTTCTGACTTCGAAATGAAATTGCAAAGCAAAGATAACAAAAAATAACATCGGAATGAATTAACCATGATAAGATATGTATAATAAGTAGAATTGCACAATAATCTAGGGCTAGTAGCTGTGGAAACATGAGATTGATGCTTTTGGATGGTGGTGGTCATAGTGGATTGCGTGCAAAGTTCACCACTGTTCGATATCAACTTGCTGGCGGTGGTTTACGAAAATGGTATGATCATACTTTACATCACGTTTATATAGCACCGAGAGTAGAAACGCCAATAAGTAATCACTAAACTTATCGTAGTCTGAAACAAAACTCTAATAGTTGGATACATGGTGAAGATCAAACTCGCTATACTGGAGAATTAGTCTACAAGATTACTAACTGTTACTCTATTGTGATGTCCATCATTTGTCTTTCATTCTTGCAACATGGCCTGCCCATTGCCATTAGGGTTTTTTAATAAACATGGATCCCCAGAGATCACATAAGAAACCGAGGCCGACAGAACACAAGATAGAGAGATGAACTTGTGCAAATTAAGGACATACTGGCTCCGCGATGCCCATGATAGGGAATTGTGGCGGATCCTGAGGAAGGTCTATGTCTCACGACGGACATTAAAAGACTGATGATGATGATGATGATGATGATGATGATGATGATGATGATGATGATGATGATGATGATGATGATGATGATGATGATGATTCTATTGTAGGTCACCAGGCAGGTTACTGATAGAGTAGAATAATTAACAGTTGTAAGACACAAAGAAATCTTTGGTTTGACAAAGACAGAAAATGGTAGCCGCTTTAAATTTGTCTTTGACTTGCTTGAAAAAACGTTATCTTTAGAGCGTGAACAACAGGTATTTTAAGAACGGTATCTTAGAGGTTAACTATTTGGTGAACCCTTTTCAATAATTAAATTTTCTAGAGAACCCCCTCAAAAAAGAAATTTTCCTTCCACATATTTACAAATGTATGTAACTACTGGATTTTGAATTTGTTTATGGAATTATCCAAATGTGTATTAAATGAAATAGAAAATATGTATTCGATTGGAAAAGTTAGAACGAAAATTACCTTAGGAAATGTAGTCATATGAACGACTACTGACTGAACAAAGTCCGTGACACTTAAATAACCAAGATGTTTCTATTTAGATAGTCAGAATGATGTTATTTTTTGTTATATAAAAAGTTCTGGTCTTGTTGAAGACATAAAACAAAGAAATGTTAAAGCTGTCAAGGAATCGATTGTTTATGTAATGAAGATTTTTTAAGTACATTGCGAAAATGTCACTTAGAACCCCTGGGAAGGTCACGAAGAACCCAGAGATTTTGTGGAACAAAATTTGAATAGTGCTGTCTTTAGGCAAGAATAAATCTACATCTTTTATTTTCATTATTGCGTTAATATCTGATCAACGTTGTATAAAACCCAGCCATTTTTAACCATTTAAAATGGCTACCGTCTTCTCACTCCGTCAAACCAAAGATTGCTAACGCTAATTTGAAGCAACAACTTTAGTCTATTCCTGACAACTAATAATGAACGTGTCGCAGAAACACCAATTGGGATGAATGATTGTGATGAGTCATTAGAAAAGAATCCTGTAACTAATAACGGGGACAACTGCCCCCGAAACAACCGTCCCCAGAGACAGTGATGGCGAAGTTATGACACGTGTGTCAACAGTGACACGCCGTAGGTTTTTGAATGACACACGACAGATTCATTTCATTATCCTAGTTTTATAAGTATATTTTGAAATTTCAAGTAATATTTCATTAAACTCACGGTTTAAATAAATATTAATAGATATATAAGAAAAATAGACCGAGGTTTGCCATCATTGCCACAAGACAGCAGCCTCCCCAATAGATGACTCTTGACAATATGCCCTCCAGACAATGTCTGCATGGGTTTGATCATTCATTTGGCCAACCATTTCATTTCTACAAACTCAACTTTGGCTTTACAGTTGCTATGCTATTATTAAGGGACAATTATCAGCGGGCGATTATCTACGAGGCAGTTGTCTTCGGACCAAAAATAAAAATGTGGAAAAGACACAAAGATACTTCTATATTAAGAAACTATGGCTAATTTTGAGTGACAGAACAAGTGAAAACATGTCTGATTAGTCATCCAATCGAAAACGTCATGTGATGCCGTATTGGGGTGACTAATTAAAAATTGGAAAGGGGGGGTGACCAATGAAGTTATTTCTCTCACCTTTGCTGGGCAGTGATCACTAAAGAAGTCCGAGTTTTCAAAAAATTTGCTGGACGCAAACTAAAGGATCACTATAACATAAGCACTTATTAAAAATCGACCCCCCCGAAAAAAACATCCAGGGGGTAGGGGGGCTAAACTCCCCCCCAAATAAACGTTATTCCTAGACGTAATAAGGAGTGAATGCTTAAATTTTCCTGCCCTCTGTAGCCTTCACACGTGGTATATACACTGCCAACCACTAAGCCTAAGCTAAGTTGACAGTTCAGGTGACAGTTTTGGTTGACGGTATCTAAAAGGACACACCGATACTTCTATTGCTAAGAAAGTATGGCTAATGTTGAGTGGCAGAAGAAGTAAAAAATTATACTGGGAGTGACAAATATAATGAGCAACTCTCCATATCAATTATGCAAAGTGTTATAGCGATGGGCGTCGTCTTTAATCTAATTTCTCTTTGAAGAAAGCTGAGTAAACGAAACGGAGAATTAAAGAAAGCGTCCGTTGGAGTTTCTTTCATCGATTTCCTAAGGGATTGTGAGAAAGATTAATCAGTACTCAGCAGGTTTGCCATATTGGCTATTTTATGGCCAAATTTGACAAATCTGGCTTTTAAAAAAGCCTTTAGCAATGAACTTTTTGTTGTGTCATATTTAAATTTTGGGCTTTTTTGACTTTGTTGCAGTAATTATTAAATACATTCTTTTCTTTGATGTGCAGTGGCGTTTTTTTTAATCGTAGCTTTACTCAGGCTTCTCTTGTTAAGTTGTAATAAAAATGTAACTAAAAAATTAAAATGAATGATTATTTACAATACTTCATCTAATAAAGAGAAAAAAAATGAAATATTTGTTTTTATGAATAATTTCAGTCATTTTTGGTTCTATTTATAGTGATTTTACCCAGATCTGACGATCTGTAAACTATGGTTTGCGAACAAGTCTGGCAGGAGCATTGACACTCGGCGGAGGGAGGGGGTATATCTAAAATCTGTGGGACAATTTTGGTAAAAAATAGCCCCTTCTTTATTTCGTTTTTCTGAAAGAACAAAAACTCTAAGTAAACCACATTTGTTGTTCTAACTGTTTTACAATGGTCAACAAAAGTATCGATTCTTCCCCAATAATAGACAGAGCTCTTCTGGTCTCGCTAGTAGAGTCAAATTATGATAGTACAGGGCCTGTTGCATATGTTATAAAGGGACCCTAATTCAAGTTATTAGTCATAAATATTAAAACATATATATCGTCCACTTTTTAAGTAATTAATTTTTTTTTGCTTTGTATACAGCCAGATAACACGACAAATCAGACTGACATTTTTGCAATAGTTTTATTTTGTGGTATTCCCACATATTCTACGGTCAGTCTAGTTGAATAAAAAAAAATTAAGTACCGTTATATAACGACAGTTTTACTGCCCAAAACGACAAATGCTATGACGTCACAGTTCTAAGCCCGCTGATAATAAAAAAGTCAACAGCAGAGTTCTTCCTTGGTATGAGACACCACCAGTGAAACATTCTTGAATTTCAGGAATATTTCGTATTCAATCCAGTTTTCCCGCCCACATGACTAATACGACATATCTACCAGAGAAACCTGTATTCTTCATTGATAAATGTAAATTACTCTAATTTGCAGTAATCATGTTCATCAGTTTCCTTACCGCAGAAGAAAACCTTTTTTTGTTCTTTTCTTCCAATGTCACGTTATCTAAATAGCCATTCCATTCAAGCGAAAGAATAGGTATTTAATTAGTCTCCATTTCTCTATGAGAGTTGGTCTGATGTATCTCATTCGCACACTTAAGCATAAACATTTTTTCTATCCTTTGACACTTACATATATCGAAAGTTTATTCGATATAACTCCTAGGAAGTTTCCATAGAATAGGTTAATCCTTTCCATTCACTTCCCAAAATATCTATTCTGGAAGTCTCCAACATTGTAATATTACCCGAGGTACATCTCATGTTAAATGCATGTGAATTCATTATTTCTAGTATCAAAATAGCGTTAATTTTACAATGTATAACTGGAAATTTATTTTAATATTCACGAAACATTCAATTTTAAGGTTCAAGGGAAGGAACTACTTGAGCATTTGTATCTATGTGTCTGCAATAATGAAGTTAAAAGCCATTGATATGTTTTTTAATTAGAAAATTGTACACCATGAAATCGTTCAGGTACAACGGGAACAGTGTATCTGACATACCAAAATGGCGTCGTAATTTCTTTTTGAGGCATATCCAGAGATTTCTAACATTCTTGGTATCTGATAAAGAACAAATCAATGGCTTTCAACGTCATTATAGTATTAATATCTGATCAATACGCTGTATAGTTATACGTTTTGGAGCTTTTGTATGACTTTTTGGAGCCTTTTATAGCGATATTCAACTACCATATTTTTTTACTTCTGTAGGACCAAGAGTTACCATTACTTCCAATTTATGCCGTGAAATTAACATTAACAAAAAACTGTATAAAAAATATCTTCGACGTACTGCGTCTCATTTTAATTTGTAATTTTGCCTTGGGACAATTTTGTATTTTCAAAATAGGTTTTTCATTTGCTTCCATCAGACTGCTGCCTTGTGCTTTATGATAAATTGAAGCGTCAAAAAGTAAAAATTATTGATTTTTATTGATTTTCAATTAACCATTTTAAGTGCATCTTCACGATTCGAATGTAGATTCTCGAACCACGTTTTATGGACAAAGTATTGAGGCAGACACACGTCGATGCTGGAAAATCTTGAAAACATTCAACGATTCCACTGAATCAATTTTGACTACAATTTGAACTCGTCTCGATTTCAGGGGCAAATCGAGGATTTTTAGCAAGGGGACGTCCGAACGGAAATATTTTCTAAGTAGGTGAGATCCAAATATGAAAATTCGTATTTACAAATAGATATATGAAAACCCACCCTCGCAAACCAATGTTTTCAAGGGTCATGTTTTTTTTAAATTATGAAATCTCTTTATCTGGATATTCAATTAAAAAAAAAAATATGTGCGCGTGCACGTGTGTGTGTGTGTGTGTGTGGGGGGGGTCAAGACATCCCCAATCTGCTCGATTTGCGCCTGAATTTTTAGATGCTTGTATCAAAACTCAACTCAGACTGTCAATCTAAGACAGAGAACTAACAGCGCTAATCGGATATAAAGAATGAGCTCTCGGTGAGATCTGAACTCACGTCAATCTTACTTCCTTGATGGCGGAGAGCGACGGCTCGAGTCGAGTTGTGATAAAAACAACTACAAATTAAGTTGGAGCTTAATAGAAGTCAAGATTAATACAATGGATTACAATACTTTATCCAATCTTAAAAGAAAGACAGAAAAAAAGAAAGAAAATAGAGTAAACTGGGAAAAGGAAATCCGAAAGAGGAAGGAAGGATGAGAGAAAGGGACAAAGAAATAAAGAAAGATAAAAATAAGGGAAGGATGACAAAATGGAAAGAAAGAAAGAGAAGAAAAGAGAAAGGAATGAAGCAAAAGAGAAAGGAGCGGCGTGAGACTAAAAAATCACTGAGAGCGCATAAATCTGTCAACGACACTGTCAGAGAAAGTGATTGCCCATGGATCCGCCACAAAATTTTATCACCACTTCTGGGGCCCATCCCCACCTCTTCCCCAAGAATTCATTGAAATTTCAGAGGTATGGTATGGACAGACGTGGAGGGTAATGCATCATCATCATCATCATCATCATCATCATCAGTTTTTTAACGTCCATCGTTGGACGTAGACCTTCCACATGATTTGCCACAATTCTCTATCATGGGCGTCGCGGAGCTAGTATTTCCTGAATTTATCTAGTTTATCTCTCTATCTTGTGTTCTGTCGGCCTCAGTTTCTCATGTGATCTCTGGGGATCCATGCTGTGAGTCGTGATGTCCATCGGTTGTCTCTCATTCTTGCAACATGGGCTGCCCATTGCCATTTGAGTTTTTTAATATATTCCATGATGTCTTGGACTCCCGTGCATAAAAGTCCCCCAAATCGTCGGTAAATGAAAAGTATTGCGACAAAAAGATACAGAATGCTTAAAAAATGGCCAAGTAATTTTGAAATTTTCTTTTAAAGAGAACCAGGAACCTAAAAATGAAGGCCTATTGTTTTAAAGGATGAAAAAAAAAAAAAAAAAACTGGCAGAAAATGAAAGATAAAAAAAAATCACAGTTTTCAAAAGCAATTTAAATGTCGGGAGACGAACGTTAGGAAATAGTGCCAACCACACAAGAAAGAAAGAGAGATTTGTCGACCGGTAGAAAGAAAAAAAGAAGTAAAAGAAAATGTGAAAAAAAGGAATAAAGAATAAAAAAAACGTGAATGAGAGGAAAGTAAAGAAAGAAAGAAGAAAAAAGAAAGAATAAAAGAACGAGAGAAAGAAAATAAGGAAAAAAGGAGAAAGGATAACAGAACAGGAGAAAGAGAGGAAGAAAGAAAGCAATTGAAAGAAGAGAAGAAATGGAAGAAGGGTGATTGAACAAAAGATAGAAAAGGGAGGACAAAAAGAAATAAAGAGGCGCCAAAAATTGAGAAAGAAAAAAGATGGAACAAAAAGAATCGAAGAAAAATGGGAGACTTGGAAGAAATCTCAGTTTTTTAAAGTAATTAAAATGTCGAGAAATGAATATCGAGAAAAAGTGCTGTCAAATAAAAAAAAAAAGTCATATAAAAGTGTCTCACGGGGAAAATTTCAAAGACAAATTCCTCTAACACTACCGCTACCTTTACTGCTATTACATTGTTGGTGCGATTTCTAATACTGTTGGGGATAATAATGTTGTGGTTTTAATTATTGTCGTATTTGCTACTAATCTAACTACAGTGCATTATAATCCCATGAACTGTGACTGTCAAGAACTGTGGTAATTCAACAATGAATCTTTGTAATTTAAGAGAAGAACGTCAAGTAATTTAAGAAGGCGTTCGATAAAAACAACAAAAAAAAGAAGACCGTTTTCAATTTTCAATAATGCCTTCCCCATTAAACTACGGTCAGTGATAAAAACAAGTATCCTCAAATTTCTTTCCATTCTTATACTATGGTACATCAAGCTCTGATTTTGTGTATAAATGCATATAAAGTCCTACCCATAAAATTTAAGAATGCATTAAAAACAAACATATTTTTCAATTTCAAATAATGTCCAAGCCATTTAACTAAATTTAGCAATAAAAATAGGTATCTTCATATTTCACCCCATTCTTTAACTATGTTACATACAGCTGTATATGAAGCCCTAACTGTAGAATTTGAGGATGCATAAAAAGAGAAAGATAATATTTACCTTAAGATAATGCCTTGGCCATTAAAATACATTTAATGATAAAACGGATATCCTCTATTCCCACCCTTCTTTTAATCATGTTACACCTAGTGGTTGTTTTGTATATGAATGCATACAATATCCCACCGGTAAGATTTAAGAATGCATTAAAAACAGAAGGAAGTATCATTTTCAATTAAAATAATGCCTTAGCCATTAAACTACGTTTAGTGATAAAAACAAATATCCTCAATCTCTATCTTTCCTTCAAGTATGTTCTCGTCCAGTTCTGGTTTTGTACATAAATTCATATAAAGTCCTTCCCGTAGAATCGTACGTGGCGTCAATTGTTCTTTAATATTACCGTCTGATTTGCTCCAAAATGTAATCAATTCTTCCTTTGCCTTGAACTTGGCGATATTTTGTAGGTAAACAGAAAGATATAAGTGAATATATACACTCATTCCGACGTCGTGGACAGAGGTAAAAGGTGAAAAATCGAATCACAGTTACCTCACCTTCATCGTAGCTTAATGCAAACTGATTTTCATTTAGTTTTCAGTTAGTGTATGATGTTGGCGAAGGTATGCGCTCTCTGAATGCTTTTAGTTACAAAATGATTTCGAGTAAACCTATTCTCATGTACAATTTTAAAGTCTTATAGAGAAAGCAGGAAAGTTTTTAAATTATGTTCCTCTAAAAACGTGAATTTAAAAAAGCCTTGTCTCATATTTTGTATCTTGTGTGTCTGCCAAATACTTCGGAGAACGTGAGAGCTTTTTTATTAAAAAGTAACGGGGTGGGGGTAACCCTTGAATAGACACGAGAGATATTTACTGGGTTAATAATGATGGAGTGAAAAATGAAAATGTTTGAAAAGAGTTTTTTTTATCAGCAACTGTCAACCATAACTGCCATCAAACCTACCAACATAGGTTTCTTCAGTTTTCAATTTGGGATGGCTGGCTGAATCAGACCAATGGAGCTAGAGGGCTGACATGTTGAAATTTACTCTTCATTTTGTCTCGAAAAAATATCCTCCCAAATTTTCAATATAAGTTTATGCTCAATTAGTACCTTGGATAGCGCTCACATTTAAGAAAAAAAATCAGATTTTTGTAGTGATCACTGACCAACAAAAGCCGACAGAAATGAATTATTACTTGATCACCTTTTCCCCAATGTTTTAATTGATCACCTGCAACACGGCGTACGACCAGAAGATATCAGTCGCTCGGTGGTTTCTATTGAGTGACTAACTAGACCCGTTTTTTTTGAAAATTATTATTTCTCCAAGATGTGAATGACAGCAGAAGTTTTTATCGCAATTCGAAAATTCGACAACGGCAGGAAAAATGAGACACAGAAAGAAAAGAGAGAAAAACGGGAAAAGAAAGAAAGAAAAGGAAAAATGAAGGCGACAAAGATGAATAAAAGTAACAAGATAGATAAAAAAAATGCAAATGAATGATGAAAAATAACAATAATAGATAAGTAGGTAAATACAGAGGATATAAAATATAGATTTTTTCCTGACATTATTTTCTTTCTTTGGCTAAGAAACGAATTTTCTTCAATTCAGACATTTTTGAGTCATTTTCAGGAGTCTTTTCTCCCTTGTTTTCTCGAGGGTGTGCGTGTTTATGTCCATATAAACAAACTGTGTTATAGTTGTCGGATGAGAATTAATATCTACAGTTGTATGCGTGTACAATCATCAAGATCACACACACACACACACACACATACACACACACATATATATATATATATATATATATATATATATATATATATATATATATATATATATTTATACTTACGTATTAAAATATAAAAAATATATACAGGGTGTTTACAAAAAGAATAGACGGTTTCAAAAATTCATTAAAGCAAAACTCTTTAAGATATTAACACTCACAATACAGTTTTGTAGAGGAACACTTAGAGATTTTTTTACTGCAATATACACTTGCTCAATGTGTGAATCCTTTGTCACACGGCATATATAATGGCAGTTGTCTATTCCTCGCCAAACACGCGTTAACATCTTTTAATCTACTGCAGCAACAGATGTTGTGATACATTGTTTCAGATCATCTAAATCTACAAGGATGAAGGACGAATACATTATCTTTGACATATCTCTATAAGCAAAAGGTGCAAGCTGTTAGATCTGGACTTGGTGATGGCTAACGCATAAGTGACGTGTTGGTGGCTGTCGCTTGGCAAATCCAGCACTGCAGAAGATCCGCATCAAGGTTAGTATGAACTTGTTTTAGCCAGCGAGGCGGTGCATCGTCACTGCCTTCGTGTAGTGAAGACATCAATCATTTCTGTATCATCTCGAGATAAGAAGCCCCTGTTACAGTTAACGTATGGGTCATACACATCTCTAGCAGACATAACCCAGAGAACATGAATCTTTAGGGAATCTCAGACATGCTGTTGCACTAGGATTTTCAGAATTCCGTCTGCTGCCAAAAGCCTTTATTGCCAAACGTACGGCGTTGGTATGACGTTGATGTAATACACTTCAAGCGTTTCTCTACATAACTGTGCAGCGTGAGTGTGAATATCAAAAACCGTCAAGCAAAACTATAACCAAAGCTGCCATCGTAGGCTTCTTCAGTTTTTAAGCTGGTCTGGCTGATTGGCTATGTATGTAACACACTTTTAATGGAGCTAGAGGGCTGATGATTTAAACATTAACACTTTATCACGTCTAAAAAACGTTTTTTCTTGTTTCGAAATCGCCTCTCTGAATAGGTTTTAGGGGTGGGTTCAATTGACAATGTGGGTTTATGCTAAATTGATCCCTTTATTTGTGTCAGGCCTGTTTTTTTTTTAAAATTCAGATTAATTTAGTGATCACTTGCCAACAAAAGAGGGCAGCAGCGGCTTATTCAATGATCACTGCTTTTCCAATTTCTAATTGATCATCCCCAACACAGCACTCACCATAAACAACCTCAAATAGTTTTGGTTTAATAGATTCTGGAAACTTTCTATTTCTTTTGTAAACATAACATTTACACAGAAAAACACATGTATAAATCACACTCTTATAAAGCACTCTATTATAAAGCACACTCTTATAAAATACATTCTTATATAAAAGTTAAGTGCGTTAGGGTATGTTTTTTTTCTCTTCTTAAAATCTTTTTTAAATACATGGAACGGGCTGAATATTAGAAACCGTCCATTAAAAAGGTCTGATCAGTTTTTAAGTGATTCGGTTTGTCTGGCTGTCTATGCATGCATGTATGTGTTACGCGTACAGACCACACCAATGGAGCTAAAGGGCTGAAAATTGTCACCCACAACATGGTGCTGCAAGAAGACGTTGGTCAAGTGATAGCTTTTTGATGCGTCCCCCAAATCTATTACACGCTTCTTGGTCAGACGCTCGGTCGGTCTGTTGATCGGTCCGTTGGTCGGTCTGTCGGTCGGTCTGTCAGTCGGTTCCAGTTACGTTAAATAATGGATATTGGAAGGAAAGAAGAGGTATGATTAAAGGTCTGACGTCATCAACAGATGAAACATCATTAAAAGAAATTCTATTCTGATCATTTTAATTTTTTTTACCAGCTGCTAACGATACCATATATGAGAATCAATTGACCCAAAGAAAGACTAATTGCTCTCTTCCTCCTCCTACTACAACTACCACAAATGGTGAAAACATCCTTGAACGTATGGTTTTTGTCATTGAGCGATTAACCAGATCTTGTTTTATTTTTGATTTTTTTAAACACATTTTTTTTGCTTTGTTTTTAATAGAAACTCTACTTATACTATGCTGTACATATACTATACTTATATATTTGTACTTATTATTTTTGAAGCTGCAAAGGATTGACTACAGACAAAACAGCCGTCCAGCCCGATGATCAAGATCAGAGATACCAGATTTCGCCAGATGCAGAGATAATCTGGGATTTATCTCAGAGGCTTACCCTACGCAGGCATTGGCATAGCGCCGAATTTTGGAATTGAGCGAGTCTGGAGGCAGAGGCTCCATACTAGCCCCCTTGAGCGAGTTTGGGGGCAGAAGCTCAATACTAGCCCCCTTGAGCGAGTCTGGGGGCAGAAGCTCAATAATAGCCCCCTTGAGCGAGTCTGGGGGCAGAGGCTCAATACTAGCCCCTTGAGCGAGTCTGGGGGCAGAGACTCAATACTAGCCCCCTTGAGCGAGTTTGGAGGCAGGGGCTCAATAATAGCCTCTTGAAGCGGGCCCGACGGGTTCGACACTTATCCAATGATGATTAAGTATCCGAGGCATAGCCGGCATTAACTCCCTTTCTGGCCAAATCTAGCAACTATGGCCCAAATTACCGCGATCATTAGCTGCGTCTCTACCCAAGGACATAGAGAAAATACATCGGCAAATGTCTGCAATTATTACTACCATAGTGAGTTTGATCCTAACTCGGCACCCCACACATAGGGTCTTATACTAAGCAAACCTTGAGGAACGTATGAGATGCTACCCCAGAATTCGGGTAATTTGAACATGCGAACCAAATGTAGTACGGACTTTTCTAGCTTCTCTCAGTACTCTTTGTGAGGTTGTGCGTAAATAGCATGCACGGGACAACTTGAATGAAACAAGACTAGTTGCTGCAAGGTCAATTTCCACTTTCCTTCCCGAGTGAAGACGATTAATGTAACTGTGTATGTATAATAAATGAAAATATAGATATATATCTCGTTTTGGTAAAATATGTTCTTTTCATCCGTATCCGAGTGATATATTTTCGTTAATATCTAAAACTTGTCAATTTAGCTCTGTCAGAAAGACAGCTCCCTGGTAATCAATTGGTCGGTAGGGGAATGTGGATATAGTTTTAAAACTCCCATTTTTGTGAGGATTGTTCTTGTTACGGTTGTCAACTCCAGACTTTTTGCTTGAGTTTGACAGAAGATTTTGTCAAATTGTAGTTTGACGGATGGAACTGGGATTTTTTAAAATTGTATTTTGTGAGAGAAAGTGAGAATACACGACGAGGGAGCTCCCTGGCAAAAGTGAAACCTTCATGGCGGATGGAAAGAAAAAGAAAGGAAAGAAAAGGTCGTTGTTTTTTAATGTTTGGTTTTATCCATTGTCAGTGGTGAATCTCGAAGTGAATAGAAAAATAATGATGCATTGACAGAACAAATGAGAAATTCATCCTTAAATTATTAATGAGACCACATTAACACTCGTAGGAATATTGGAGGTTTAAAATATTAACAGCATTTTCTCTCTCCCTCTCTCTCTACCTCCTCTCTCTATCGATTTGTTTATATCTATCTCTGTTCATTACCTATCTATCTTTCTCAGTCTTTTCATATCTATCTTTCCTATTCACATCTCAGTCTTTTCATATCTCTACATCTATCTATCTATTTACGTAAATGGGTGTAATTTTAATAGGTCTCACCAAAAATAGACGACACAAAAACACTGTTTTTATTATGGCTGCGACAAAAACAATTGTAAATAGAAAACCTCTCTGGTTTTTGGCAGGAAGAAATTTTAAGTGTCAAAAGACGAGGAAGTTCTTTGTGGAAAGTGAAAGCTCTGGGGCAGATCGATACAGGAGCAAAGCTGAGTGACGGTGGCGGTCGGAGTTATTTGAAAACGCCCCCGCTCCCTGATGGAGGGAGGCTCCCCAAAGCTATATAAATTATAGTTCTCTCTCTATATATATTTGCACATACATGAATTGAATAAATAATAATTCAGCCTCTTGGGTTGTTTTTCTCTATTTAAGTGATAGTGTATGTCTATTTGTTGCAAACATTCCTTCCTCATCAAATCTCAATTAGTGTTGGAGGGGCCCCTTTGAGGAGTGAAGACCCCCATATATATTCATCTCTTGCAACGCAATTGGACTGTGAAAAAAGAAATATTTTGCCGGATAAATGTTTATGTGTGCGCGAGTGTTTGTGAGTGTGTGTGTGTGACACAGAGAGAGAGAGAGAGAGAGAGAGAGAGAGAGAGAGAGAGAGAGAGAGAGAGAGAGAGAGAGAGAGAGAGAGAGAGCTCACATACATATAGAGAACAGAAGGAATAAAGAGAAGTAACTGAGAAAGAGGAAAGTGAGAAAATGAAATTGGCAGAATATTATATAAACAAGAGCAAGCGAGTGGGAAAGTGAGGATGAGAGAGAAACGAAAGAGAGAAGGGGATGGAAAGAGAAAAAGCATGTTTGTGGGTGTGTGAAAGAATAAAGAGAAAGAATGAGAGAGAGAGAGAGAGAGAGAGAGAGGGGGAGAAGGGAGAGTGAGAGTGAGTGAGGTATGAGGACAGCGAAAAAACGAAAAAAGATCTTGAAAGGTTAGATAGGGAAATAGAGAAACGAATCCGAAGGAGGAGGAGGAGGAGAGAAACAGAGAAAGAAAAACGGAGAAAGAAAGGGGGTATGAAGTGGAGGAAAGAGAAAGAAGGAAATAACGAGAAAGAGAGAGAAAGAAAAGTAGGGAAACAAGGCAGAACATACAAATTTCCATACATACTATACAGAATAGAATATAAAATCAAGTGGCGATGGAAAAAGTATTTGGTCGAATTGTTTCCATATTTAAATATGGTTTGCAATTACTGCTCGCAGACTTTCTTTGCAACCATTCACAAACCCTTCACAACATTCCTTTGAAATCTTGGCCCTCCCTTCCTGGCAAACGGCCTTCAAATCATCAACCTTTCGGGGGTTCCTCTAATGAATTTGAATTCTCAAGCTTCGCCATCAATTTTCAATTAAATTCAAGTCAGGAAATTGACTCGGCCACTGAAGCACTCCTATATTGTTCTGGACAAACCAGTTACTTTAGCTGTATGCTTCGGGCCGTTATCTTGTTGAAAGACCCAACCCTCTTCAAGCTCCAACTGTTGCACCAATGAGATCAGATCAACGTCCAAAAGGTTCCGAGGCATCGCTCCATTCTTCGCCCCTTCAATCATGTGATGTTCCCCCAATATCATTCAAAGACAAACAACCCAAACCCCGATAGTTTCACCTCTTTGCTTTCCTGTGGGGATGATGCTTTTTCGATCATAACTGCATCCTCTCCTTCTCTATACATGACGAGCTTGGTTGTGGCCCAAAAGTTGAAATTTTGTTTCGCGTTTCATAAAAGAACTTCTCTAAATGTTTACGAAGGTACTTCTTTCGAGAATCTTGGTGCCTTTTTTACCATAGGTGTTTTTCGTGGCGTGCAGGATTTTAGCCATTTTCTGTGGCTCATTACTAATATTTCTTTTGATAACATATCTTAGATCTCCTTTCGAGTTGCCATTGGATCCAGATGCTCTTATTTTCAACTAAAGTATTTGCAGTGTGATGCAAGATTTTAAAGTATTCCTGTGCAATTCATTACCAATAGTTATTTTAGTAACCGATATTCCAGCTGCTCTTAAATAGTCTTGGACCTCCTTCCAAGTTACCGTTGGATTTGCTTTGATTTCAATCATTTTTTTTGCTCGTGAAGAAGTCTTCCGTCGTGTGCCATTTCAAGAAAGTTTTCTGATGGTGCCAAACTTCTTCAATCTAATGAATAATTGATCCAATGGTATTGACAGAGACATTTAACATCATGGCAATGGCTTTGTTGTTCAAACCTACATTATGCTACTTGATCACACCATTCTTTTGGTTTGGTTAAGAGCTCCTTTCCTTTAACCATGGCAGCCTCGTTACAAGAAAGCAAAGTAACAAATGACGACTCTCATGGCACCGAACCAGAGTGAATATTCCAAAAATTTATATACAAGTGTAAAAAGATCTAGAGCTCCATTCCTTCTTAACATTCCTATTGTAATTTTTGATCGTGTACGAATACTTTTTCCACTATTACTTTTGTTTAAATTCTATTTTGCACTGTCTGTTTGAAAATATATATTTTCTTTGTATTTGTTTTATCAAAATAAATCACCTGTGTTTATTTAAAGTAGATACAAGCATCGGAAGTATTTTAAATGAATGTTTTTCAAATGTCAAAGTACTTCTTTCCCCACACAGTAGATCCAAAGTGACTAAGATAGATAGACAGATCTGTACAGACATAGATAGATACGAACAGACTGAGATAGATAGAAAGAAAAGAATTGATAGAGATAATTTGTTCCAATTTCCCCACACTGTCTCCTGATTGATTTATCAACTTCATTCGTCATTGTTGAGCCAATCAAAATTGTCGTCAAGATAAAAGCTGTTTCATTGCGCATGACCGGCACGCACTCAAAATGGTGCAAGTGAGAAACAAAATGTTCTCCTGATAATTGAGATCCAATCATAATTGTCTATTGATACTGTGTTGCAAATTTAGATGCTTTTCATCTAAATCTAGATGTTTTTGGTTGCGTCTAGATATCAGAGAGTGCTATTTGGTGTAGTAAAATAAGTAATATCTTTATTTATAGCAATAAACCAAGAAATGTGCTTAGTATACAGTGGCGTATGATGCTTTGTATCTCGGGTGCTACGGATGCACAAAAACGCAAAAATATTTTAGTGTCTGTAAGAAGCAAATTATTACCACGCAATATATCATTTTCTGACGGGTTATCCTCTGATGAGAGTGTGGGTCAAAAGGAGCTTTTAAGGATATATTTAAAAAACAAACAAATTTAAATCTCTGCATCCACTAATTACAGGAATCTTAACATCGTGCGCTGTTTATTTACTCACAGCCGAAGGGAATTCGGTCTGAGAATAGTTGCAATAAAAATAATAAAAAGATTAAGATATCATAACCGTAAAGCCTAACCCTAACACGAACGGTGACCATTTTGAAACGGGAAAGATAACAAACCTTTCAATGTATACAAGGCATGTCATGAAAGTATCCAACCATTTTGAATATCTTCAGAAGTGGTTGTGCAACCTTGATGTAACTTGACAACCAATCTGAGGGGACTAACCGCGCATGCTTGAACAGAGTGTTCCCGAGGGGTTACTCGGTCGACAGTGAGGAATCCTTGATTTGGCTTTCAGCAAGTTATTTCTGGCAAAACATCGCATCAATCGAATCCGTCAGATTTGGCTCCCTGATACTTATGGATTTTCCCAAAGAGATTTCAGACCTTGGACGGGATTAAGGAGATGGTGAGAGGACTTTGTAGACTGGGATATGTGTGTGTGCGATACTTTCAAGTGGACTAAGGTAACATTGCCCAAAGTAGGCTATTCTTACATCAACATTGATGGCTGGATACTTTCTAAACAGACTTCGTGCACACTGTTTGAAAACTACTATGAGACTACTATGCCTTTCGCTTTGGCCCAGTCATTGTCAACAGGGGGCAATATATCTTCCAAGAAGGTAGAAATAGAGTTGAGGGAGTCAATAGATTGTCACATACAAATGGGGTTTCCTTTAAAAAAGTCGTTCTTTTCTTTCATGTAGATAAAGTCAAGAAATAAGGGGAAGTAACTCCTATTCGGTGAACTGTAAGAGACGTAATTAAAAAGATATTTTCACTAGTGATTTTTGCTTCTGTTATCATGTGATTTCATTATTCAAGCATGGATAGGGCGCCTTGAAGCTCCAAATATCTGCTGTAAATAATTTAATATGAAATTAACTTGGCTTATCCGAGATAAGGCAGTATCTAATGAAAAGCAATGCTCCTTCTGGGAGATGAGGAGCCAAGCTACTTGATGCAAGTATTTAATTGGTTAAAGACATTGTCAACGGAGGGGGGGGGGTTAGTCAAGCTGAGGAGGCGATAGGTTTAGAGAATAGATAAAAGGGGGCATAAGGAAAAAGCTTGAGAAACCTTGGTTCAGTCGATGACGTCATATACTGTTAAGTGATTGGTTAAACTAAATAACGAATAGATCATATTTAACAACGATTTACGAACAATTGAAGAAATTTCTCTGTGTGTATGTACTGCGATTAATCCACAACTGGTCATTATACCAAGTTGACATTCGTCAGATATATCAGTCAGCACCCAGGGCAGTGCAGTGTCGAGTTTGAAGTTTTTTTTTCATCAGTAGTTCTCGAGAGATGTAGAAAATAAAAATAGAACAAGGGTCGAATTTCACTCTGAATGCAACAAAGTCAGCAACTTAACCAAATCAAAAAATGTTCTCCTGACTCATGGAGGGGAGTGTGTATGCAAAAATTCAAATTTCTACTATGGACAGAGTTGAGAAGAAAGAAAACGAGAAAGAATTATAGTAAATATGAAAAAGAATAATTGATAAATTCCAATTAAAAGTATCCAGCGACACCTGATGATTCAATCAAGCATTCTAAGCATCCCCTCTTCCTTTCATTGTTCGATCATACAGGAATACTATCAGTCACTCTCTTTCCCGTTCTCTCTCTATCCATCATTTTGAACTTTTCACTTTTTAGTCGTAACCGAAAGTCTGAATTTGTCATTATTGTTAGGTTAGGAAGATAAAGTCAACTCAGGATCAGTTTGGAAGAATTACCGATTATAGACATTTCATCAATAATTACAACTCAAAATTTAGATACAAAATAACTGAATTAGCAATAATTCTAAATTTAGATATAAAATATCTAAACTGGCTACGTGAAAGAAGTAATCACAATACTTCGAAGTCGACATAATTATTACAGCAGGCTGCTCCACAAACCATAAGCACTTTGGGAACAGGAGCTGACCTGGTAAGTATAATTTCAGACCCTGGCTCGAGAAATGAAAAAGCTTTGGTACATAGTTCCTAAAACATTTGAGCGGAGCTCTCCAGACTGTTTGCATTGGTTACACACTTTTTAAAAATAAATTCATTTGTGACATAATACTTCAGTTTTGTTAGCCAAGCTAAATATATAACTCGGAACGTATATAAGAAAATGTAAATAAATGAAAATTTAATAGATAATCAAAGAAAGAATGGATAATAACAAATGGTATCAATACAAAATCATGTTATATGAATTGAAATAAGTTGAACAATAAAAATTGGCTTACCATTTTGATGGAATACTTGCACGTGATGTGAAGAACACAATTTTTGAATATTTGGTTGAATTTTTAATGAATCTGATTCAAAATAACAGATTTTACTCTATTTTGCAACACACAGATTATCGGCAGCACACTGAAGTGTTGCAGCACACAGTTTGGAAAGCTCTGCGCTAGAGGCAAATCTAGGAAATGGAAGATTTTGGTAACATTTGTGTCCGTAATTCTTTGGATTCCAGAAATAGTCCAAAAGACCCGTTGCATGTATGTGTTAGTTGACCATCGTTCTTGATGGCGCCTGTGGTTGTATGGAGATTTATATACAGCTACGACGCAAAGGGAAGTGAGTGTGCAGTTTTACATCTTCCATATTTTGAACTAATGCATCAATATTTTTCAACGTTTCATCAAATGACTGTCCGTCCGTGATCATAAAACGAAGAGAGTTATGACCATCAAATTTTTTTTGGAGCAGGTTCTTAGTTTTTGACTCCCAAACAAGTTTTCTTTTTCTTCTGAAGGGAGTTCAATTAACAATGTAATTTTATGCTAAATTGTACCCTTAGTTTGTGTTTGGCTGCATTCACACATACCTGCAAAACTCACTTATTCAGCACATGTGCATCAGGTTTTTTAGTTACTCTGAAAATCTCTCTCAGTTTTTATACATTCCTGGATCCACCCCCAAATTCTATCCACCCCTCCTCATCCCATTGCCCCATCCTTGCACAAAATGTCATTGAAATTCACTTGGAAATTTGGGAGGTATTGTGTAGATAAACAAACGCATATAAGTGCATATAAATAACATTTTCAATTTCTTTAGAAGAGGTGAACTACAGAAAATATAATGACTTTAAAAAAATGTATGATTGCGATCGATGGCTTATTGTGTGATTCGTTTGTAAATGGCAAAGATATCGTGTGGTATTTCCACGGGATTGGCGATTTGATAGGATTTCTGTTGGTCTTCAGAAGAAATGATTGCCAAGTTTTCCGTTGAAAACAATCACTTTCCTGCAAAAATATCAGAAGTCTTCCAACCGGCATGGTGAACCAAAACCGAAAGTTGTAGAAGCGATACCAATATTGAATAACTGGTTAAGTCGGTTTTTCAAGTTGAACGAAACAGTTTTTTGGTGCTCATCAATCATAAAATTGCGACTGGTTGATCAAAGCAAGGATGAAAAAGAAAAATGGAAGAAAACGAACGAATAAGTAATATCAAATTTTATTAAAGATTGAGGCAGACGTTCTTTTGTTTTCCCGTTTTCCCTCTTCAATTTTCTGATCTTTTCCCACCACTTTCAATAAATCTTCTTTAACTTATTCCCTTCTTTATATCCTTGTCCCCCTTCACTTCTTCTTCTTCCTCCTTTTCTTCTTCTTCTCTTTCTTCTTCTTTAGTACTTCCCCCTTTTCTCCATTTCCCTCTTCTCTTCTTCTACGTTTTTAACCTCCAGCACCCTCCCCCTTTTCTCATACGTCTTTCCTTTTCTATTTATTCTCTGTCTACGCTTCTCCCTTCCCTACCATCATTTACTCTTTCTCTTCCCCCAACTTTTTCTTTCTTTTTCTATTTCTCTTCCTTCCTCCTCATTAAATACTCTTTCTTCTGCATCTCCATCTCTCTTCCCACTGCCCCTCTCCTTCATTTTCCCCCTCCTCCTCCTGTCTTTTCTTCTCCCATGTCGCCATTTTCTTGTACCTGTTACCTTCTCTGTTACTTACTGCTTTAACTGTCGTCTGCTCGCTAATAAGGACAAACTCGTCCTCTTAATAGCTGTACATAGCAGCAATTTATGCTCGTAAATAACATTCATTATTTCTTATTATGCCAAGAAACGGGTACTTAAGAATAAAATATAGTAAAAGGGTGGCGATGTGACGGGTTTTCTAGCACAAACTATTTGCTACTCAATATTAGTAACCGTCAACCAAGACGGTCATCAAAACTGTCAACATAAGTTTCTTCAGTTTTCAAGTTAGTCTGGCTGGCTGGCTATTTCTGTATGGATCACGCGTGCAGATCGCACTAATGAAGCTAGACGGAAATAAATGTAAACATTTAAACCTTATTATGTCTACAAAAAACGTTTTTTGACCCCTCAATAGGTTTTTAGGAGGGTAATCTACAATGTAAATTTATGCTAGTCTGTGCCCGGCTGCGTTCATGCTGGTTTTATTTGGATTTAGACTTGAGAAAATTCAAGAAAGTAACTTATCTAATGATCATCTGTTTTTTTCCATTTTTCTTAATTGATCACCTCTAACACGGTATGCTGCCAAAAGACACTGGTCAGGTGACAGTTGAGTGACTAACCAAACCTTCTTCTCTTCTTCCTTTCGATATATTTCCCTCTTTTTGTTATCAATTAATTTGAAGACTTTTCAGAATGATGAAGCCTCGTCCAATCGGCAGAAAATGATTATCACAAACAAAGGAAACTTTCGATTTCAAATCAGAACAAGTTTGGTTAGTCACTCAATAGAAACTGTCACGTGAACAACGTCTTTTGGCAGCATGCCGTGTTGGCGGTGATCAAATTAGAAAAAACGAGAAAAAAATGTGTGATCAATGAACAAGTTACTTCTCTCACCTTTTCTTGGATCACTGAAAAGACCAAATCACCCCCACCCAAAACAACAACAAAAAACAAAAACAAAAAACAAACCAAACAAAACAAAGAAAGGAAAACGACAGTGAAATCTGCCGGGAAAAAACCAATTTAGCATAAAAACGCATTGTAAACTAAAAATTCATTTTGGGAGGAATTTTCCCAAAACAAAAACAAGAAAGTTCTTTCTAGACATAGTAAAGAGTGGATGTTTAAATTTTAATTCTTTTAACTCCAATGGTGCGACCTGTACGCGTGACTCATACATACAATGATAACTTGAAAACTGAGGAAACTTATGTTGACTGTTTTGGTTGACAATTTCTACCATGGACCCCACCACAAACATCGCCTCACATGCGTATAATATAAAATCGCCAATAAGTAAATACGTAATTTTATTTGCTAATAAGGCTTTTGTAGATTCAGCGTAACGCTCACACACACACACACACACACACACACACGTATTTATTTATTCTTTAGGTATCTCTCACTTTTGAAAGTTCACTTTTCGCCACTTTTATGAAAAAGGTGGAAAGCGAAAAAAGCTTTGAGCGTTTGCTTAGCAGCAAGCCGATATAGAGACAGTGCACACCCTGCGTCTTTATCCTACACCACAGACATGTATACATCGTACCGCCTTTACTCCTAGCGACTCAGTCTAACATATCATTTTTTTAATCTGTAAACGGTCGGAAATTTTTCTCTTGTAGAATACTTGTGATAACTGTTTCGCTTTACGCTATTTCGGCTTGAGAGATGTTTTATAGGAATGCTTAACTTTGGGATGGTCGAATTATTGGCTATGATTTTCTGAGAGAAAAATGTGTAAATAATGAATAATGGATAACTATTCACCAAACATATGTATCTTTTCAATAATAACTGTACACTACTTCTGCACTCCTTACATATACATACATACATATATATATATATATATATATATATATATATATATATATATATATATGTATATATATATATATATATGTATATATATGTATGTATATATATATATATATATATATATATATATATATATTTATATATATATATATATGTATATATATATGTATATATATATATATATATATATATGTATATATATATATATATATATGCTTGTGTTTGTGTGTGTGACTCACCGGAATGGAAGTCATTTCCTGTCCAGTCAGATCAGACGGGAGTCTCACGTCCGCTTCAGTGAGTTCGGTTACAGTCACACCCGGTTACACCCGGTTACACCCGGTTCGGATCCGTCATTTTTCCGGCCTTTTACAATATTTTTCCTTTAATTATCTCTCATCTCTTCCATAGCCCCCTACCCCTATGCTCCCTGAACCCTCTGACTGGCCTAGCTGCGAGCGACAAGATGTATGAATCTTTTCTAATTTGCGACTGATCTTTCGTCAGGGCGGCTGATTCACCATCATTATCATCACAATCTTTTAATGTCCGTTTTTAGACATCAACCTTCCACAATATTCACTAGATCTCTCTATTGCAGGCGTCGCAGCGCCAATAACGCCTGAATCTGTCTAAATCATCCGGCGATCTTTATTTATTAGTTTTACATGTGATCCCAGAATATCAACGTTGTGAGTCGTGATGTCCAGCGGTTGTTGGCCATTCTTGCAAAATGACCAGCTCATTGTCGTTTAAGTTTTCTAATGAACTCTATGATATCTCTGACTCCTGTTTTTTCTGTAATATAATGTGCTGTCTTGTGATCTTTTCATCTGATGGAGAGCATAATCTTCTCTAGTGCAGTTTCACTGGGACGCTTTCTCTCGTCGAATACATCATGTCATTCATTCATTTCCTGTCGCTGGCAGCCAGGCTAGACAGAGAGAGAGGGGGGCTTTGACAGCGCCGTGAAACGTACAGCAGAGATCAGTTTCCTCCTCATGAGGATTAATGGTATTGCAGCTGGAATAGTCTCTCTACGTGGTCCCCAGCTGTTTACGTAACCTAGACTACTCATCTAGGTACTGACCAGGTTCGACGTTGTTCAACTTCGGTGAACGTATGGGAACCAATGTGTACAACGCGATTTGGTCGTAGCCTGCAGCCGATTTCTAACTGTGAATTGGACTTTTTGCGTTTACTTCGCACTAATAGCATTGGGAGAAGGCATGAATCCATCACTTCTCCCTCCAACGATGGATAAAATTAGCTAAACCGGGAAAATCCAGCGCCGTGAGAGGTTGGGAACGGACAGAGTAGAGAACTGGTTTCCGAAGCGTATGGTTAACGAGGTTCTAGTGAAACTTTGACAGGCTTAGCAAGCCGAAAATGTTCCCTGGGCAGTGATATGCACATGTAATTGTTTTTCTTATTTTGAATTAAAAATGTGCAAATTTGTTGGTTGCCCAATTGCAAATGGGCAGATTTCAATGTATCACTCTTCTAGTCAAAAAAGCAAAGTTCCAATTGACATTCTCAATACCTTTTAGACATAACCAATCAGGGAATAAAAAGGTGAAAAATGTTGCACAGTGTTATTTACGTTACAAATGATCCTTGGATAAAATAAGAAGGTTTACCGAATCAAACGTTCTTGTCACGAATGTTGTGTGGGTATTGAAGACTTAATCGATGACTGGCGTCTGGTTACTCGCCGTTCGTTTGGGATGACAGGAATGGTATCAACAGTTTCAATGAAGAGGAAAGATTACAATTGAAATTATAAAATAATTTCATTTCGACTTTACTCATTAGCAGTTCCTGTGGAGCCCGCACTTTCAGGCGAGAATGGCTGAATCTACTGATAATAATTTGTTTCATAATCTTGTCAGTGAAGGTTGTAATCTGTCTAACGTACTGATTTAAAAATTATGCGCCTCAACTGTTAGTTAAATTTCTTTAGTCTTCCGTCATCCCTAATGAGTCATTCATTCATACTTTCTCTTTTTTTGTCTTGATTTCATACTTCGTGTCAAAAGTCTGCAGCTGCTGAACAATAATGCGTTCGGCTGACTACGCCCAGCTAACAACTGGATAGCTGGCGGCTCTTTTAAAGGAGCCCAGATAAACTAGTTGGCACCCCTTGGCGAACTTCCTTATCCTAAATTCGGAATCCTACGTATAGCTATCAAGTTCTACGCCAACTTTGCTAGATATATGAATTACATGGTATTGCGTCATTCTGCTGGCGTCTGCACTATTTATCCCATCAGTTAATTGTTTTGTAATAGAATGTTCGTGCCAACAATTTAGCTTTTAATAGTGAAATTCTATCTTACGCTGCATTTCGTCGGAAGAATATCATCTTTGTTTGACACGTGACAAAATGAAATTCCTCACCAAGCATTTTTAATCAAAACAATCTGAAATTCCCATCTTTCAACGATTTTGACATTCAAAGAAAACAAAACACATTCCAGTGTATATGTTTTGAATCTTTCATTTTATTCAGCTGGTTTTCATGCTTAACATTTTAGTTCAGCCAAGTTTATGTACCTATTAAGGAAAAAAAAAATACTTATAAAGTGTTCCATACGACACCCACGGCTTAATATGTAATATCAGGAATGCACGCAGGTTCGAGTACTGGACTGGTAAATAAGCTTTTTGCTTTATAAAACGATTGGTGGTCAGTCGTATCGGTGAAGGGTCCTTTGCATCATAAACTTGAATCTATTTCGAATGAAAATAAGTAGATTTCCCTGTGACTGTAGCTTTTACTATGATCGTAAATCAATCTCAAACCATTTACATATATGTCTGAATTTCTGAGATGAAGAAATATCATCATAATACACTGATTTATTCAAATTGGTTTCTTGATTATCATACTCTCAACATTTCGGCCATTGTACCCACCAGCCTTCTTCAGGAGTCAGATCCAACACTTTATGACAATCTCAGATCCCACACTTCTCAATTGATTGTGTCTAAGCTTAAACATTTTTCTCGCATCTTTTAAATCATATTGAATCTTATATCCTGCTTTTGAATTTGTGACCATTAGAATTTCATTGGGGTAACATATTATCATTGGAGGATCGTTGGAAAACGTTTGTTGCTTCAAATGAGTCATACCATGATTAAATGTTTTTTTTTTTAAAAAACAACATTTCGTATGCAGTCATGGAAATAGGGAGGGTGTAAGCAGGACATGGCGTATACCTATTTTTCAATTTCCAGGTTTTTGTATATTCAGTCTCTACTCATTGAGTATCGTATACCCAGTTCCCGAAACCCATCCTTATTGTAAACCTAGTTCAAAAAACTAGTTTCCATCTCTTTGTATGTGATAATCTGATAAAATTAATTATATGCTTCGTCTTGAGTTTGATAGAGTCCTGTATGAAAAAAAATATGACAATATAACTCTACTGACTGGTAACTTCGAATGAACGACAAGGAAAAAATAAGAATGTTTTTTAGCCGAGAAACTTGATTATGGTTTTCAAACTTTGTAGTGATTTAAAATTTGGAGAAGTTTGCACGAAATGTGAAGTTTTTAATTCATACATAAAAGAAACATGGCGGCCTTATTCTTGCATTTCATTTTTTCCTTTTCTTTCTTTTAGTTGTCTATCTTTTCCATTCGAACAGAAGGCGTATTAATACGCTTGGAACTCGCACTTTCTTGCCGCGCGGAAGCACACAATTCGAAGCAATGCAGAGAAAACATTTCGGACGTTGCACCGATGGTTTTGGACACTGATTTATGCGTGAGGTTGATTTTGTATTCAGGAGCGTCGAAAGGTTCTTCCCACAATGCCGTGTGACAGCACCATATGCGCGGCAAACTCTATCGAGCGTATGATTAGAGCGCCCAAGAAGGCGGCCAACATTTCAGAAGAAAAAGAAAGATGCAGTTTTCTATACAGAAAAGTAACAATGTTACCAGAAGTGCGTCGACATACAGCCCTACACTGGAATATACTTATGTATACATATATGTACGATTTATATGTCGGTGCAAAGTAGCGTAATGGCTATTGGGACGTAAAACGGGATCGGCAAACCAAGTTCAAATTCCGGATGAGGCAGAAAATGTTCATATTCCATAAATACCCTTAAGAAGAGCATGAATCCACCTTTCCTTTTCGAGGGGCGGAAACAGAAGTGTCTGCTTACACATGCCAAATAACTTTCATACTTATTGGTTGCAAAACTACATCAATGGTTTTTTTTGTGTAACTAGTTCTCTCAAAGACGATATCATAAATTGGTTTGCTTGCAGTCTGAGATTAAAACTAACACATCGTATTTGATATTCACATGGGTGAACACTCAATAGAAGTGACACAAAAAACAAGTCGCGTCTGTTGTTGTATTTATCGACCCCTCATCGTCAAATACGCTTTTTTTGAGTAACCTACGTACGCAAGCCCTGAGTTTTTAAAAAATGATGTGTAGTATAAGATAATATCCATATACAATACATTATGATAATGCCTTCTATAACATATGATCTACAAGCTGTACGACCCAGTCCTAAAATAATAGAATAAAGCTGTATATTAAGATCATATCCGGAAGGGAGATGGTGTTTGATCAGCACTGCTGGGGAGCCATTTTAATCTACCTGTTTTATTTTTAAATTCCCGAAACGATTACTTGGTAAACAACTGATGATTTCAATCAAAACATTCACATCCATGTAGAGTACCATTATTCTGTGTAAAACATAATACTATAAAAAAATAAATCACATTAATAGATACTGGGAAATAATTGACTGAAATGACACGAATTTTTTGAAAATATACATTAGTACCTAAAGTTATAAAGCTTTTTAAACACACACACACACACACACACACACATATATATATATATATATATATATATATATATATATATATATATATATATATATATATATAAACGAACTAAAAATCAACTAGGAATCGTACCAAGTTCCATGAAAAGAGCAATACGAGAGATAATACTGATAGATAGACCAAAACCAACATGGATCAGAGGGAGGATTAGAATGAAAGATAATATACAAATAATAAAGAAACAAAATGGAAATGGCCTGAACAAGTAAGAATAAATAACAATATATGGATGTCGATTGATTGGTACCCGTGGGACAGTAAATACAGCAGAAAACGACCAGATACAAAATGAAAGGATGAGATAGAAGAAGGTGTCGGCAAGACATGGCAAAAATCAGCAAAATCGTGGAAAGAAGTGGGAAAGACCCTTGTCCAGCAGTGGACATAACGACTGCTGTTGCTGATATATATATATATATATATATATATATATATATATATATATATATATATCAAATAGTTGTCGGAAATGTTGACTGATGATTCTTTCTGAAGTGTTTCCTTTCAAGTAATCGAACAAAGGTAGAAAGAGGAAGAAAGAATTTCCGTCGAAGACAAAGCAGTTTTGTGGCGGGAAACTATTTCTGTTGAGACGGTCAGAATTTCCTTCTGGTGAGAAAAGCATCAAAGGAATAGGATATTTGCCGCCCCTAAGACACCACAAACAACCACTACCGCCCACCTCTTTTCCGAAAACTTACAGTCTTCTACGTGCAATCGAAGTAGAACTTAATTAATGGTTTTTAGCGATTTCGTCTTTATTTTTCATTTTCATTTGATGAAGCATTGTCAACCATTATTTGAGACCGTCAACCAAAACTGTCTCTAAAACGGTCAACACAGATTTCTTCATGTTTAAAAGTTATTCTGGCTATGTGAGTATGTATCACACGTAAACCTGTGACACGATTTATGCTCTTACTCCTAATTATGATTGTGAAAAACGTTTTTACGTTTTTTGAAAATCGCCCGAGTGGAGGTTGTCCGGCAGCAATCAAGTTCCTTTTTGTCAAATCGGACGTTTTAGTGATCACTGACCAACAAAAGGCGAGACATACCTTTTCCAGTTTTTCGATTGATCATCCCCGACATGGCATGCTGTTAAAAGATATTTGTCATGTGGTGGTTTTTATCGAGTGACCATTATAGGAAACCGAGGCTTGTTGTATGCAGGGGCAGGTTGAATCAGTTGCTTTAATTTTTGTTTCAACCACTTGAAGGCTCCACTGCTAGCCTCATTTTGATCAGAGAAATTTCTACAAACGTTTTGCAAAGTTTGAGTCATATGTGGGGTTGACGATAGAATAGTCTATTTATGAGAAGTATATATAAAGTATATATGCTACATTTCAAGCAGCTTCCGCCAGAATTCTTCTCGGAATTGAATGTAAGGAAGGCCATCTGTTTGAGGCTGTGGGGCTACTTGGTTCACTGTTATTGTATGCAATTTATGAATAAGGAAAGCAAAAAGCCTACCAAATAACAAAAGACACTTCAAAAAAGTCATGGGTATTGCGGTATCGCCATTCTTATTGTCCTTTTTTCTCATCTTCCACCTTTTTACAATTCATCATTGAGGTCCACTCCCATATGATTCCAATTGTCGTGCAAGGTGGTTATCATAGTCCTAAAATCTCGCTTTTTACCCAAATATATCCCTCTGTCTGTTTTAAAAGATTCCATTTCTTAATTATAACAATATATTGATCACAGCTGAACCTACTAAGAAGAGAGGTAAGTTGCCCAATCAAATTGAACCTACTATCTCCACTGGTGCAGTAGGTGGGCACACCCTTCCCTTAATGTGTACACAAGCACTTTGCTTCCAGTAGGAAGGAGAGTGTTTGTCAACATATTGGTTGCTAAGATACGTCAAGGCCACTCAACTGGTTCTCGAGATATTCTAAATGGCTGGAGACTCTCCGGACAGGCTTACTTAAAATAATGCTTATTTATTTGGACAAAACAGAAATTTTACTTGTATGGCTTGTAGCAAATCTTCCGAAAAACAATGTTAGTCAGCCTTTTTTTTCATCTCAATGATCGATTCTGGACAAGATATTAACAGGATAAAAAATAAATTTGGTTTGATCCATTTAGCAATTTAATTTTGATTAAAACATTTTCCTTAAATTTAACATTCAGAACAACAATGTATGCGTAAATGCGTGTCTTGTTGTACTGATTGCAAAATAATTTTGTTCTTGTTGGTAGTTCGTGTTTTTCACTCCCCAAACCAAGCCATATTAGCAAAATGTCTGTTTGTTCAGATATTTATAATCAGTTCTGTATAAAATAATGATCTGCATATTATAGCATCCTGTCTAGCACTTAATAGTTTAGGCAACATAAACCGTAACGTACGTAGGCGGGAACAAAGAAAGAAAGGAAGACTAACATTATTGATTATGTCGTATTGCTCCAGGGACTGAACGTTTATATTTACATAGCCACGATTAACTTACTAATTGTCAGACAAAATATCAGAATATTTAGAGAATTATTTTGTATTTATATGATGATAATTCGTTCTTTGCCATAAATGATCTATAACATGATGCAATGTGATTTTTGTCCCCGGGCAATGAGTGTTATTTTCTGATTGCCTAAGCGTAAAAAGTGTAGAAAATGCATAAACATTTCCACTAGACCATTTATAGGTAGTATACAGGGTGGTCCTAAAGACCTTGTGTAAATTCAAACATTAATAACTTCAGATGTACAAACGTAAAAATAATGCAGCAAAAAAATAAAAAATAAAATAAAAACACGTAATAATTTCATTATTATCGTGCGAATTTGGGATAGAAAATAGCAACGTCCGAGCAAAAAAAACACAGTTTTATTGCGTGTTCTGGCAAGCAGAATTAAAGTAACAGCTCTGAAAAAAGTTCAAGACACATCATGGAGAAGTAGCACCACATAAAACTTGGTAATCAATTGGATGAAAAAAATTCAAAGAAACAGCTTCGTTGGATGACAAAAACGATCAAGAAGGCCTCAAATCGCTGATTGGTCTATGGTTAAAGATTGAGAAATAAACTGATCTTTGACAAAATAAAACTGCACTTTGACAAAAACTTGAGAAGTTTTCATAGGCTTTTTACTATATACTTGTATTGTCTGTACATGTTGAGTAATATCTTTTAAACAGCACAAGACCGTATAAAAATTATTGTATGGTTTCCCCTTTCGCAAGAGATCGAAGGGTCTGCATTCGTTCCCACCCCGTTAATAATGATCTGATTTCTATCTATTTCACTACTGTACTAAAAGTCTGATTCGCCCAACCAAATTTGGCATGTCCACTCGATGGACCTAGAGGAAGGTTTAAAGTAAAATATATACAATACCCTAAGGCCAAGGAATGTAACATAAATTTTCCAACACTCTCTTTTGACCCAGTGTCATCAAATCTCCCTAATACAATTATCGGTCAAGAAGCCATCAAAACTTCAAGAAGTCACACTGAAAGCGTCTGATAGTCACGGGATATTTGATTGGTTAGTTGTTCCCTGTAAACCCTGTCACGCCCTAAACCCTACTCAGCCTGTGCTTAGCCTGCATTTTATACACTAGTGGTACTTTGGCTCTGAATCGAGCCCGATCTCTAGCCAAGGCTGAATACGAGAAAAAATGTTAAATTGCCGACAGACCCCAGTTTACGACTGACGACTTTGCCAGGATCTTCGATTAAAAGCCTTCAATCAACACCATTAACCCCTGTTCTTCTAATTGACCCGTCCACTGCCAAAGATTTTTGAAAATTCCCCGGTCTGCAATTCTGGCCTGCAATTTCGGACATTGTCTGTCCTCTGGATGTGGGCCAGGTTTTCCGGCCAGACTTCATCGCTCTGGTCAATCGGTGTTTACCATAAGTGATCTTATTCGCCTGCGGTGTTAGACGAGCGCAAATTCGTTTCGTGGAAAGTAGACAGTATACATAAAAGTGAATCATCATAACGTGCACTTGCTTTGTTATTTATAGAATTTACTGCCAGGGAAATCGTCTCATGCCATTGGAGGTTATCAAAGTTACAAAGTGTTTGTTGGCTTATTGGACAGAAGGTTTTGTATATTGCCGGGCACAGCGAACTTTGCTGGCAAAAGTTGTATTTTGTAGACGCAACCATTATCGATGAATGTTACGAATATCATAAATCATTTATTTATTTATTTATTATCGAACACTCGAACCAATTCAAATACATATATTCATATCTATAGCGTGCTTAACGCAATCCAAGTGCGGGGAAAATTCAACTAGTCTATATAACAGTTTATTGATATCTACGTATGACGACAGATTGTCCAACGATGGTATTGGCATATTCAATCATATTCTATCCATGAACAATAACATATGAAATGGTTTTCATTTCATGTAACAAATGAAAATGTCTAGAAGGTATTAAAATCTACGAGGAATCTGTCACTATTAATAAGAAAGGTTTGGAATTTTTGGGACAAAATGAAGAAGGAAAGCTTCGTGAATTTGGCGCTCACTGGGTGCATAGAAGGCAATAGATGCTGAGGTAGGCTGTGACTAACCTACTTGAAGGAATAGAGCAGGTGAATGACAGAAAGTATACCGGAAGACGTAGAACGACTACAGAAAAGAAGCTGTGGAGAGCCGTGACCGCCCACTTCCTAAAGGGACATGGGACAAAAAGGAGATAAACCTGCAAGGACCAGGGAGTGTTAATTGATCGATTGAATGCAAATATTGTCCTGTAATAAACGCAGCAGGCATTTCTGAGAGAGTCAATTCCATGCAATGAGCGGCAAAAACAAAATTTGAAACAATTTTCAATGAGATTCAAAAATTAAAATTATTTTTTGAAGCAATTTTTCTCAAAATCCGGCACAACTCGCAGACTTTTTCTCATTAGCAAGTTTTGTTTCATCTACATGATAGCAGAATCCATGTGATCAGATCTGCTTTCGCTTGTTCTCTGATAAAGCAAACTCCAAATGGCTAGTTTATATAGTTTTAAATCAATAAAGGGTTGAGGGAAAATACTGCTGGTAGCATTTGTAAAGTCTAAATTGAGAATGGTTGTTTGAATGCATCGAAGAGTGAGGTATACTGAAGATTTGTATCAATAGAATTAATTTTCAGAAGATGTAGGCATTTTCAAGATTATCTGATCCTAATTTGTCATAGTGGTTTTCAACTGATATTCCCAGAATTTCAATAATGAGAATCTGAATAGGATTCGAAAATTATTCAAGCATATGAGAAAGCCATACGTACTTCTGGAAGGGTATTTCCTCTGAATGATGTGACGGATCAGAGCCGTAACCTTTCAACGTGATATGATTTGAAACTTTGAGACGTATTCATACATCTCTCCTGTCCCTCAAATGAGCTCTTTGTCTGCTGATATTCATTATTTCATTTGAATAAGAGCCACTTTTCTAATTATTTTTTCAGGTACTTTTTCTTCTAAAAAATTCGACAGTGTTACTTTTCACTACTGAACCTAATTCTCCACCTAACCCCTTCCTTCCTATTGGATTCAATGGCTTCACATCTTTCCATTTTCATCTGGATCGACGAGTAGCTAAATGGGTGATATTGGATTATTCATATCTCCCCCTCATTTCTTCCAAGTTTTAACTTAAAAAGAGTTCAGAGATCTTAATTAGACAAAAGACTAGCTGATAACTGAAGATTAGAAGGAAAATAGTTCAACAGAAATGTGCAACACTTGGAAAGAAAACAATACCACCTGAGGTCTGCAATACAGTTAATAACACATTAGAGTTGTAGAAACATATATACGCTGGATCATCGGCGCTGAATTGTTTTTGCGAGGAACTTTTATGCGCTGAATTGTTGTCGCTGAATTGTTTAGAGCGAAACTGTCAGGTCACGCTGTGATATATTCGGCAACGCAGTTAGTAACGTGCTATCAAGTAATGACACGACAGGTTGCATATCACGTAATTGAGTAAGTGCACCTGAAATCCACAACCACACATTCAACGAAGAGATTATGAGTATAGCACAAAGGAAGGGGGAGAATACCCAAGAACTAGGGGTAGATATGGTTGAGGTAGAGTGGGGTACAGCGTATACCTTCTTGTCAATTTCCAGGTGTTTTTATAAGTTCTATGTCGACCAATGGAGACATTAACGTATTCCAAATTTCCAAACCCCATTTGACCCACTGTAAAGAACACACGAACGAAACCACAAGATGCAATATTCGGGTCAGGAGCACTCTTTGAATTTTGGTGTGGTGCTTTGCAAACTCTGTCTGTCTGTCTGTCTCTCGCACACATCAATCAATGTATATGTAAACGTATTTTATGTGAAATGAATATGAGCATTCTTTCATGGAGAAAAACACTCTTAATAAAAGTAAATTTATCCTACACCTAGAAAAAATCCTCTTAAAGATAGTTAAAACTCGAAAGATAATGCCTCAAAAACAGCTCATGATGAAGATAAAAACATTAAACGAAACTCTATTTAGGAAGTTTTCATTCACTCAAGGCAGCCTTGAGAATAGCTGAGGCCCACAGGCACAGTAATTTACTGGATTTGGTCCACAAGCAGTAGTGCCAGCCCCTTTTTAATTACACGGATCCAATCAAGAGTCAAGAACTAATTTAGACTTAGATGTAAACATGGATTTAGAAAAGATTCTCTCTATTTGGAGCTTTTTTAACTTTTAAAATTGAATTTTGAGACCTCGGATGACTTCCTGGTGTACCCATGCGTTAAGAAAGCCCTGCTTTTACCCTCAAGAAACTTTCCTTCTAACATTTTCATCATAGTCATGTTAGTCTACATTCTGTTGGGTACAGTATTTAATACATTTTGCATTTAAAAAAAAATTAATTTAAAGAAATATTTTCATTCGGTGTAGGATCATAAATCATGTTTATTTCTGAAAGTTGCGATAAAAAATTAACTAATAGAATTAAGATGAAGATAAAAAAAGTAGTCAAAAAATTTAGAATAATGATAATTTATAATACTTCATCTAATAGAAAAAATAAACAAACGAAAAAGGTAAAATATAGACCTTGTTTAATCTTATAGCAAATTAGTAATAATATATTCAATGCCTTTTTCAGAGAAAACGTCATAAAGAGACTTTTGAACATAAAAAATAATGTCCATAAAACACTTCAAGAGGAAATCAGGAAACATTATCTGGAACCTTATTTAGGCACTCTTCATTCACCCAAGGCCGAGCCAAGCCTTTGTTTGGTCTTTTGGACATCATGAATAATAACATAGATCCCCAGAGATCGTATGCAAAAACTGCAGCCGGCAGAATGCATTAGGAACTAGTACAAGTTCAGACATCCTGTCTCTGCGACATCCACGACAGAGATGATTGGCGAATCTTGGAGAAGGACTATGCTGCTGCTGCTGATGAGGCAGAATATGATTTGGTGCAACCCCCTCATTGACTCTTTGGGCCCCCGTCGCCCTTGGGGACCTCTGATGGATACAGAACCCTTAGCAGCCGCTTATACCTCGGGCCGGCTCAGCATACACCCCGAAGAAACTTTGTTTCTCACAAAGATGATTTTTTATTCAAAGAAAATCACGCCATTTCAGGTTCTTTCATCTCTTCACTCCATCTTTTTGTTCACTTTCCCTTAAATGTATCTCTATTTATTTTATCATTCTAGACGCTTTCTATTCAAACCAATCTTTGACTGCGCCAAGAAGGTAATAAATTTCCCGCCTTATTCGATTTTGGGACGCAATCAGGAAAGACTTTCGTCGCCATCTTGGGCGTGACATACAAGAGAACGGAATACACAGCCAGGAAAAAAAAAAGATTTGTTACCCGCCTATGTTGACCATAGGACCGGCGCCATATTTCTCGTCTAGCTCGTGGGCGGTCTGCAGTAAAAATTTAACATTGGAAATTGCCATCAGTATACACCTCAAGGGGCGGAGACGGTTCGAGAATTGTTTTGTTCTAGTGATGACAGAAAAGGACTGCAAGAAAAGACATTAAACAACGAGGAGCGGAAATATATGGCGTCCTTCAAATGAAAGGAGGTGCGGGTTAGCCTGACGGTTGACGGCACTGATAACGAAATCGGCGAAACGAGTCCTGGCCTTTGCGTTCACTTTGTATTAATGCTATTGAGAAAGGCATATATTCTACGCGAGCCCCACTCTTTTATTAAGCAGTGATCACTAAACAGGTCTGGATTTTCAAAAATGAAGTATGAATGCTGCCGGACACAAATTTGGGGATTAACTTAGCATAAACCTGCACCGCACTAAGAAACCTTTTTAGGATAGGAGGATTTCGAAGGATAAAATGTTTTTCAAGACATAATAGTTGAAGCTGAAGAGTTTGAGCCTTTTAACCCCTTGTTGAAGTCCATCGAAGAACTTGGGATAACGATATTTACTTAGAGTGTCCTTGCACAAGACCTCAATCATGAGGACCTAGTGTGAATCCAACTCACTAAAACAAATGTCTGAAAGGAGTTTGCAACGATCGCTCCTGTGACAGGCATTGTGGATCACAATATACATGAAATCAATTTTAAATCGACTTGTGTATCAGAAAATACAAGTCTGGTTAGTCAGTCGATAGAAAAAACCGCATGACCAATTCCACTTTTTGTTGGATAGTAATCACCTAAAAGGACCGATCAAAACAAAACAAAACAACACAGGGTGACTGCTACAGGACATAAAGTAAAGGACCAATTTCGCATAGATTTACCTTGCAGGCCACTAAAAACTTGCATACGAAGAAAATATTGAAAGAAACAAACAGAACATTTTTTAGACATTATAAGGAGTGGAAGTTAAAATTTTTAGTTCTCTAGCTCCATAGGTGCAGCAATACTCTGTAATGAGTGTTGCAGGCCAATACTTTCTGAACTCGTCTAGTTCTTCACATCATCTTATTTTTGTCGGTTGTATATGATCTCTAGGGATCTTGGTTGTGAGTCTTGATGTCAAGCGGTTATCTGATATTCTTGCAACATGACCAGCCAATTGTCATTTGAGTTTTCTAATGTCTTTTTTATATGATACCGCTGACCCTTGTTTGTAGTGAGCTGTCTTGCGATCTCACCTTGTGGTGTTGAGAAAGATTCTCTCTCGCACACGTTGCATGGCTTTCAATTTGATTATAGGTCGGAAATCAATTAGTTCCTCTATCCCTAATTTTTCTTTCTCTCACGCTATTCCTGAATGCCTGACACCAGAGTCATCATCTTGTGAAAGCTTTTTTGGCAGAACAAATTGTTTTTGCTTGAAATTATATATATTCTAGAAAGCTTCACAGCTTTAAACACTAAAGATGTAAAAGATTTTTTTTCCAAAATTTACGGAAGCTTTTCAGAGGGTTTTATGTGCTACATGTGAATTCTTCTTTTTAGAATCATCTTGGCAGATTTAGGAACTAAACAGTTATATTATCATGTCTCCCCAGCAATGTTGACCAATCCCACCCCCGCCTTGAGCTATGATTTTAATTTACCTTTTATTATTTTTAAGTTCTTGTCATAATACATGCAGGTTGTTATTTTACAATAAGTATTATTTTACATACAACTGATTTAATTTTTGAAACAAAGGGCTGATATATATATATATATATATATATATATATATATATATATATATATATATATATATATAAACTCGGAACAGCAATGGAGAGCGTAATGTTATGAATAACACTTATCAATAGAAAAAGATAAACATCCGAGATAGCATCATAGTGAAGGATATCAAGCATGTAACTAAGCTACAAAACAAGGAGATGGGCTAGTTACATAGCCAGGAGAAAGGAAAACAGATGGAGCTAAAGGCTAACCAATTGGTGCCCGTGTGCAACAGTAAACGCAGCTGGAAAAGACTAGACCGAAAGTGGGGAGACAAGATAGAAAAGGTTTGCCGGTAAGACATGACAGTGATAAGCATAATCACGGTAGTCGGGGAAGGATATACATACTTATATATGATGAAGTAAAGGATTCGCTACACAAACACGTTTATGTTTCTACCCTGTTTCGGCTTCATTAGGCGAATAATACGATCTATTCATATCTCTATCCTAGAATCGGTAGGGATCTAAAATAAATTGAACCATCACCTGAAGAGACCCTAACAGGGCAGTAAGAAAAACGTGTTTGCATAGAATATCTTTTAATTCATCATATCTTAAGCTATACTTAACTCAGCTAAATGTTTAATGTTAAATGATGATTTATCGAGCACTTTATGAAATAAATCCATTACACATCAGATATATACCTTATTTGTATTGTGCGTGCGTGCGCACGCGTGCACACACACATGCATATATATAACATCTTGCAATATGTTCACTTGGATTTATGTTGAGCTCTGGGATTGAATATCATCAGTATAAACGGTATATAACGCCAAAATTATGTTTCTTTGTCATCTGACAAATTATTGAAAACAAGTTTATAGAATAGATTTTCATACCTTGTAATACTCTTGAAAATCATTCAACCTCTTTACGTTAAAAAAAAGATGTTGGTTTCCTAAGTACTCAATATACAAAACCAGTTTGGTTAGTCACTCAAAAGAAACCATAACATGACCAAAGTATTTAAGCAACATGCTTCGTTTGGAGTGATCAGTTATAAAATTGGGAAAATGATGATCAAGTTACTTCTCTGGCTTTTTGTTGGGCAAGTGATCACTGAAAAGTTCGAATTTTCAAAAACGGGGTAAATGCTGTCGGATATCCCTACAAAAAAAAAACTGTTTAGGAGGAAAGTTTTCTAGAAACAAAAAACACGTTTTTTTCTAGACTTCATAAGGAATAAATGTTTAAATTTTCAGTCCTCTTGCTCAATTGATGCGGCCTGCACGCGCGATGCGTACATACATAGTCAGCCAGCCAGCCAGCTGGACCTGCTTGAAAACCGAAGAAACATATGTTGGCAAATTTTTGACAGTTTATGATTGACGGTTTCTAATAAAAACATGGCGGATAAAGGACGTCAGAAAAAGACTGATAACCAAAGAAAAAAACCCCCAAAAAACAATAAGATAAAAGAATGTTTGGCATGAAAAATAAACGGTCTAATAGATCAAACCTGGTCTCTTCACTTTCCGTTCCTCCAGACATGCAACCTTATATTTGGAAAAAATAAATGGCTACTAAATTACGTTTAACCAGATACTGGTCGCCATCAAGCGCGTTTTATCTGCTTCTAACATCAGTGCCAAGTGTCAGCCGACATCTTGCTCGTTAAGCACGGACGAAAGAAGATGATATGAGCAGTTAGGAAATATAGCTATAAATTTTGCTGCCCTACCTCCGGAACAGGAGGATAGCGAAAAAAGGTGTGGCTCTTCTGGCTTATTGTTAGACATAAAAGCGGCTTTCTGGGTAGGGTCGCCAGATAGTTGGAGACGTTTCTGGTCAAGAACACGCTAAAATTGTCATATCCCAATATTGCTTGTGAAACATTGCGATACTTTAGTACACACCAAAAAATATTTAAAATACTTCTACATCAAAGTTAAGTTACCACAATCTATCCAATATTCCCAAGTTGTCAAACTAGGGCGCTTAAACTTTTGACAAACCCCATCTTGCTATTCTCGATTCCTCAAAAAGTCGTTGGTCACATACCTATTAGAAAAAAGACAGATTTGTCAAATTTGGCCATAAAATGGCCAAAATGGCAACCAAGTTTCTGGCAATCAAAGCGTTCAATTGTTGCTCGTGATGGGATGGAACCAGAGATAAGACAGTGACAAGTAGCATTTGAGTTAATCTCTGAACCTGTGACAGAGCACCCTCTCTCACACACACACGATTGATCGTTGATAAGGAGAGATGAATCCTCTTTTTCTTGTGTATTGTAAGTGCCTGTTTTATGGGTAAAAAAATATTGAAAAACGTTTTAATTTTCTTTTAACTTGCATAAATCGGAGAAAGTTATTTTTGCAAATGAAAAGTAAGCTTTCACACACACACACGCGCACACACACACGCATATATATATATATATATATATATATATATATATGTATGTGTGTGTGTGTGTGTGTGTGTATGTGTGCATGCACGTTTATGTATGCAAATATCAGTCCAAGAGGAGACCCCATAGTGATACCATCAGTCTGCAAAAATGTTGCCATTGTGATCATAAGAAGGAAACTTTGAAGTTCTGGCGAGTAGAAGCTTATGGAGAAGAGTAAGTTTAAGTTTTGGAGGTGGGAGGAAAGACATGAAGACATTAAGATATAATGGTTATATTCCATTGCAGTTGTTTAAAAAAAATTGGACGACCACCTCTCTCTGGAGCAGATATTTCATCAGTTATCCCTCGTTAAGACCAGTATAAATGATTGATTGAAAATTAAATTTTGATCAACAAAACAACAATATTTATTCAAATTACTTAATAGTACTCTTTAAAACGGAAAAAAACACACACGATAATATTCAACTTCAAAATCAGCTTTCCTAACTGATAACTTCATGTGTTAGAGATATCAATCTGTATACTTGTGGTCGGACGAAATTGGGAGAAAAAACTTTATCCCAGATTCAATCTCTCATTCAGTCTCCAACCATCATCTATTATATCATTTCACAATGGTCGACGTTCTTAACTTTTCACTTTACCAAGTGACTTAAAACAGTTTTAGTGGATCCCAATTTCATATATGGTTTTCCCTATTTTTAGTAGTTAGAAAATATTGCGTAGTTTGATTTAAAGTATATGAAGTACATTTTTAGATAATATTTCAGAGTATTTTTTGGTGATTTTATATTTTTTAAAATATTTTTTCACCTCAATTTTTGATCGAAAAAAATAAAAGGGGTTGGTAACCGTGGTCCTGTCCGGCAGTACCGCAGACCAGACAATAGAAGTAGTTTTTGCTAGTAATCTGATTTAATTTGATATAACGTGTTGAATTGGATGGATGTGCTTGTCTTTTTCCGATTGGTAACTCAATTTTACGCTAAGTTCAAGAGAGACATATCTGCATATCATTCTCCATTGACAAACTTGCACGAGGCTTTGCAATATTAAAAAAGGACCAATGTTGACTCCATTGTAAAATGATATATACGATAACACAAGGCCAACTAGTTTCAAACAAAACCCGGACTCAGTCAAAATGAAAGATGCCTGGGTCGTATATCGGTGGCCCGACCACCAAGACAAAGATCATGGAGGAGAAGTATTGTTTGCATTGATGTGTTTCTAAATCTTTCTTTTACTACAGCACATATAAAGAGAGAGGGGGCTCTGTGCATATTGAAATCAAGGCATTAATGAGTAATATTAAATTCTTGTCTGAGTTTTGTTATACGAGGTGTAGTAATCATTATGTATGATATAGTCCGTCTATTTCCCTCGTTTATGTGTTCATTTCGTCACAACGTTTCAGCCGTCTACCCTCCGACCTTCGCCAGGCGTTGTTGGTTCCAGAGTGTGGAATCACTACTCAGAGCACATGCATAATACCACCGACCAATCGAAACACCGAATATTTCATTACGAGTCATAAAAATACCAAATGGAATATCGATATCCTTGATTATTGATTGGAACATTTTTTAGTAACCTTTCCATGTTAATCTGCATCAATATCGTGTTTCCATGGAGACAATATATTTCTTAAAATATTTTGAACACTTGAATCAGAGGACGACCTTTTCCCCAATCTTTGCCTCAGAAGGGCGGCTGAAACAATCAGCTCTTAAAAGAATCTATCGAGTTCGGACATAATTTTTTTATTGATCTCTTTTCTCTATTTGAGAGCTAATTCTGTAAGAGACTGTCAACCAAAACTGTCAATATAGCTCAACATTGGTTTTGTCAATTTATTGGTGATTCTGGCTAACTGACAAGCAATGGATGTATGTAGAGGGGCAGGGAAACTAAATATTTACTCCTTATATCAGGAAAGAATTTTCTTCTCTTTTTGTATTTTTTGTTGTTGTTGTAAATTTATGCTAAATTAGTCTCTTAGTTCGTGTCTGGCAACGTTCATGCTCGTTTTTAAAAAATTCTGACTTTTTAGTGATCCAACAGAAGGCGAGATAAGTACCTCATCCATTGTTCATCTTTTTTCCCAATTTTTTAATTGATCACCCCAAGAGTGTATGCTACCATTAGACGTTGGTCACGTGATGATTTCTGTTGAGTGATTAAATGGACCTGTCAGAAATACTATACTTTTGACTTGCTTCATATAGAGTGAAAAAAAAATTGGACCATTCCCTGATGATGAAAAGTGAGCAAATATCACGTATTTTCATTTTAAAACCGATTTGAAGAAGCAATGATACAGCTGAACGCGTCATTGGTAATAAAAAACCCATACAATAGCAGATATTTATTAAAAGATCGTTAAAGTCATATCTTGTCGGATATCATTATTCATTATTCATTATCACACACACACACACACACACACACATATCTATATAAATTCACGTACACGTAGAGATATTCCCTGATTTGTTAAAGGTGCGTTAGTCTAGTTCTCTTTTACGAAATATCTATAGAAGAACCGTTTGCCCACGCTATCCGGAATTTCAGAGGAAAGGTTTTTGAGCAGCCAAAAGAAAGTCACGCTCATTATACGCTTTTATATAGAAACGCTTATATATACACTCCCACACGCGTGCGCGCACACAAACACACACACACACACACACACACACACATATATATACATATATATATATATATATATATATATATATATATATATATATATATATATATACATTCATATATATGCTTACATATGTATGTATGCATGTGTGCGTGCATGGGTGAGTATACGAGGTCTACAAACGGACACGTAGTTATTACTGAAAAAATATGTGAACTTTGAAAATTCAATGCTCTGCGTTGACTCCGAGTTTCATGCCCGTGCAATCGTCAGACCGCCTAACAATAGCACTGGCATGAGACTCGTAGTCACTGCAAAGCTCGGTATTTTGTATGCATACCTGTTTACGTATGCTCT